>CM076650.1:6205682-6464957 GCA_038496675.1 Rachycentron canadum | reverse complement strand
TCTCCCCTCCTCTCCTCTCCCCTCCTCTCCCCTCCTCTCCTCTCCCCTCCTCTCCTCTCCCCTCCTCACATATGTGCATGTTTGTCTCTGAACATTCCAGCAGCCATGGAAAAGAAAAATGCTTCTCCTCAAATGCCAGAACAGATCAGCTCTGAGTGCTCAGTCCACTGCACACTGACAAAGAGAAAGGGGGAGGTGGGTAGAGGGTGAGGGAGATGAGGGTGACGGGGAGAGTTAGAATGGGAGAGAGGAGCGGGCACAGGACAGGATGAGGGAAACACTGAGATATGGATGCAGGGAGGTTGAGAGGCAGGAAGTGACAGGGAGAGGTTAAAGGATGGGTTATAGAAGGTGGGTTATGTCTTAATAATTAAACAAGAAGCCATGTTTCTCTGCTGGATAAACACGGCCTCCACACAGAAATACCTCTAATACGCACAAGTACAGAAACATACTAACACATGAGGTGTTCGTCATGTGCCTGATGCCTGTGTTTGTTAACAGTTTGTTAATGGGGTTAGAGCCACAGTGGGTCAGGGGTGAGGGACTTACTGTGGCTCCTCTGTTAAAATGTCACAATGTGATGTGGGTGTTACAGGAGTTCAAGTGGTCACACTGGTTTATTGATAATTGATTGATAAGCAGTCATAAGTCATTGAGAAACAATAACTTCTGTGTTGCCAGGTTGTGGAAAATCCTCATCTCACATATTATTTCACCAGCACTTAAATTCATTATGGAGCAATCCTCCAAACCATTAAGTCTGCAGTTATAAATGTTAGAAAGCCATTAACAAAGTGTACTGTGCTTCATGAGTGAAGTTATTAATATTAGTAAGCCATTAATAAAATATAATGGGTTTCTCAATTTATAAAAAGTAGTAAAAGTTACTCAATCACCTATAAATGTTGATAAATTGTTAATAAATGGTTCTACAACAACCCATTAAGTCTGTTAAGTATATGTTAATAAATGGATTTTGGTCCAGATGGCCTGTGGCCATTTTCCGGAGGGTAAGCGGTCAAACAGTCCATCAGAGAGGACTCTCTAATGAATTAAAGAGCTAGCTAAAGAGACAGTGTCATTTCCGCAAACTGGAAATCCACAAGTTACTCTCATCAATGGCTTATAACTAATCTATAAAGCATTATGAAATTATATATTAAGCATTAATAAAGTCATTATGACAACCTGCCTCATCAGAATGTGATACCTAGGCAATGCATGTTGTCCCTGTACTGAGAAGATCGATGCTGCGCTCACAGACTGTCTGAAAGTCTGTACGGTTAATATGTCGCTGGCAAGATTATCTTAATTTGACTTCAGTCAGGGTGAAACAGTCAGCCTGGTTCTATCTGAAGGCATAAACCACCTCTTATAAAGCTCACTAATTAGCACATATCTTGTTTATTTATAAATGACAGTTTGCTGTTTAATGGTGGGACGAACTCCCTGGACTTTCTTGTTACTGGCAAGTTGAAACTGCTCCTGGCAAAGAGACAGCCTGGCACACAACCTCTCCTGTAAACCAGCAAACTGTCATTTTACACGTTTTGGTTTTGTAGTGATTATATGTGGCAGTAGGATGGTGTATGTGGGATTGAGTCAAAATAAACTATACCGTATGAATGTGCCATAAAGAAGGAAGACGTCTCCCATTTGTGTGGCTGATTCATTTTTTTTTTTTTCGACAATCATGAAGCTCTATTTCTCAGGTGAATAAACTACAGCATATCTAACTTTGGCCGCACAGACAATACTTCTTAGTAGAGTCAATTAATTTTTGGCTTTGGTCTTATCCTGCAATTTGTCGACAATGAGAAAATATTATGCTAATTAAGGAGTTTTGGTTCAAAAGTTGATTTTTAAGAGTTTGAATGAATCAGTTCAGGCAGAGAGATGTTTAATCTGTGCTACAACATTTTAAAATAGATTACATTAAAAGCCAGTGCCTGCTAATTTAAAGAAAGGAATGTTTGGTAATGGTTTCTTTATCTTTGGCTCAGTTGCAGTAAAGCTCTTCATCTTGGAGATAAGAGAGCATTCTTATCATAATCTTTCATGTTGTGTCAACATGAAGTAATTTATATAATGTGTCTGTCTCTATCAACACTCAAGGTCTGGTATTCCCATTGCACCAAGTAAATAACTGTATCTGAACCAAACCAGCACTGAAGCAGCAGAAATACTTAGTGGTAACACGCTGTTTTAGCACAATGTGAACATTTTTCCTTTTCATTTGCCTTTTTGGCTCAAGATCAACAGGCTTAGCACATGAAATGTTCATCATCTCCTCAAAACACTGTCCATCATCCTGAAAATGAGGTTTAAATGAGGTCTAAAAAAAGTGAACTCAAGAAATTAAAATTAACTCATTAGCACTGAGTGCTAAGAACCATCATAATCCCCAATCAGTATTGTAAGTATGGGGTTGTAGAAAGGGGGTTGGTAAAAGATTAGCTGATGAATCGATCAAAAATTATTTTAAAAATGACGTCATTTCAATTGATATGTGAACAAAGTATAACCTTTTGGTTTTGGGCTCTTAGTTGGATGAAACAAGACATGTGAATATGGCACTTTGGGCTCTGGGAAGTTATCCTTTGGGCATTTTACACCTTTATTCAATAGTGTGTAGTAGAGAAACAGGAAATGGGGAGTGACATGCAAGAAGGAGTCACACCAGCCAGGATTCAAACTGGGGGGTCCCCTAGGTTCTGGAAAATTATGATCAATTTTTTTCACAGATTTCCTTTTCTTTTTTTTTTGGCATTTTATAGAACAGTTGTTTGATTATTTGAGGGAATTATAACCAGATTAACCAACATAACTACTAGCTATGGCCTATAGCATGTACCGAATGCAGCAGTTACACTTTCTTTCTAAAAGTTTTATTCTTTAAAGCATGTTGAGAAAAGTGCAGAATAACCTTTGGCACTTGTAGTGGCAGTTTTCTGAACTACCACTACTGAGTTAAAGTATGTGTTAAAGTAATGTTTAAAGCTTGAAGGTGTAAGAAATTTTAAAATGTTAAATGTTATTATAATATAACATATATCTGCTTATTGCCTTTTAAAATGATCTCCCTTGCAGCGCCCCCATCACACTGTCTTGTTATCCCATCATTTTGTTCTTTAGATGAAAATGTGATACCTTTTCTTGACTGTTGGCATACTGTGAGCCATTTTAACATATGTGCGCAATCGTCTGAAAACAGAAAGAGAAAAGACATGTCAGTGCTGGCATTTGTTTGAGGCCACATGTTACACCGAAACTCTAAATGCATGGTGACAGGCAAAGTCAGAGGTGATGGAAACTGGACTTCAGAACATCTCTGGTAATGAGAACCCTTGAAAAAAACAAAACAAAAAAAAAAAAAACCCTCCACTTCACCTCTCCTGAGGTTTGGGAATCTGCTCTGATGCACTAAAGGCTGCTTTGTCAGCCAGAAGCTACTAGTCTGATTTCACCCTCTGTGCATTAAGATTGAAAGCTTTCAAATTAAGGGTGAATGATGTGATTTCATGTCAAATAAATGCTAAAATAGCTGCAATTGGAAGGAGACGTTGCAAAATAATATCATAGTAATCCCTTCCAAGTGATTGACAGTCTGTGAGAATGGCACATTGGGGGTTGCCACGGTAACAGGGAATCAGTTGCAGTGTTATGGCTAAAATTATCATAAAAAATATAAACCCTGGTTCAAGGACACCATCACAGAATATGGTAATTCTCTCGAACAAACAGTTCAAGTCAGGAAGACACGATTTTAAGGACCAATTTTAGACAGTGACACAATCAGACAGTGTGTTTATTGTGAATAAATACATGAAATTAAAGTTTTAATGTGAAAATCTGTTCTGAGAGGAATCACTGTGGCTCCTCAAACAGAAAAAAGGATGAATTGTTTAAGAGGAGAGTGGGGTAGTATTTGTCAGCTGTCTTTGTCAGCTAGTATTTCATTAAATATATATCGCAGTGTTGAGTCAGAGGGAGGGCATTATTAAGTAATGTCGAAATCAAGACTTTTTGTAGTAAAAGAAAGACAGCCTAGAAAGAGAAAGCTAGTGGAATGACTGTGTGGTGTTTGGTTTTGTGGTGATCATAAATTTGTGTTCAGGGTGGGGATAATGTGGCTTTGTGATAGTCTGATGGTGACACAGATATCTGCAGTCATTGATTTATCTGGCAGGGAGGGGGGAGGAAGGAAGGTTCTTATTTTTAATCCAAGATAGATATGGGGAACCTACATGTCTGCAAAAACACACACACACACATGCAGGAGAATGATGTCAGCTGCAGAGTGTAAACAGAAACTAGCAGAACTACCAATCAGCACACGCTCTTTAGCAAATTACAGGGAAAATTAGAGTGTGAGAGCAGGATGAAGGGATGAAGTGTGGATAGAGCTGCAGAGAGAGGGAGAAGCTTTTCCCCAGATTACAGGGCAGCTACAGATTACGCCCTGTGGATTATGAGGGTTTGACCAAAAAAAAAAAAAAAAGTAGAGGCAGCAAGACAAACAAGCCACGTTTTCTGTGTGCTTTTCAGATTGTTTGTGTGTGTGTGGTTTGGGGGTTTGCGTGCATGTTCTACTTCCTGTTGTCTGGTGTCTCCATCTTCCCTCAGTCAAAGATCAAGGTATCACATACAAACACATTCCCATAATCACAGGCACAGACACATACACGCATCCAAATATCCTATAAATACACACACGCACACAGATCCATCCTCGCATATATATGACAGAGTGATCACACACCTCTTGACCTGCAAAGACTGATCATTTAGTTGATAAACAAAAAAATAATCAGCAGCTATTTTTCTAATGAACCAATTGTTTTGACTTTTAGGACTGTGATAGACATTTTTAACCATTTTATAGACCAAGCCATGAATGGATTCATCGAGACAATGATCTGTAGATGATTCTAAACCTCACACACATTCACACATCTGACACAACACTGTTTCATAAATATTAGCACTACTTTTGTTTTTTAGGAGGCATAACTGAGACCACATTGTGTTACCATAATGAGGATATGTTATTAACTATGTTCACAGACAATTTATTTGTTTTCTGTCAAAATATCTAATCCTAAAGCAGTACGGTATACAGTATATTTGCAGTGACGACAGCATTATTTAACATTTTTAATGTTTAGAGAGTCACAGCATTTGGTTAAGGTTACATAAAGATCTTGGACTGGTTTAATACAGACAATACCATGTGTTTATTTGCATATAATCAAAAACAATCTTTCCCTATTCTTAACCAAACTGCTTTTTTTTTTTTTTGCTTGAATCTAACCACAGACAGGACTGTGGATGTGAACTCTGGTCTGTGGTGTGACAGCCATGCACTTTGTGCGACTGCCAACAACCCCAGCTACCTCCTGGGAACTGTCATTAATAAATGTGGAGCTTCATTCATTTAAAAAAAAAAAATTGCCCCAGAATGTAACATAGAAAGAGCTTGTTTCCTACAAAATGTATTTGCTGTTGCAGTGTAGTTGTGTATGGATAAGTAGAACAACAAAATCTCTTGAAGTCCAATAAATATTGTTTATTTGTAAAATAAAGTTGTAATTTCTGAAATGCAGTGAAGAATCTGAAAGGCTAAACTAAATTTGAAATTTCATGCATTGTCATTTATTAAGGCTTAAATAAATCTGGCTGCGGTGAAATGCATGAGTGGTTTATATTGATCAACATTTTGGCAAATCATGTTTGTGCTTAAAGTATATATATCTACTAGCACCTGCAAATAAACGCATTATGTCTCAGTTGTTTAATCTGTACGAAAACAGTAACTGTAAAAACAAGAAGTTGTGGTTTCACGGTAGGTTGTGTGCTAGTCTATCTTCCAGCAGGGCTAGCCATGTCTCCATCTCCAGTCTTTATGCTAAGCTAAGCTAACTGTCTCCTGGCTGTATCTTCATAATTATCGCACTGATATGAGAGTGGTATCGATCTGCTCATCCAATTTTTGGCGACAAAGCAAGAAGGTGTATTTCCCAACATGTCAAACTATTTCTTTAAAGGATCAGTCACTACATAGCACAAAAAATTCATAAAAAATGGTACTTCACACAAATGTAAAAATGACAAAGTGTGGTTTCAGGTAGATGTTAATCAGCTGTAACGTCTTTAAGATAAATAACCTCTAATAGATAGAATTTTTAATAGAGGCAAGCTAGCTGTTTACTCTGCTTCCAGTCCTTATGCTAAACTAACCTCCACTTCTACTTCACACAGACAGACATAAGATTTATATCAACCTACTCATTTAATTCTTAGAAAGAATTTGCAAACAAGTACAGACCTATATTCCCTGCATGGCTATTCCCTTAATTATTTACTTAAAATGTTAAAGGGGCAAATTAATTTTTATCCTCTGAAATTATCTGAAATTCAAATGTAACCAATTTGGTTGTCCTAAAACATAAAGACTGTTCATGTGAAAACTCCTAAATATTCTTAGAGACATCTTTTAATATTAGGGTTCATACTTTTGGATTGCGAGATAAGGCCCTTGAACAATTATTAGTTTGCTTGTAACTCTATCTCATATTAAATATTGTGCCTTTATAGCTTCCTTACTTTCCCAGAATGACTTTTTTCGTCTTCTTGTCACTTGTCTTTGACCTTTTTTGTTGCTGCAGTGAAGAAACTGTTACAAGGCAGAGGGCTGTTCCAGAGCGCTCACGGGTATAAAACTGTAGCTGTCAACTCTACCTGCAGGAAACATTATAATAAGTACAAGGACAGAATACATTAATCACTGAATTCTGATCAGGTTTGAATTTAGACCGGTTGTGAGTTACTCCTCTTCTCCTCGGTCTCATACCCTGTCTCTTTTTCTGTCTGTTTCAGAGCTCCTTGGAGCAGCAAAGAGGGTGAATGTCAACATCCAGGATGCAGATGGGTAAGAGATTACAACATGTTTACTTCATGTTCTCCTGCAATGACACGACATCCTTATCATGCATGACAACAAGAAAAAAAAAAAATCTTTTGTTTTGTGACGTGGGGGTCACAAGTCGACATCAATTCAGTTTAAGGGATCTCAAGTAAAATAAAGTTGGGTACCACTGATGGAAAAGCATCACTCAAACAGACATCTTAGACTGAATCCATGAGCAAAGAAACAGCCTCAAAACAGGAGCAAAATACCAAACCCAGGTGAATCCCAGAGGTTTTGTTCTGTAGCTTTTGATAATCCAACTGTCAGGGACACCCAAAAAGGAAAGAAAATCTGCTTTTGATGAATAAACTAAATAAATAATAAATAAATCAACCACATCACAATACACATTATCCCCTGCTTGAATCTGTCTTTGAAACATGTAGCCAACTGAAGAGATCAAATCTAAAGACACCTTAAAGCAAAGCCAAAATTTCCCAGCCTTTAATTTGCTCAGAATAGTTCCCCTACCAACCCCTCAATATACAACTATGGATTGTGGCTATATTTAGACTCGTGATTGCATGAGCTTTTTGTGTGTACATGCTTGGTTTGCAATTGTGTTTCATTCGGCTCCATCAGATAACAAAGATATTTTTATGATGTTGATTGGAATCAGATAATTGGCGTCAACTCTTTCTGTAATGACTGTTCATTGGTTGATTTGACTCCAGGGCCCAGCCCTTGTAGTCACCAGGGATCCATTAGCCACACACACACACACGCACACACACACAAACAGAGGCGGCTGTGTGTACGCTCAGCTTGGGGCTAGAGAGATTGCTTATTAATGGAAGTAGGTCATTTGCCCCCCTCCCGTCGCTCACACAGAGCTGAGGGGCGGAGCTGCTCTACGCTGAAGATTATTTCAGCAAAGTTATGCTCTGGTTTTACACTACATATATGAATATGTGTATTTTTATACATAATCTGTCTGTGTGAAGGTTGTCACCGCTGCACCATGCTGCTCTGAGTGGTAATAAGGAGCTGATCTCTCTGTTGCTGGAGGCCCAGGCAGGAGTGGATATTAAAGACCATAAAGGTAAAAATATACACAGATTTACAGTGTCCTTGCAACTTACTATCTTACTATGAAACAAACACAAAACACAGGAGGCAGGCAATAGGCTGGCATACCAAAGCAAATACAAAAATCCGGCTTTCCCCTGCGTTAACAGCAAAACTCTCACAAAAGGTGAGCTTGTTGAAAATGCAATAAAACAAATTCTCTGTGCAATACAGTGTTTATGAGAGGAGACGCATTTGTGTGCTAAGTAAACAATAGATAATGAAAGAGGAATGCTTCATGGCATGCAGGAAAGAGAGCCAAGGGGAACCAGAGCAGCCCGGATTTCCCTTTTTAACCCAGAAAACATATTCTGCACACACTGACAGAAGAAGAAATCTCAGGGCAGATGGGAGATATAATCCCTCCAGGATGTAGGGCTTCTACCCTCCCAGTCAGTCATGCCCAGTATGTCTCTAAATATAGGCATACACCTGGCAGGCACCCTTCCCTTACCAGGTGGTCCTCACTCCTCAATGAGTTTCTCTCCGTGGAGTTGTTGGGGAAACCTCAAATGAGTCTCTCAGTGCCAAATGGATAGAAAAGTCTAAAGTCCTAGTTTAAAAGATCTTAGAGTCGAAGCAGCCCATTTTTCTGGGAATCTGTTTCAGATATGTGTGATACCCAAAAACTGAATGATGCTCCTCTGTTTTTTGTTTAGACACAGGCAACAGTAACCAAACCTGTCACAGATGATCTGAGATGTTTCATAACATCAGAGCAGAAACATATTTTGGCCATAAACTATAATTTAGTGCTTCATAAACCAACAGTAGAATTCAAGTAAAGTCTTTGCCACAGTACACTACAGCCCCAGCAACAAAGTTAGCAAACCATCTAGTTAGCTAGTCCCATAGACTTCAATACAATCTGACTTCTTTTTGCAACCAGTGGAGTTGCCCCCTGATGGTCATTAAGGTTTAAGGCTCTTCAGCATTAGTTACATCCATTTTTAAAGACACACGTCGCCAAGTGAATACTAATGTTTATTTGCGTGAAATTAGTCAGCCAAAGGTCACTGACTTGGAGAACCGGACCAACAGGTCTGTACTTGATATTTTTTACAAACGATCATAAACAGGAGAGGGAAGTAAAGTATCTTAGGCAGGATAGTCATAGTCATAAGTTTTCGTAGCATTGTCTTTCATGACCACCACTGCCTGCCAAATAAAACACACACATATAACTCACAATACCTCAGCAAGTGAAGTTTAGGAAAATTCAGCTTTCATATTCAGGGTGGTCCACCTTTCTCTTATCAAATAACCACAACACTTCCCAGCAGCTCTTACATGTGCACCCATATCTCTTCTTACTATACTCAGGCTTTAGCTTCTTAAGCTTCTGCAGCTGCTGTGATTCTTTATTCTGCCAGCACTCTTCTCTGAGTCAGGACTCCCTCATGCAAACTGACCCTGGGGGGTCTCTTTAGTCAGCTTGATGATGTGGCTCATCACTGGTATCAAGACATGGTCACTACACCTTCCAGTCACTACTACAAAGCAGCCTTTAATGCCACCTGGTCAGAGGCACTGATAATGGCTCTACAGTGCATCTTTGGGCTGCTCTCACCTCAGCTTTGCATTATCTTGTATTTCCTTTGTACTTTCAGGAATGAGCTGTATTTTCCAGTCCCCCACAATGTTCTCCTAGGTCTTGTTAAACCACATAGGGGTTATCTCTTCTTGCCCTTTGTCTGGAAGCAGTTTGTCTCTGACGTCCTGTGAGAATGATGCCTGTAATACTCCGGTCACAAAGGGTCACAAGTGTGTCAAACAGAATAAGATTGCATTTCCACTTCCAACCTGTGGCTAAAGCTGTGGCTACAGCTATTACAGAAATATCTGCAAAATTTGCACTCACATTAGAGCTCCAACTATGAATTATTCCACTGATTGTTTTCCCCGTTCATCCATTAATGGTGAGGAGCAAAAAATGTCTGACCAAAATTCCAAAACCATGAAAAACAGCCTTGCAGTGACCCACTATCATACATAAACAAACATAAACAACAATTATTAAAGAATCATTATAGTTGCAAATTAACATTAATGTTTTGTCAATCAACTATTTGCTTCAGCCCCAATGCATATTTCTATTGTTCCATTGTCAGTGGCTACACTTAATTAATTAGCTTAATTGGTTTCTGGAGTGTTATAGGCACTAGATTAAATTAAAGATGAGAACAATTGAGTTCAGTGATTATTCTGTAAAACGTCATGAGGAAGTCAGAAGTATTTTTGGTTGTTGGATAAACTGGTGATAAACTGGTCAGTACAACAAGAACAATACTTGAATGTGTATTTGCATTCGTGTGTGTGTAGGGATGCGTCCTCTGCATTATGCTGCATGGCAGGGGAAGACTGAACCAATGAAAATGCTGCTGAAGGCTGGGTCATCAGTCAACGGGCAGTCAGATGAAGGACAGATCCCTCTCCACCTATCAGCTCAGCATGGACACTATGATGGGGTAACTGTGTGTGTATGTGTGTGTGTGTGTGTGTGTGTGTGTGTGTGTGTGTGGGTGTGTGTGTGTGTGTGTAGTGGCCAAGTGTCTTGTGTTTTGTTAGATGTGTGTATCTGTTATGTGATGCATGCATGATTTATTGTTGTTTGGAAATTTAGTGCAAGTAAAGTGTGTGTGTGTGTGTGTGTGTGTGTGTGTGTTACAGTCGGAGATGTTGTTACAACACCAATCCAACCCGTGTATCTCAGACTCAGCTGGGAAAACACCACTGGACCTCGCCTGTGAATTTGGACGTGTGGGAGTGAGTAGATTTGACTGAACGGAAACAAAATCTTTATTTCCATTTAATTTTATTTTTCCAAAGTGCCCAGGCCACGATAAACAAGATAAATTGCACCATCATGTTATAATCCTTACATGTGGTTACCATAGTAACAGTAATTGCAATTTAATACTACAAATACAGCTTGAGCAGCTGCTTTGTCAGATATACCTGCAGTTGAGCAGGAAAGTTGTTTGTGCCAAGCCTGCATCCTGTAACTATTCAGCTCACTGTGGTGGCCTGATTTTTTTTTTTATTTCTTGCAATATATTACACTGATCCACAAAAATAATGTGTTTCCTGTGAGTGCTTTGCGGGATAATTTAATTACCAGTATCCTAATGCCATGTACGAAAGTGAACAGTAAACAGTGCAGCACTACTGTAACCAAATGGGCAGAGCTTTTTTTTTTTTTTTTTTTACCTTAGTGGATTTTACTCTTCTTTTACTCCCTTTTTCCTGTGTATCTGTCTGTTTTTAAGGTGGTCCAGCTCCTGCTCAGCAGCAACATGTGTGCGGCCATGCTGGAACCAAAACCCTCCGACCCCAACGGAGTGTCACCTCTGCATCTCGCTGCCAAGAACGGCCACATCGAAGTCATACGGTCTGACAAACTTGTCCTTTCGGTCTGCCTCTCTCAGTGTGTGTCTGTCTGCCTCTCAGCTCTATCTACCTGTCAGCCAGTCCCCCATCATATCCACCTGACGGCCTAATCTGTTCTAACCTTAACTGCAGGGTCACGATTATGAATTAAACATCTGCTGATTTTTCCTTTCATAAAGACTTTGTTCTGACTTTACTTTTGTTTTTCATTTGTGTTATTTTTGATAATTGATTCATGAAAGATGCTGTAAATGAATAAAGGTTAATTTTGTTATCTTGTGCTGCAGGTTACTGATTCAGGCTGGTATAGATATCAACAGACAGTCTGAGTCTGGCACAGCGCTACATCAGGCCGCCCTCTGTGGGAAGACAGAGGTAGTACGCCTGCTGTTGGATGTGAGTCCATCTGCCTCTCTCTCTCTCTCTCTCTCTCTCTCTCTCTCTCTTTAATGTGTTTACATAAGCAACTGTTGTTAAAGCCACCACCCTCTCCTCAGCTGAGCAAGTTTACGCCTCAGCACTTGTCATTCATCCCTCTGAGCTGTGTGATGAGGCTGTGGGTCATGTTAGCTTGTTACATAAAACTGTAGCTGACTGGTTAGAATTATACCTGTGACGTATTTCAAACCAGCTCTGTTTTGTTCTTTAGTACTTTTCTTTTCAGGTAAATAACAATCCTGATGCCTAAGCTTGTTTTTGAACAGGGCCAGCCTTCAGTGTTTTCTCTTATTGTGCTTTATTTCACTTTTGATGTTATTGCTGAGGCAGCATCCACCACAAACGTTAGCAGCAGGCATCTACACACAGACAAACTGACACTGAATCATTGTCAAACAGGCCTACAGATCACAGGGTCGGGGCCCTTGGGTCAGAGCAGCTGTGTGAAGTGACTGCTAATATCTCTTGTGTGAAAGTCACAGAGCTCAATTACAAGACACGAAATGGTCATAAAGATCAGACAAAACAACCACTAAGAGAGTGAAACTAGTACAAGAGACACGCAACAACCATAAAGATGCCAAATGAACAAGAAGAGAAGCAAAACTACCAAAGAAGTGATGAAAATGATATGAAAATTAACATGAAGAGTTGCAAAATGACTTCAATAACAAATAACAATAACAAAATTTGTTTGTGGTAATTTTGTGTTTCCTTCAGTAAGGGGCTTCTTTATAGGATTGTCTGCTCATGTTCTCATTATTTGTCCATGCAGCAAATACACAGTATTACTACTTCTACTACAACAAACTACAAACTAAATGTGACACAATTTCATGTTGCAGCTTTAAAGGCTCAAATACAGCTTATTTATCCTTTCTCCTTCACTTCTATGCAGAGTGGCATCAGTGCAGGAGTGAGAAACACTCTGAGCCAAACTGCCCTGGACATTGTTAACCAGTTCACCACCACACAGGCCAGCCGAGAGATAAAACAACTACTGAGAGGTGAGTGCCAACAAACACCCACACATGACACACACACACAGTTAAACACATTTTTTTACTCCCATTTGTAGCAGCAGGTAATACCACAAAATATGCTTTCAGTATCATCCAATGCAAGCTTATGTGTCAAAACCACTATGATCAAAACCCATACTTTCTATTATGGGAAGCAGGAGGAGGCGTAGTCAGAAATATGTGGTGAAAGTGTTACTGTGTGAATTTTCTGAAAAAAATGGCACATCTTTGCTCTTTATGCAGAAAAACAAACATCAAACTCAAGAAGAAGAATAATAACAAGAATAATATTTGTCAAATATGATCTGACCTCAGATAGAACTGTTGTATCAGTCCTATTGACATTTATATTGATCAAAACAACACTTACTATCAGTACAATTGATACCATCAATTGATCTGCCCAAATCTACTGCCTTCCTCTCCATGCTCTTCTGTCCCCACCTCTTCTCTGTTTTACTAACCTAAAAAATGTGCTCTTGTCTAATACTTACCCTCATTAATCTTGTCTATTCACTCAAACTACACTCCCATCTTGCAGATGCTTCGGCTGCAATGCAGGTGAGAGCCCTGAAGGACTACTGCAACAACTACGACCTAACCAGCCTCAACATCAAAGCTGGAGACATTATCACGGTACATTGACCTAATAATAGTCTCCACACAATACATTTCTTAACCTATAGTCTGTCTACTGAACTGAAATACAGAAAATATGCAGTGTTGTTAATTATATTCTCTATAAATGTATATAGTTTTTAACATTTCCCAGATTCTCACTAGCTTGTTTTACACCAACAAGTTTGGGGTCTTGCTCAATTGCCAGGTTCAGTATGGTCATAACTTCTGACAGCAGAAAAAATTAAATACTACATTGAGTAATCACCAGATACTTGGCATTCCTCTCACCGTCTTTAAAGACTAAATAACATACTGTATATCAAGTGTCAACACAAATACAGCAGAATGAATATCACAACTGACCTTCACAGATGTGCCTGGTAATACGAGAAAAATACAGACCGCCTAAATATCACCAAGTACTCGACCTTTTGTTTACCTGATTTAAAAACTGAATAACAATAAAAGGTATAACATCAGGAAAAGACTCACTACGCCACACAGCTCCAGGCCTCTGTTATCTCTTGCGTTGACTATTGCCATTCTCTTCTGGCTGGTCTTCCTTTGTGCTCAGTGAAACCCTTGCAGATGCTCCAGGATGCAGCTGCCTGTCTGGTCTTCAATCAGACCAAAAGAGCACGTCACACCACTTCTCACTGGTATGGTCAAGTTCACGTCACGAATGTTTGCCTCCACAGTTACTTCTGGGTCTGCACCCTTCTACTTGAACTGCATCATCCATCCCTATGCTCTTTCTTGAGAAATGTCGTCTGGTATTTTCATCACTGCAAACAAGGCAATCACAGTCCAGGCTGTTCTCATCTGTGGTCCCCTGATGGGGATCTCCTACCAGAGCAGGGCTGTCCCTCTCTGTCTTCAAGAAGCTCTTGAAAATTCACAACCTGTCCTTAAATCTCTGACCAAAATAACACAGTGCACCTCAAATTGTTATGCTAATACCATTAGATAGACAACTGGCATCCGTTGTCTGTTGTTATCAATGAGAATGACACTAATCACTAATGAAAACAGACACATAACATTATGTAGCATCACGTTAGTCAAGCCGTTGGTCAAGCAGCTCGGAGGGCTCTCCTTCTCCATAAAGCAAAACCAGTATTGGCTCTATAGTCAAACTGGGAAAGTAATCCAGCCTTTGATTGGGAATATCCGCTCAAATGACCCTGACAGAGCTAGTAAAGACACTGATGGAGTGGGTAAAAACTTTATGGATGTTTTGATGGTCCACTGGCTGATTGGGGTCTGGCCCAGATGTCGCCATGGCTAGTCCACATGTGCTCTGCTCTTATCTCTTTCTTTCTGGGTGACTTTCACTGAACGGTGCCATCTCACGTGTCTATATACATCCATCCGCCCATTATCTAAACCGGTTATCTGTTAGGGGCTGGAGCCAATCCCAGCTGACACTGGGCGAGGCCGGGGTTCACCCTGGACACGTCGCCAGGCACACCTACGGGAAAATTAGAGTCACGGATGAACCTAAATGTGATGTGTTTTTGGACTGTGGGAGGAAGCCTGAGTCCCCAGAGGAACAGGGAGAACATGCAAAGTCCACACAGAGAGCACCCACTGCACCACCACGCCGCCCTGTTTATAAACATGGGGAGGGACTTCATTCTTTGCTCAGGACACCATTACCTCACCATATTATATATTATATACATTTAAAAAATAGTAATTTGCTGCTAAATTGTTTAAAAAAAAAATGTTATTTGTAATTTGGTAAATTGCTAGTTTGAAACTAGGAGGTGTGACCTGACTTATGTTTAGCTTGTGGAGCCAAATCCAGTGATAGTTTTGGAGACTTTGTCAACTGTATTTGTGTCGCGTTGTGTGGTCAGGTTTTGGAGCAGCACTCTGACGGACGATGGAAAGGTTGTATACATGACAACCGCACAGGAAATGACCGTGTGGGGTACTTTCCATCCAACATGGTGGAAGTCATCAAGAGGGCAGGTAACCACCCACATCACAGCTGTGTGTGTTTGTGTATGGGTGGGAGGGAGGGTGTGTGAATGTGCTTTCGCTCGTGTGTGAGTTCAGCAGCTGTTCTTTAGCTACAGCTGATCATTAGTTGTAACTAGCTGCAGCATCATCGGCCTCTATAGACAGCCCATCTGTTTTCCCAACCTGTCAATCATCTCCATTGGTCATACTGTCCCCTACTGGCTCTTAATCCCGCTCCCTTCCTCTATATTTCTGCTCCTTCTGTCACCAGCCCCGTTTAATAATCCTGTCTAACCAACCTGCTCTGCTAGATTGTTATGCTTTTGTTCATATTGTTTGTTTGCTTTTTTGCTGTAGTGATACTACGTTATAATTTACAGAGATATATTCCCTTTGGATATATGGATGTATTATTTTCTCATATTTTGATTTTAATCAGTTATTATTTTATACATTTTCAGATCTGTTAGATTTGTTTTGTTTCAAGTTGACTGATCAGTTGTTGTTGTTGTTGTTGTTGTTGTTGTTGTTGTTGTTTTGCACCTCTCTCCTCCTGGCTCATGTCCAGGTCACTCCCCCTCCCAGCAGTGCCACACCCTCCTGCTCCGTAGGCCCAACCCCTGTCCCATAGCCTCGGTCAACGGACACTCATACCCCCCCTCCAAAGTCCTCCCCCTGCATCTGCCTCCCCCTCCACCCCCTCACCCCAACACACAGTCCCTCCCTCGGTTCTCCTCCTTTGGGTACGTTCCTCTTCCCATCTCTCCACCTTCTCTGTCTACTCCTCCTCTGTCCACTCCTCCTCCTCCTCCTCCTCTCTCCACTTCTCAGGAGCAGCAGAGTCAGACAGGTACATACTGTAGTAACACTTTAAATCACAGTTAAGCATCTACACTGTTTGACAAGATCCCGTATACAAATGTGTGTGTGTATATACTGTATCGTAAACTAAAGGGGAGATTCAGATTTTTAATATGAATTTACAAAACTAAAGATTTCCTTAAACATGCTTTCATTTAGCCATTATGGGTTATTGAGAGTAGATTGGTGGGCAGAAATATCAGTATTAACCAAAGAGTGTTAAACCGCTATATTAAGAATAATGATAATGAAAACGATGGATGGATCGATCTAATTTACAAGGCCATGTGTGTTGTTACATACATATAACTGGATGTTTAGTCTAAAATAAAAGCTGTGTGGTGTTTTGAGCTTTCCTCGTATGCACAGTATTTGTTAGTATCATGCAAGCACACAGTGGTGAACCTGCCTAAGGGTCTGTAGGGTTTTACAAGTCTCAAAATTATTAGCACTAAGAGGTGGTGCAACTCATATGAGCAATGTGTTTATGAATGTGTAGGTGAGTGAGTGTATCTTTGTGAGTCTGTGCACCTGATGATGTTTAAGAGTTAAACATATTTAGATATGAAACAGTGTTACACATATTATCACAAGGGTCTGTGTAGCTGTGAATTAGTTACTGCATTTTTGGACGTCCTCCAAAAATAGAATAAAGTAGTAGCCATAACAAGTGTGTGTGTGTGTGTGCGTGTGTGTGTGTGTGTGTGTGTGTGTGTGTGTGTGTGTGTGTGTGTGTGTGTGTGTGTGTGTGTGAGACAGGTTCACGGACTGCAGAGCTAAGTCCTCAAGGCTCTCCAACCCTAGGACAACAGAGTAGCACCAGTGAGGATATCTGGGTGCTACGCAAACCACTTGCAGGTAAACCGTGTTGTACGATGTCAAACTATGTATGCGAGAAATGTTTTTTGTATAAAACTTCATTCTGTAATGTTTGTATTTGAGGTGGCGAGCGCAGCAGCAGTGTGGGCAGCCTTGGCAGTGTTCGGTCTTCGAGCAGCTTGCAGAGCTCTGGAAACACACATGTTCTGACCACCCCTGCACCCAGTCCACACCCTGCACCCACACCAGGAGTCAACACACATGGCCTTAATGCTCCAGGTCTGCACGCACAAGCCGAAGGAGTTAAGGTAAGAGACTCCTCCTGTTAATTTGTGTGCATGTATTTGCACCACCAGTCACTACTGGATCTTTACAAAACATTTCTGGGAAACAACAAAGCATGTGCAGGAAACAAACCAAACTCTAGATACCAGGTTAACCACAAATGTGTTTCCGCTCAGTTTGTTTATCCGTTGGAGAGATCAGAATCACTGCCTTTCAGCAGGAAACTAGATTCATGATATTCATGATTCATGACAGTGGCTTTAAATGCCAACATCTGAACATCTCTATTGTTCAATTCAATCTTTTTAAATCCTCACCTGATCTCTCATTCTGTTAGACTAGTTGTGCCATGTTATGTAAGCATCTATGATAATCATGCATCAAATTTGACGCAGGTGTCGGATCAAAATGACAGTATGAAAGTGAAACGTGTGGAATAGTCACTATAGTGATTTGTCCCTACAAAACAGTTTAAACAACAAATGAACAACACAAACATGGAAACTGGGGTAGAAACAGTGAAGATATAGATACAGTGTTTTTCTTCAGTGGATTTTGTTGTCTATTGCACAATTTATTTCTTCCATTCTAATCACTGAATATAACTTGTCAATTTTAGGTAATAGATATACTGAATTAGCAATTAGCAAAATTGGATGTTGCTCCCATATTATGCTGGAGGGACATAATCTGTTTTAAGAAACATTCATTCGAGGATTTCAGAGACACTCTTCTTGGTGAATTGCAGGAAATGCAAGAGGAAGAGTCACAAAATCAACCCTGTCTATTATGGGTGCACTCAGTTGAGCTACAAGGGACTTCTGGGTTTTTTATGATTATGCTTGAGTAAATGTTTTATTTTGTGAGTGTGTGAACCCACATGCCTGTGTGTATAAGCGTGTTTGTATTGTGTGTGTGTGTGTGTGTGTGTGTGTGTGTGTGTGTGTGTGTGTGTTGTTGTGTTGTTTTTGTGTTTTAGCTCCTGGCCACTGTGCTTTCCCAGTCAGTTAAAGCCAAGGAGCATCTCTTGGAGCAGTCGCAGTCTGTTGAGCAGTCAGCAAGTAAGCACACACACACACACACACACACACACACACACACACACACACACACACACACACACACACACACACACACACACACACACTCGTCCAAACACCACACAACATAAAACCAACATGTTTTTAATTGAAGTTAAGGGTCTGTTTCGCTGCAGCCGTCTGCTAATTGAGCAAATACAGCCGTGACACACAGTGAGATACGGATACGACAACGTTTTGTCCTCAGACAAGGGTTGAAACCAGTGATTCAAAAAGGGCTTTCTGTTTGTAATAAAGTGATGACAATTAAAAAAGAAAAAGGCAGGTATAACAATAAGAGCTGCTTTTGAATTAGTGCATTTTATTTGTTTTGGTTGCAACAACTAGAATTTGCTCATAATAAGCAGAATAATAACTGTGTAATTAGCCCGAGCAGCCACCACAACTTTACAGTAGATGAGGATACAGACTAAAAAAATCCAAACGCTTCAGTGTATCTAAGAAAAAACAGGAAAAGAAAAGAGGCATGCACAGTGGGATCACGTAGATTAAACATTAGCTGTAGAGCGAAAACACTCAATGTACCCAACATAAACCTTTACTCAATTGAACTGAACTTTGATTATATTGGATCAGGGCCCACGTGTAGTTTGTGAACATTTTTAAGAATTCACTTGAGCTATGAAAAGGGTTTAGTGAGAATGAGTCTATAAAACATGTTTGATGTGTTCAAATAAAGTATATCATTATTATTATTATATTAAACTATATTCCTATAGTGTTAAAACTTGGGTGCAGTGCGTGTAGTTGATTCGCTAATCTCACTTTGAAATGAGCATATAAATGATATATTTTAATGTGACGTAATCTGCAGTTGTCTAATCTGTTTAAGTGATATGTGGGTGAAAAGCAAGCCAAGCATGACAGCTGTCTCTCAATTATTATGAATACACACAGCACATAGAAAAAATAAACCTGACTTGATTTAATTTCTGACTGTACTCGATCACTAGAGAACACTATTTCATGGCTTTGCATCATTTTAATTTCCAAAATCCAGTTCAGGTGAGAACTGATTTCAGGGGATTTCTTTAATAATAAAAAGTTCAATTCAGTAAATTAGTAAATAATTACATGTTCTTTTGTTGGTTATTTTGTGTTTTATGAAAACTACTATATATCTAGCTAAAATAAAAACAGTGCTCAGGGCAATTGGGGACTTTTTAGATTTGAAGTGCATTTATTCAAATTATAGTTATGTAAAAAGTAATTTTGTGAAATAACAAAACTTTTTCCCTCTTATTTCTTCCCATTTCCTCACCTGTCCACCTTCACCCCAAGGCTCTTCTGGTTCTGCAGTTCACGAACAACGGTCCTTTGAGCGGAAGGCAGAGGAGGATGATGGGAAAGTGAGTTTTGGATTGGTTCACTCTGTGGACTCCTCTCCCTGTTTCATCTCAACCAGCACTTTGGTTTGAGAGACAGACATCTACACGGTTGGGGTTCAGGCAGCGAGCGGGTTGTGTTGCACCTGAACAGATGACACCCTGAGGATGGGCATGCAAGCGTGTTGCAATGGAGACAGGTTGCCGTCGGTTGCCATTTTACGTCCTGTCCCTCCACCCACCCCCTGCCCTCACACCACATCGAGACACCAGACACCCACGTTCTGCCACTGCTCTAGAAACTTCCAGCAGCTCTGTGTGTTCTGTGAAACCGCGGTTTTGATTCTCTCTGTGTGACTCAAGCGTTTACTGGTGGCCAGGCAACAGCAGTGTATTAAATGTGTCCTCATTGGTTGATCTCATCTAACGTTCTCTGACACTAAAGTCATTCTTAAAATATGACTCGTACTCCAACAATTCTCTAACTTGATCCTGAAAGGGTCGTATTGTCCCAAAAACATTATGTCCCACTTTCCCTGAGTTTTAAGACAATGAGACTTGTAGCTCCACTACATATAACACAGGTAATTGAATAATGTTTTTTTGTTACTCAAATGCCTAAGTGTCTATCATCTAAACAGAAAAAGTATTTCTCCCCATGTGTCACTTTAAACAGAAACACCAACCAAGTGAATATAAGATCAGTAAAAAAACACATTGCCTCTCAGGACTTCCACACGTAATGTTTCACTGTCATGAACGAAACCAAATTAACAAATTAAATTCCTTTTACCTCCATTGTGGTGTCAGGAGAGATCTCAAAACTCTTACAAATAAATCTGCTTGGCTGAATTGCAGGAAGTATTGTTTGGACGACACTGCATTTTAAAAAAAATCCAATGCATTATTTCTCACTGCGAATCTTAGTGGCAGTATTTTTGAAAGAGCCATGTTTATTTCATCACAAATGTAGACGGCATCTTGCTTTGAATCTGTGCTGGCACTGTGCACCTTGGAGGATTTGCCAGATTTTCGTTGAGCTGAAGAGGAGCTGCAGCTCCGTGAGCTCCAATATTCTGCGTTGCAGAACTGGCTCCTATTCTTTGTTGGTAAATGCTTTCTAGAGTTAGTTGTGGAGAACGGCCACATCCTGGAATTAAAAGGGAGGTTTCTGTGCTGTTTTCTAGAACCGTGTTCTCTCCTGAGTTCTAGAACGGGCTGCCATGCTGTGTTCTAGAACAGGTGTGTGTTCTGTGCTCTAGAAGAACCCTGTGGACTCTTCTAGAAGCAGGCAGTAGTGTTCTGTGTTCTGTGTTCTAGAAGCAGGCAGTAGTGGCGTGGCTGGGTGAGTTTCAGCTGCAGTTCTACACCACCCACTTCCTCACCGCGGGATATGATCTAGACACCATTAGCCGCATGACCCCCGAGGTAAGGTCATGACCCCTGACCCCCTCACGCTCCCGCCCCTTGTCTGTCAAGGCTCCGCCCAGCTCAGCTCTCAAATCAGCTCCCCCACTGACCTGGATGATGTCATCATGACCCTCCTGTCTCTGTCACCTGACCCCCCGGTGTGAGTCCTGAGCCTCAGCCAGTCACTTCTCATACTCTGTCTGCTTCATTTACATACCTGTGTTCACACATGGCCGTGTGTTCCAGTCTGTGCTGTAAACGCTACTCTGTGTTTGTCCTTGAGTGTATTTTGAGTGCCATTGTGTGTGTGGGGGTGTATTTGTGTGTGTGTGTGTAGTGGAGCAGACACAGTGGTATGATATGAACCCCCTAAGGGCAGGGGACACTCATCAGAAGATTATCCTACGCACAATATTTCAGAAGGCAGATCACACGCAGCTCATGTACAAATGTCAAACGTACACGTAAAAACGTTTACATTCAGAATAAAAAAATCACCACCTACTGTAGCTCACTTGAATCCCTGATGTAACTCAATGCGCTTTGTGTTTAAGGACCTGACGGCGATTGGGGTCATGAAGCCTGGACATCGAAAGAAGTTAACGTCAGAGATCAGCAAGCTGCCCTCCACAGACTGGCTGCCAGACCACAAGCCTGTAAGGCTTTCATGTGTACTATACAAAGGGAAGGGAAAAGGGAAGAGATGCTGAGTTTTGGCAGCTGCTTGCACATAAGCACATACCCATGCAGCTCATTCAGTTTGCAAGGAAAATATTTTTGTCAGAATCACATTTCCATTCTGTAACTTCTTTAATCTGTGCACAAGATTTCTACACCGTTGTCCATGTTTGTGTGTCACTGTGTATGTGTGTGTTTTAGGCCAATCTGGCAGACTGGCTGTCCCACCTAGGTCTTAGTCAGTATTACCAGGTTCTGGTGCAGAATGGGTATGAAAACATTGACTTCATCTCTGATATCAGTCTTGAGGATCTGCAAGAGATTGGCATCACTAAGCTTGGTAAGTCACAGCTACACTATAAAGACAGAAAAAAAATGATACAATTACGAAACAAACAGAGAGTTAGATGTTGTTCATTTGATGTAATGATAAGATAAGACTATAAATAAAAGAGCCATAAAGAGACTTTCAGTTTCTCTGTGGTGATAATAGTTCTCATCTACTACCGAACATTAGTTTTGTTGTAGTTCAAAATAAGGAAATTAAAATATAAATATTTACAATTAAACAGAAAGAGTTCTGTAAACTAAAAAAAAAATTAAAAGTGTATTTTAACAAAACTCAAAACACAAAAATAACCTGTAATAGCTTAATATAGCAGTTAAAACTTAAAGAAGCGTTGTGAGTTTTGCTATTGCTATGTAGCCAACATTAGCATTAACAGCTGTTTACTCACAATAACTCTTCTTCTCCACACCACTGCCTACCCTCAGGACATCAGAAGAAGCTGATGTTGGGAGTGAGGAGACTGAAGGAGTTACAGAAAGGAGTGAGTGGGTCAGAGCCTCCTCAGAGCCCGTCTACACCTCCATCCAGCCCAAGTGGTAGCATCGATTCAGAGCTTCGGAGGGAGGCGAGGAAGCAGAGGGAAGGTGCCCCCAGCCCACTGGCCAAACCTCGCCCAGGTTTTACACATTCCCAGACCCCACCCCATACACCAACACAAACCCCACCACAAACTCCCCCACATGCCCGGACCCAGCAGGCCTCCCCCAGGGCACGGCCACGCCCTTCCACCCAGATGGCAGCAGTGGATTCGTCAGTGCCGCTGCTTCGCCTTCCCATTGATGAGGAAGAGCGACGGAGAACTCACAGTCTAATCGGCTCAGAATCAGACTCTAGATATGCCACCGTGTGTCGCAGCAGCTCTGCACGCACTACCCCTCCTAATGATGTCACTGTTAACCGCAGCCAATCATCTGTCACTCTCCGTCCCCGTCGGAAAGGTCGGCCCCCAACACCACCTAAACGGTCCTGTTCTTCCATTACTGGGGGTGATGGGGAGGGAGAAGGACAGGGGGAGGGACTACTAGGGCTGCCAACCTATCGAGAGCGGCGGGCCAGTGACTGTGGCAGCCTGGGGTCAGCTTTAAGGGCTCAGGACTCAGCAGGCCTGGAGAGATCAGAGGGGGCTTCTGGGAGTGTTCGCAGCCTTGCCGCCATGCTGGAAACATCCATTGTGGGTGGAGCCAAAACCCTGCCGAAGAATCTGGGAAGTAGCACCAACTACTTACAGGTGGGAGCCTTTGTGTTTGCCTTTTACTTCATCAATCATCTTAAAGATTTATTTTGTAATATGCATTGGTTCCAATCATGTGATCCCCAGGTGAGTCCGCCCATACTTCGTCGCCAGGGAGGTGCAGGAGGTCTTGGATCTGAGGAAGACGACGCCATAAACCGACGCAGGACCATTAGTGGACCAGAAGGCATCCCTGGTGATCAGACTGACCTCTTACCCCGGCAACCAGCCCAACAGCGTCCAGAGCCCAGGCCTCGCTCCACCGTGGTCATCTCAACATCAGAGATCACAGATGGTACGGTGACACTCCGAAGGAAGCCTCCTCCCTTGGCAACAGACTCTAAAGCCCCTGCATCCGTGGCTACCACTGTTGTCACCATGACAACTGGCACCGAAACCATACGCAGGAGAGCACGTGGCGAGCACACAGAAAATGTCATTCAAAGCAATAACCAGTTAGACTCTCCCAGCAGCCAAACTGATAGTAGCCTGAAAAACGGAGTTGAGGGGCAGCAAAACGGTGGCGTGGTCCTGAGGCGGAGGCCGGTGTCTGAGGTCTCTGACAGGACAGAGACCAACAGAGAGAGCTGTGAGTGGATGGAGGCCAGGAAGTCTCTAAAACCAGCGGTGTCACCCAAACCATCCTCAGTCACCCTGAGGAAGACACAAGCTGATCCCCCAACACCAACCCGCAGAGTTCCCATACCTGGGCCTGATAATACTGACATGGCACGGAGCCCTGGTGAGACACAAATATACTCACACATAAAACTTAAGACTCACTATTTAGTCCTCGACTTTATCTGTGACACACTTGTTTGTCTACATTGAAATATTTGTTGTCCTCCAGAAGTCACATCACCTTAAAGCGACCATGTGTAGATTTGTAATTTGACAATAGCATTAAAGTATTCTCATCTCATCTATGCTGCTTATCTGTCAGAGTCACGGGTGGCTGGAGCCGATCCCAGCTGACAGTGGGTGAGGGCGGGGTTCACCCTGGACAGGTCACCAGACTATCACAGGGCCAACACATAGAGACAAACAACCATTCACACATATTCACGCTTACTTTAGAGTCACCAATTAAACATGTCTTTGGACTGTGGGAGGAAGCCAGAGATCACTCAGGCAAAGAACAAGCAAACTACACACAGAAAGCTCAGTTTGAACCCAGAACCCTCTTGCTGTCCCACCATGTCGCCAAGCATTCTCATGATATTCAAAAATATGCAGACTAAATGTCGCCTTTCACACCAGTTGAAACATCTCGTGAGGAGTAGGGTTAAAGGGCCCTGAAGTCATATGTGAAATCCAACACATGCAACAAAATTGTGTAAAAGTCTTGTGTAGATGATAAGTTCAAAGACAAAACATGGAGTCAGAGCACTTCCTCAGTTCTGAAATTCACAATACATAGGTGTTATATACAATATGTGTTGACTTTGGACAGTGGTAAGAAAACTAACAACATCCTCTCTGACTGTCTCTGACCAGAACCGAAGCGTGTTCCTCCTCCTGTTTCCCCCAAACCCCGCGGGCCTCCAACAGCACCTAAACCAGGCAAGGCAGTAGTAGCTACAGCTACGATGACCCCAAGCCCTGCTGCTACCAGTCCCACCCCGGCCTCCAAACCCTGCTCTCCACCCTCTGCTGCCCCTCTTCCAGCTCCTGACGTCCCATCTGCTCCCTCTCTCTCTCCGGGACTCCCTCTTACATCCCCTTCTCCGGCCCAGAGTCCCTCCACTCCATCACCGCACCCTGTCAAACCTCCCCGCTCCTCCATCGCCGGCCTCTCCATCGACTTGCTGGGCTTACGGGATTTGGACGAGGAAGAGGACAGGAGGAGAGAGGAAGAGGAGAGGAGTAAGGAGAGGGAGCACAAGAGGCAAAAAGAGCAGGAGGAGCAGGAGAAGAAGAGAGGAGAGGAAGAGAGTCAGAGGGAGCTGGAGAAGAAGGAAGGAAGGAAGGAAGGAGGGTGTGAAGAAATGGAGAGCCAAGCACAGGGAGCAGAGCAGGGGGAGGAGGTGCAGCATCGTTTGGAGGAGACCAGTGCCTCTTTGGCTGCAGCTCTTCAGGCTGTAGAGCATAAAATCAAAGATGAGGACGCACAAAATGAGTGAGTATTCATAACGTTAATTAGCATATTTTAGTGCTTTACTTCTTGGCCTCCATTGTGATTATGAGAAGATCAGAGCATAAGTTAGTTTCTACACAATGTGGAGCTGCAAAACGAGAGGATTATTGTAATAGGTAAAAGTAATCGTCCTGTTCTCTATAAACAACAACAGTGGAACAAGACAGATTTGTTCATGAGAGCAATTTAAGAAAATTTGTTGCTATCACTTGTTTTCTCAAAATAATACCTGAATCACCTAAATCTACATAAAGATCTAAATAAAACCTTTTAAATAGAAATGTAAAATGCTGCGTTCAATGACCTCTTTTAAAAGCAGAACTTTAAATCCCACCTGGACATAATTTTCTTACCTTTCCCTCCAAAAGAAAGCAAATAAGTGTATTTTCTAAAATATTAAACTATTCTTGCAGGGAGAAAAGTTATTTACAGCTCCCAGGAAATATTAACTCACTATCATAGTATTCATCATTACACTAACAAACAGCAGGTTTGCGTGACATAAGGTTGTAATTGCAATAAGTTTCAGTTGTTGTTGTTGTTGTTTTGCCTAAACCACTCAGTTACTGTGGCAACAGTGAGCACCTCAAGTTAGGAGAAGACAACAGACAAGCAACTGGTTTCTGTTTACAACACAACCAGTCAGAAACATTACATTACACGTGGCTGCTTCACAATAAAAGCCCGCCCCCTCCCCACACACACACCCCTGTGTCTTTCCAGTAATGTGAAGCAGCAGTAATAGGAAGTGTTGTTTGCAGTAGCATTGACTTGAGTGCATCTCTGACGTGATGGAACAGGATGTAGTTAGGTTTTAAGTTGAAATGAAATCAGCTATCTTTAGAGACAGTTACTGCATTTAATGTCATCACCTGAACCTGAGATGGACGTTTCTTGAGCAAATCCCCTCCCCCTAGGTTTAAAGAGCGTTATAGTGAACAAAGTGGAGCATTTAGCAGCTGCAGAGCCTGATATTTAGCTGTCACAGAGATAAACTCCAGGGAGGCAAAAAAGCAGCACATAATGACTGACAACACTCCAAGTAAACAACTGTCTACCAGTGGTGGGAGAATTACGTAGATCTTTTACTGCAGGAAAGTTAGTTTAACTGCAATGTGGAAATGTTGTTTCAAGTAAAGGTCATGGATCAAAATTTTACGTAACTAAAAGTATATATCAAAATATACTTAAAGTGCCAAAAGTAAAGGTACTCATTATCCATAGTGTCCTATTTCAGAATAATATTATATTACTGTATTGTAATTATTGACGTGCCCTTATATGCTGCTGGGTAGTTCAGTCTATGAATCAAATAAATATGACCATAATATATAGAATTATGTATTTGTCATCAGATAAGTTGTTATCAGATAAGTGTTGTGAGGGTGGAGGTATAGTGTGAAGTACTTAAGTTCAAGTTTAAGTTCAGAAAGTCACTTGTTTGCCAATAATTTTCATCAATTCAAAACTCGAAGATGAGGAGGATGATGATGATTATTATTTTAAGTTATTGTTAATTATCCAGGTGATTCCCTTGTATCTATGTTGAGGAGCATCAGGGTTACAATTAAAATAAATAAACCAAATTCTGGCCAACAATGGGGAAAAACATCTCTAATCTACTGCGAGTGTTTCTGCTTCATTATCAGCTAAACCTCGTCCCTTTTTGTCATTCAACTCCCAGCTCTCTTTCCAGCAAAAAGACTACAGTCTCCATCTTGGACGACATCGGCAGCATGTTTGACGACTTGGCAGACCAACTTGACGCAATGCTCGACTGATCTCCTGCCCACGTCTCATTTCTGACGAGCCCCATCCCTCCCCCCAACATCATGTGTAGGTGCATCAAGAAAGTTCTCCCAAGGCTCAATGCTGGCGCTCTGAGAGTGAGTGTGTGTGTTTGAGAGTGTGTCCCTCCTGCGTGAGCGCTTCTCATGTAGCCTTGTACAGTATACTGAGGAGGGAATCCTCTTCGTCTGTGCTGCAGTAGCTCTAGTACGCCTCCCGACGCGAGGAGGCTGCTCCCACACAACCTCTGACCTCTGCAGCCCAGCGAGTCGCCGCCGCCCAGCACTCAGACGGCTGTGTGGACCGAGAAGCACAATCATTTTCCTCATCCTTTATCTCCACAGACTCTGACTAGGACAGAGATGCAAACTCAGTCAGACAGGGAGACAGACAGATAAGCATATTGCTTGCAAAAATAAGCACATAAACTGACTGACAGACAGACAGGCTGACAGATAGATAGATGATAGATAGATAGCTCGTTAGATAGACGCATATGGATGAGACACTGGAGAGAGTTTTTCAAAGCACAAGGACAGACAGGCCACTTTCTGAGTCTGTCGCACTCCTGCAGTGTCAACAGGATGCATTTTTCCAGATGAATCGTAGCCTCTATTTCATCTTCTGTATGAGTGGAGGATCGTGGTTAGCCGGACTTCCTGAGCCATGTGTTGTCTCTGTTCATGTTGTTGTTCTTGCTGTTGTTGTTGTTATTGTTGCTGTTGTTGTCGTTACGAGCGTGTGTGTGTGTAGTCCCTGCTGATGCTCATGTCAATGTCCTGCCACCCGTACAGTAGTTATACTAAAGATCAGAATGACGATATAGATGTGTGTCCACGAATTTTGACACAAGCACACACACACACACACACACACACACACAAAAATTTGCAGCAATGTTGTTGGTATTCTGCTTTGTTGGTGTTTAGCTCCACCTATGGAGGTTTGCTTGGAAGTGAAGCCACACATATACATTACAAAGACTGACATACACACATTCACATGCAAACACACACACATACAAGCACACTCATGCGGTGTATCCCTTTGTCCTGCTGCAGTGAACAGTGTTTTTAAAAGATAATCCTATATTTCAATGCTTTATATAGTACATCCAGTATACATACATAGAGTTTATAATATACCTGGGTATTTGAGCTGTTAGAGCTCCCTCTAGTGTTGGTTAGTGAAACTGCCTCTAATCTGCCCACCTTCCATCTTGTCTCCCCCTCTTTTTTAAAATCACCATTTGTCTCCATCCTGTTAACTCTGCATCTCTCTGTGCCTTGGTAGTGTTCTTTCATATAGTCACGATTATTTTTGTCTCTTTTTCATGTTTCCCCACTCCAAAATGTTTAATGGTTTTCTCTTTTTCCTTACAAACCCATGCTTCCTTGTGTGTCGGTGATGTCAAATGTAGCTTATAGGTTGAGTTGAGTCCTATATGATCCCTGAACTCAATCGCCCTGTCTGCAGTCCTCCTGTTACCATTGAGAAGCCTTGTTTGAGCCCATTTAACCTGTAAGCTTTTTGCCCTGTAAAGCTGTAATAAGTTGGCTCTGCTCCTCCTCCTCAACTCCCCAGTTTTCATTGGTCCCCCATGCAGGCCAGACAGTGGATCAACCACCAGAGTTCATCCCAATGAAGAGTCTACTTGTATTTTTATGCTCTTTGAAAACAAAGATATATTTGAGAGACAGATGGTTCTATGTTAATAATAAAAATGATAATAATGATAAGACGCTGAATTGAGGTGAGCTGATTGAGCCTGTACATTTATGGTTGAGTTCTGGATGTGTTGTGACGGCTGTTGTGCCATGGTTGGGTTTAGGTTGTGTTTCTGCTGTGATGATGCATTCCTGTACAGCTGTGATCGGAATAAATGTATAAATTAAACCTTACGCAACTATTTGAGTGGTTTTCTTTTATATCTCATCTGCTCAGGAATTGTCAGAAATTAATTGCAGACTCCTTCACTTTTGCAGGCCTAGTTTTTATATGAATAATTCCACAATGCAAACACACCTGGAATTTAAAGAATACATAAGTTCAATAAGTACATTTTGAAAAACTAATATTGTGGCTTTTTAAATCTTTAAATGGTAAAGACTCAAGTCTCTAATGAAGGACTCATATTTCTGTAAAATATACGCCAGCATCAAGTGGATGATATGCAAATAATTACAGTCCCTGATGCAGAAATAAAGCACTACACTACTTATCCAGTGAACCTGTTACAATGTTCTGCAGCACCTTAGTTGATAGTGTTAACACCTACAGGTTAATCTTGTCCACATAACTAATCAATGGTAAAATATTTTTTTATGCAATGTATATTTACAAATAATATACCAATGCTGTTTTAACCCTAAAAACACTAGACCTGTCCAGATTTAGAGAGTGACTCCATATCACACTTTGTTTACCCTATGATATATAATTAAAAGCAATGTTTTTGGTGAGGTATACTTGTTGACAATGATGACAAAAGACAACACTGTCTTTATATATTAGTGATGTATCACTTAGCAATGTGAGAAAATTGAAGCTGATGTGGCTTTACGTTACCCCCAGATTGGGTCTTTTTTAATAATCAGGCCTTACCTGACTCAGTACACCAGCCAGCTCTTGGGCCCAGCCTTGGTTATCTCTTGCTTCTGATGGCCTTCCTTTGTGTTCAGTGAAACCCTTGTAGATGGTCCAGGATACAGCAGCCTGTCTGGTCTTCAGTCAGCCCCAATGGGCACATTTCACTCTGCTACTCATTGACTTACACTGGCTTCCCATGGTCACCTGGCATTTCCATCACTGCAAACAAGGCAATCACAGTCCAGGCTGTTCTCATCTGGTTCCCAGATGGTGGAACAATCCAACCAGAGCAGGGGTGTCCCTCTCTGTCTTCAAGAAACTCTGGAAAACCCATCTTTATCAGGAGCACCTCCACTCCTAAAAACCCTATCATGCCTAACTTAATAGATGTTGCACTTAATATTTACTGCACTGTATCTTTTTTGATGTCCCTAGTTGTAGGTAGTTTTGGATAAAAGCATCTGCTAAATCAGAAAATGTAAATGTTATATTAACTCACAGGTTTCAAAAAGTTAATACTATTTGTGTATTTATCCATCATTTAAACATTCTTGAGCATCAAATCTGGCAAATTATATGGTTGCAATTCAAGGTATAAGAACTAATATTACATTTAAAATCAGCATTTATCGGTCTTTAAGTCATTTGCACTCAGAAACTACAGCTCCCATGAAGCTTTGAGGGTGATTCTGAAGCAAAGATTCATGGGAGGTGTAGTTCGACACTAGCAAAAAAAGGGTCTTTTTTTGCTTGTTTGTTTGTTTGTTTTGTTTTCCTAAACAATTAGTGGTTTAAAAAAAAAACTTTCTTAGGTAAATTAACGTGGTCAGAAAATCCTTTCGTAAACAGTCGGAAGAGGAAGAAGACTATCTCAGAGAGGGCGGGACTTCCTGTTGAACCGGATATAACCTCGTCGTCTCCGCCTCCCTCCGGTCTTTCAGTCGTTGCTCTGAGATGGAGAAGGAGCCAGGTTGTGCTGTTACTGAGTTACTGTCCGACGGTGATGAACAGGCCACAGTTTCCTCTTTTCTTCGCCGACTGGCTCCGCTTTGTTTCGCAGAGGCGGGAGCTCTCAGTCCGACAGGTGAGTGTTAACGTGTCTCAGGCGGCCATGTTGGCCTGCGCCGCAACACGTGGGCGACCTGCTGGAGCAGGACAGATGTGCAGAGTGCATCTATTTATAGCATTAAAACAACAACAACAGTCACAGGTAGAGTACACAACCCTGTAGCCAGTGAAGGGGACTGTTGCATTAACTAAAAGGCAAAATACTGAGCAAATCACTCAGTTCGTTTTCATTACCTGTGAAAATGTGCTTAACATCCAAGTTAAAACCTTAAAGATGTTTAAAAATTAAACTTATTCCTGTTTCCTCCACTCAGATGTCAATAGACTGGGTCCATCTGGTACATTTGACTAGTCTGGGTGTAGTGGTCTTGGAGCTGGACTATGTCCAATGTGGTCTGGGTGGGTGGAGGGTTGAGGTGGTGCTGATATTAACATCAGTGGAACCTGATCTTATCTTTTGTATCAGTGTATCTACTGGTCTATAAAAACATTGATTTCAATTTCCTGAGGAGAAAAGGCCTTGGAAGATGCTAGTCTTAAATATCTTTATATAAAGCTCTTAAATATTCACTGTGGTATCTTGTCCAATCGTCCATGTTCCTGTTAAAGATGGAGCTGAAACAGCTGGCAGACTGAGGGATGGATGGTGCTGACTCAGCAGACTGAAGACTTGGGAGCTGGCTGAGCTCCATCCTTCAGGGACCATGTGACGCAGGGAGAGCCGGTGAGTCTGTGTGCTGGTCATGTGAAAATGTTTCAGCCAGTGATGACAAACTAAATAAACTTTTCTGACACCTACTATGAGAGCTGAACTGCAGCTCCTGATTCTAACTTTATTCTGAGGCTCCATCATTGGGATCTTTGTATAGTCTTCACCTATAAACTGTCACTTTTCCCTAACTTTTTTTTTTTTTTAAACCACTTTACAGCTTAAAAAAAAAAAAAAAAAAAAGAGGCTTCGGGGGCCAGAGTTTCAAATGATTGTCATTGACTGGGGGCACCGTGGGTTTGAGAGCTGGTGAGTCCATATAATATTTTCATTTGAACACATTTTAGCCAGTGATGACAAACTAAACAAACTTTTCTGACACCTACTATGAGAGCTGAACTCCAGCTCCTGATTCTAACTTTAATCTGAGGCTTCACTGTAGTTGTTTGGATCATGAGGCCCATCTGTTTATTGTCTCTTAAATAGTCAGTTTCTTTTATAGGAGACTGAAGACTTGGGCACTGGGCTGGACAAGACTTAAGTTTGCGACAGTACTGAGATCTCAAAAGGGCCACCTCTGGGTGGGAGAGCTGGTGAGTCCATATGTGGTATGTTAGTATTTTCACATGTTTGCAGCCGGTGATGACAAATCAAATAACTTTTCTGACACCTACTATGAGAGCTGAACTCCAGCTCCTGATTCTAACCTTGTGTCTGAGGCGCCTTTAAATTACATGTACACCTGATGCTTCTTTATGTGACTTATAACTGGACTCCTCTCTGTTACAGGTACATCAATGAGTCACCACACAGGAAATTACTCCTGAATTGTCCTAATGATGGCCGACAAGTGATCGGGTTCATTTTAATGGCAGTTCTGTGCACATGTCGTGTGGTACAGCCTGTGATAAGCTGTTTTCTTTGGCTCCTTGTATGAGGCGGCTACTAGCTCATGATTTCTTTCTTTGCTGCTGTGGATTCATTTTATTTCATGTCAGATAACATTGTTCGAGTTGCATCTACAAATGCACCATGGGCACTTAAACACCTAAAGAGCTGTCCATGTGTGATTGGATAACCTGAGGTGCGTGTTAATGCCAGGTCTAGGACCTTTCAGCTTTCCAACAACTTATGCAAATATTGTCATTAGCAGGGAAAACGTCTGCCCTCACTGTACAAGCACCTGGAGGTTTTAATGTTTAATAAAGTGAGGTGCACAATGATGGTGTTTGTTGAATAAACTGAGTGAACTTGTTTTTCTGAATATTCTGTAAACTTTATTTAGTTATGTTTAGTATTGAGCTGGATCATATTACAGCCAGTGTGACTGAAAGCAGTGGGTTTGTACTTTAAAGAAAAGACTTGTCTCTTTGTGATTTGAATAAACATTTACATTTTAACATTGCCTGAGACTTGATGTTAACATTCACCTCATGCAAAAAATTAGATGCATCTTTTGCCATTTCAGATGTGCAATTACAGTTTGAAGACTAAAGTAAGTTGGGAATGGATTTGTCTTGGGTTGCAGATTATGCCTTTTTTTTTATTTTAAAAATTCAGATTAGTTTAATATATACAATATTGCAGAGTAATGGCCCTGTCCAACCATGTTAGGAAGGTTGTGTATGTTTTGATTTAAATCTTAAACCAAAAATTAATGGTAACATCTTGTCCTGCAACAAGGTTAATAGCAGATAGCATTGTGCAAAATAAACTAACGGGGCTCTGGAGGGTGGCGTTTTACTTTATTTGTTGGTAATGTTTCTGTTCTTTTACTTAGTTTTAAATGTTTTTTTTTAATATATATATATATATAAATTGCACATTTTAGGGTTGCTTCTTTGAACTGAAGGATCTGAAAGGTTGTTCCACCATTGCCAGGCAGATGAAACCCTGGTGAGGGTCCAACCTCAGGGAAACATGATAAAACGACTTCAGATTTTTTTTTGGGGGGGGGGGTCTGATTTAAAAAAAATATCTAAATATAATAAATAAAGGCATCTAAAACCTGATCCGGGCTTGTGTCCGTGGGTTCCTCCTAAACCTACAGGTCTCATGTTTCTGGGGGTCTCGGGTCAGGGGAACTCTGCTGTATTAACCCAGAAAGCGACATCACCCCCGGCCATCTGAATAGGAAATGGGCTCCCGGCTTGTTTCCCCCTGGGGGCGCGTCCTCATTTGCGTGTTTCCTGCCGGTGCTCGGGCTCCGTGGGTGCGGGTGATTTCCATACAGGTGCGTCCTCGGCTCCAGACTCATTTGACTGTCAAACCAGGCGGCGGAGCTTCTTCTCTCCGCCCTGCGCATCCCGCATCCAGTCGCTACCGGAGAGGAGCGCAGGGGAGTGCCCTGCGCCGCGGACCGCCGACACACAGCCACAGCCCCCTCCTCCTCCTCCTCCTCCTCCTCCTCCTCCTCCTGCTGCTGCACCGAAAGCGGACTCATCTGCCGGAGAAACTCCTCCGTTATACCCGACTCCCAGCGGCTCTTCTCCCCCTTCAAGGCCGGTCTGCAGCCTCCATCGCTCGGCTGCGCACGTAATCGACCAGCGGTCCTGTGTGGTAGGCCCGACGGTAAGAGCAGCTGTCTGTGTGTGTCTCTGTGTGTGTGTCTGTGTGTTGGGGGGTTATTGTGTATTTCCATCCACATTTAATCACGACACATCTGCCTTCGAGCAGCCAACATCATCCATAGGAAACTCGCCTCAGCCTGATTTAACAGACTGAGGTTTGCGTCGAAAGCGGCTCCATCCAGTGCAAACCCGAGCTGATCAGCCCGAAATGTCCCGGGCTGCTGGGTGATGGAGACCGGTGCCACTCAAGCACATTTGGAGGACATTATAATTAAAAGATGAAGGCCTTTTCATGAAGCCGCTGGCTGCTGGGGACACAGCAGGATGGATGCTTATGGAGGAAACCGACCTACTTAGATCCATCAAAAAAGATGAGGAGGAGGATGAGGAAGAGGAGGAGGAGGGGGAGACCGCTTAGAGAGGACTGAACTGATCTATGGCCGGCCTGAACTCTCATCTGGGCCCTGTCTCTCCCTCTCTCCTCCTCCTGTAATGTGGCCTGTGGCAGGGTGGGGCAGAATTTACAATAAGTAGAAATAAAAGACAGTGAAGGCAGCATGTGTACTTTGTTGGATTACTTGAAGGTTATTTTGTACACAATTAAAAAAATAAAGTGCATTCCCTCAAGTATAAATACATTAAAATTGAGCTTTGGGACTTTTACCTTTATCAGTAAGGACAGTAATTTACTGCACTTTGTATTTTAAGTTGCAATGTAAAAACAAAGTGCAGTACTTGATACAGTTTCAAGGGTATTTGTTTTATGTAAATATACAACTAAATTTTGTTACTCCATGACATCCAGTGGAGGAAGAGGAACTCAGACCAAAACAGTGTAGAAATACAGATAAAGGTAAAAGTCCTACAAAGAAAAATGTACATATTGGATTAATTACTGTCCCATTAATATGTGCAGCACTTTAACATTATAGCCGGTGATGGTGGGGATCATTTAATACTTTAAATACTTCTTTGGTAGCTTGTGAACCTATAATAATAATAATGATTTTATTGCTGATTATATTTTCTATTATTCATTTTAGAGAAGAGAAAATCAGTTTATATTAACTTATATGTATGAATATTTTACATGTGAACTGGTTTGTAAAGTTGAAGCACTACAACCTTATATCCTGTTAACACAGGAATAATAAACACTGGTGTCTCATACGTAGTGCTTCTATTTTAGTTGTTTAAAGTGGTTATATGCAAGTTTCTGTCACTGCTACATAGCCAACATCAGCATTACGAGCAGTTTACTTACCAGAAGAAACAAGGGTTCAACATCAAACTTCATTCCTTTACTCGCCAAGAGCTGTCTCCAGAGGTGAGAAGCAACGCCAACGTTAACGCTTCGCTTGCTTTCATTTCTCTTCTTCTACTAAAGTTAGCACGCTAACCAGCTAGCCCCGTCCTGTCTCATAACACTGTTTTCCGATAACGAGTCAGTGTACCATCCAAGTGAGTGCGTATTATAGCCTCTTCATGTGTAAAAGCAACGATGCCTGAAGTTTCTGGCAAGCAACAATCACCACCATCCACACTCGGCAAGAAACCACCATCGACGGCAGAGAAAACTTGTATATAGCCCTTAAGGACATTTTTTTTTACAAGTCATTTGAAGGGATAAATGGTCTGAAATTGTATTTTTCTTAAATTATCAAAAACACATCACTGAGCAAATACTCTACTGTAAATATCCACTGCAGCCCAAAACATGTATTCATCCATCACAGAAAATAGGCCACAAGAAATCCACTAAAACATCTACTCCTGTTTGTTGACATCTACAATCTACAATGTTATTTTAGGAGAGTACAGTCTTGTTAGAAGGATTTTTTTCCAGAAGGAATGAATGGGGACAGAAAATAAACCAAAAGACAGCCTTATTGTTTAAGTTACATTTTGTATTACTACATTGTGGTTTTCCAACTTGTATTTCCATTGAAGATACGAAGTCTGAAAAATATGAGAATATCCTTCTCTAGCAGAGACACCACTTTAAGTAGAATCACTGTTAACAGCGATTAAAGAAACCAAATCCATTAAAATATTGTTTCTATTATTGGGTCAACGTGACAGTTACTATTTCTGTATGAACACGTGCTATCAACCATTTCCTCTACAGTTCAGTGAAGCTCCCCAAAGTACCAAACCAAAAACATCTGGTATTTACAAGGTTTTCTCTAACTGCGTCAAACAGAGCAGTGGTCCCTAGTCTGTATCTGACAGCTCAAGATAGGATTAAGAGTGACTCATTTGCTGGTTCCAGATTCTCAAAATGTGAGGATCTGATGTTTTTCTTGATCTTACATGATAGTAAAAAATATTTGAGTTTTGTACAGTTAGTTGGACAAAACAGGAAGATGTCAACTTGGGCAGCTGAAAAGCATAATTGGCATTTCCAGCTAATTCTACTTCTTGGGGGCATTTTTCCCTTTACAGAGAAAAAGAGAGAGAGAGAGAGACTGGAATTTAAAGGGGGGAGAGGCAGAAAAGTGCTACAGGTCCAACTCGAACCCAGGCTGCTGCATTGAGGACTGAGCCTTAATGTTATACCAGTAGAGCCACCAGGGCACCACAGTTTTACTCTGATTCAAATAAAGTGAATAAAATGTGACCCCCTGGTCACAACCACCAACCAGTGATGGAGGGTCACAAGGGGAGGATTTGTTTTAAATCCTAAGATGTGAAGGAATGAAAGCAAGTGTCATCCTAATTGTACAATAAATTTTTATGTAAAATATTTCCACAGGTACAACTTAATTAGATATCTAGTCAAGTAATAGAAGGATTATATTATTTATACAAAGGAAAGAATTAATAAAAGACTTTAAAGCAACTCAACATGACCATAGAACTGAATGGCTCAGTCACAACAGAACCTTTGTTTCGCTTTGATTTCTGATTAAATGACTAATGTAGCCCTCGATCTACTCAATCGGCTGTGTGTTTTTGTTGTGTGTGTCTGTGTGTGAGCAGCAGCATCATCATGGAGGAATTGGACGTCCCACAGATGAGGAGAGAAGTGGAAAGTCTCCAGTATCAGCTGGCAATCAACAGAGAGAAATCCTCCATCACCGTTACTGAGTGAGTTTGAACACACACACACACACACACACACACACACACACACACAAAAGATCTCTTTAAGTATTGATGATCATATTGGTGCTGACGTTGTGTTTTTGTTTTGGAGGCTGGTGAAGTGGATTGAGGGTTGTGTTTGTGAAGATCCTTTCCTGAACCCTGAGCTGATGAGAGCCAACCCCTGGGTGGAGAAGGGCAAGTGTGTGATCCTCTAATGGTCACACACAGACACACACGCACGCACGCACACACAAAAACACACACAAAATCACGGATGCATATAAACTAAAGAATCATGTCACGCTGCACTAACTCACTGACACTCTCTCTCACACACATTATTGCTATTACCTTGTTTATTTATTGGAGACTCCTGAATGCTGTTAATTTATGTGACGATTACTGTGTGTGTGAGTGTACAGCACTGAGTAGCTTTCTAGAGGTTTGTTTTGACGGATGCTGAGAAATGTTCAACACCACAACGTTTTTATTGGCTCTTTACACTGTCAATCAAAAATAAAGACTGTTTTGAATTTAACAGATGGATTTTGGACTGATTCAGACTGTTACATGCAACACAGCAGGATATTCTGATGAAAAGTAGGCAGTCATGTGAGTGTGTGTGTGTTACAGTAGTTCTCTGATGTAGACATTTCGCCTGACAGCATTGGACATGCCCTCGTTGAACCGGAACCACACGTCACTATTGCCGACTGCTGTCCCCATGGCAAGAACCGCACATTTCTCCCCTAGAAGAAGAAGAAGAATAGAGCAATTTAAAAAAAATATATATATCCAACAGTGCTCATTGAAACAGAGAGGACCCACTGGCACGAGTGACCTCGTGACTACATAATGACATAATTCAATAGGTACTTAACAAAAAAAGCGATTGATAACAAGTGAAATAATGATTTAATGTAGCAATGCGACTAAAAATTGTTTTTCTAACAGACCCACCTGGTGGTTTTACTGAAACTGGTACACATCCAGTACTAGTGCTGCTTATTCCCCCCCCCAAGGTTGAAATCTATACACCTCACAGCATGAACTCATTGGGGTATATTTATATGTCACTAAAGATTGAGTGAATGCAGCTCATGGTTTAAAAAAATGGCAGTAACAAAGAAATTGCATTTAATATGGATCAGTTTCATCATGGCTTGATCCATGTGTATCCCTTCCCAAAATAATGTAGTGTTTGATGTTAATGTTTAAAAGCCACTGTCCCTGTTGGAAAAGGGACAAAAAGTGATGTAGATCTTCTGCCACATCCAGCCACTCTCCAGCTGATGTCCAGGTATTTAACTGGGAAATCAGGGCAGAGATTTAGAGCTGTGTCCGTTTTGGTTCCTGCTCTGACCTGCAAACAGCCACACAGCAGCGTTTCCACCCTGATTACTCCGTCGATCAATTTCCAGGATGCTCTGTTTTCAGGGTGTAGTGATTTAATGGGTCCACTACCATCACTAAATGCTGAACCTGGGCCTCTGTAACCAGCTTTTTGTCAGTTAAACAACTTTGACTTAAAAGTTAAAAGTTCATGTTTATACATTATATGAGAAAGAAAAGCAATGACTGTCTATTATTTACTTTAAATATAGTATAAAATGCTTTCTCAAAGTTGCTTGCTCTTCAAAACCACAAATAAAAGTGGAAACTATTTTGAAAATATTTATCCCAGGTGCCACGTTGGAGAAGAAAAAACTACATAATCAATTTAAAGATTGTAGATCAGGCCGTGTCACGTCCTTTTTGTTGATAACACAAATATGATAAGACCAACATTATGGTGGCAGTGCTGCTGACAGTCCAGATCTCCTCTCTGTCACCGCAGCACTAAATTAGAAACGTTACATAACACACATCAGTTATCAACTCTGGTGTGTTTGGACCTGATGTGCCCTCAGGCCTTTTTCCCTCGAGAGCATGTGATCTCAAAGCGTTTGGATAAATGAAGCCTTGAACACTTGTGTCACTGAGCGCAAAGTCTTTGTACCTGTGCCTGAGGATGACGACTGCTGTTTCTCAGGTTTGGGGCCAACAGCTCGACCGAAGAAATCCACCTCCGGCTGCAGGACACAAACACAGAGTGAACAGGTTAAGAAGGAAGTTTCTGAAACACTGTCCTCAACAATAAGGTCAATAACAGTGAATAATAAGACACACCATCTCTCATTAGCCTAATTTTCAAGTCCCCAATGCTTATCATTCGGGACTTTAACCCAGTAGCTTTTCATTATCCTCATTTCTGCCCTCTAGAGGCTCTCACTCTTCACTCTATTACAGAGCTATTAAAACGCTTCAGCTCAGTCAAACAGGCGCTGATGATGAAACAGATGCTGGCTGCTCCTCTCTGGCTCCATCTACAGGCATCCACTAACACATACAACTGTGGGAAGCTCAGCAGCAGGGAGGGTGTGATGCTCCTACTTCCCCATTCAACTCGGTGCTCAATTACCCATAATTGGCATTGTCAGTGAAAACTAGATTTAATCTCTCTGAAGATTCATCTTGTAGTAGCAGACTATTCAACCTGAGGTCTTGAGCAGCACGACTCAGTGTGTACGTCACTGCTACTCATCATGCAGCGTGGTGATTCAGAAAACCCTGCGTGATTTTTTTTTTCCCCATGGCACCCAACCGTGCCCATGAATATTTCATTCATTATAGTCATTTATGAAAGAGGTGTATCAGTTATCAGAAGTTATTTATTAATGTATGATATGACACAATCATCAGGCCCCTTCACAAATAATTCAGGTAGCTTGGTTAAATATGTTTTTTCAGAATCAACAGTAACATGTGTGAGTGTTACTGTGAAGACTGTGCAGTCATGCCTCTGCATCATAACTGCATATTTAACAGGTCTTTTAATGTGGTGATTTACAAAAAAACTTTTTGTTTTGATGATTGAAAATGAAATTCATGTAGACATCACAATACGTTCTGCATGAATTAACATGTGCAGATACAGAGTAACCTTTAATGCCTGGTGTATTAGCTTCCCCCGGTCCTTCCTTCTGAACCATCTCTGTTCTTGGTACAGCTGTGATTTCCTTATGTTACCTGGCCGCAGGTTCGAGTCCTGACACCTCTGAGTGGAAAAAGCAGCCTGAGTGTGTTTGTCTCACCCTGGTCTCCACCGTGGTCTGTTTGACGATGTTCTCCAGCCTCTGCTGATGGTTCCTGGTTGGTTTGGGACCGGCGCTCTTTTTCTCTTCTTTTTCTTCCTTTTTCTGCACAACAGTAGATTATCAATACATTAGTTTATTAACGCACAGTGACCCGATTGTCTGCAGGCAGTGCTGTATACAACAAACCCACGATCTTTTGGATAAACCATGAACAATGTTGTGTATTTGAAGTCTCACCACAATGGGGTTTCGCTGCAGCATCACTTGCTCAGCTCTCCTCATCCTCTCTTGCTCCATCTCTCTGCTGATGGTTTGTTTAGCTTGATACGTCAACTGGCGATGGGGGGGCAGGCCTGGAAACCTCACCACCTCCTCGACACGTCTACAAAATAAGTACACGCAATAAGTAAAGACCTCCACACAAACAAGAGGCACACACAGTTTACTAACATAACACAATGCAGCTGACAGAGGGTGTGAACCCTGTTAGATGACAAACAAAATAACAAAGAACTTCCACTTTTGGTGCCATGGTTTATGTTTTCCAGAATGAAACCCTGAATCTGCCTGATCTAAAACCTTAATCCTCTTACCACTGATCTCCAACTCTATTCTCTCACACACATACTCACACACACCACGCGCCACTCTCACTCAAGACCTAAGGGACCTAAATATAACATAAATCCAGTGTGTGGAGCTGAGTTATTTATTGCAAGTTAACACTATAAAGATTTCAGTGATGACAGCTACTTGGCTCAAACTCCATTTTAACATGATGAGCTTTACACTATGCAGCTAATATTAAGTAGCTGAGCCTCTGACAAAGACATGTATCTGTTTCACAGTTAGAGACATGAACACAAAGTCCCACAAAGTTCAGTGAATGACGTCAAACAATACTGAACATTTAAACTTTAAATAATTTACATTTACACCTTTTTAAATTTAGCTCTATCCTAGTGATAAAATAACTGTTACCCACATTATGACTGCACCCGTTTTGTCTCTATTTGATATTACCTTGTGTATCTCTCCTTATTACTTTTTGGATCTTATATAAATATGCTTTGAATTGGCTTGAGCTTGAAATGCAAAAAAAAAAAAAAAACACCTGTTAAAACAAACAAAAGTCAACAGTCAGTAAGAAAGTAAAAAAAAAAACCCAGCAGATTCAGATACAACAGATTAATAACCAGAGACTTTCCAGGCCACAGTTAATAATTCTGACCAATCAACAACCGTGTCCAACAAAAGAGCAGTCCAATCACATCATCCTGTTGGGACTGCCCGTTCCTGTTGCCCGTGACGTTAAATATCCAATTACGCTCCAAGTCTTGACCCATGAGGCATCAGAGGGTGGTGTTGTGGTGAGCTAAAGAGGGCAGATAGAGGAAGGTGTAGAGCTTTAGAAGCAGCAGTAGAGCTAACACTAGAGGCAGGCACCAGTCGTTGGTGACCAGCACCTCATCACAGCGAGCCTGCAGGAAGGAGCCCCCCTGGGCGTCCGCCTGCTCCTCCGCCTGGTGCAGCATGACTGAGGTGGCCAGTCATTTCGTTCTGCCCACACCCGAGTCTCCACCGTCCTCAGGAGGCACAAAGATGAAGGTCCAATTAAGCCAAAGGTCTGAGTTTGAACCAAAATGTGCCCAGTTATCCTTTGTTCCTTTCAGTTCTGTCCTTTAGCTCAACCTTCCCCGTTCAGGTTCGTCAACGCCTGTTTCCTCCTAATTTGACTCATCCAATAATCATCCCTTCATCTGTTGGTCCATCCACCTGTACCCCACTGCTGAGGCTGTGAAGTTAGCTACTCCTGCTCCTGCACTCCCACCATCACACACAAACACCAGGTGTTAAGGGGATTACTGTCTAAGCCTTGATGCAGAGAACCACAGTGTGGACAGGAGACGTTCAGCCCCCTGGAAACACACATCTGCTCTGCATGTGTCCACAGGCATCGTACAGTGGGTGAGGTGTGTGTGTGTGTGTGTGTGTACTCACGGCTCCAGCACATATGTGTACTGCCCCTCAGGTGTGCGGTCCTGCCTGTAGGAGAGGTTGTAGGCGAGCATTGTGTTGATCAGCTCACGCATCTGCTCCTTTTCTCTGATGCTGAACAGCTGTGGATTCACCTGGGGGAAAACACAGGATTTACAATTAACCACAGTCACTGAAATTTGCCGACACTGACATGACCAGCGACGTCATCTTCTGCTATCTTTTCCTCCTTTTTTCTCTTCTAAACGTCCACCTATACCAATTTCTAACTCATCGATTGTTTCAGTGTTTAACCATGTTCATATTTATTTTTGGGACAAAAAAAAAACAAAAAAAGCATATAACAATTACAGGTTTCTAATAAAGTCTAATAAAGACATCAAGGATATACACAAAGATGGTTCCATCTCTATTTTTAAATCTAGGCTAAAGACAGTTTTATTCACTTGTTCATTGGCCTTTTACTGCATCTGTATGTTCATAATTGTGTATTTGCTTGTTTTCATATTTTTGTTAGGATATATCTATATGTTTCTGTATAGTGCATATTTCCTAAGCTTTACTTGGGTTTTACTTATACTCTTTTTTACTTGCTTTTATTTATTCCAATTGTCCTTTGTGAAGGAATATGGGCAGCTCAAACTGCATAGAAATAAAATTGACTACATATTACATTTTGGTGAGTAACACTTCATGTAAAAATCCCTTTTGTTTGTTTACAAGAAACTCCACAGGCCCCCTTTAATTTGATTTTGGCGTACCTAATAAAGTGGACAGTGAGTGCATACCCTTAGGGAGACAGCAATGTCTGCAAGTAACTTAACCAGGATGTCATTAAATGCTTAATCCAGTGAAATGGAAAAAATTCATTTGCGTGGTGCTATTAAAGTCCATGTGATTATGGTCTTGTCTTATTAGCTTGTTTTTACTCATTTAGGTTAATGAAAATGAATAAAATGAACAGACTCAGGGCAGCAAACCCTGGGATTCCGGTTCACACAGACACATTTGCAGGTAAACTCTAGACATACAGGCCGTAGTTTTGGGCAGATGATCTCCAGGAGCAGCGTAAGAATATCGAGGGTCAGGCTGAGCTGGCTGATCCTGGTTCTGATGCACGCTGGGATATCAGCCAACATGGAGGACAAGGCGTTCCTGCTGCTGAGGAGCCGGGATGTGGCCTGCAGAGGACACAACAAAGACTCAGTGATGACAACTCAGTTATTAGTTTCTAGACTTCCCTGTTTGTTCTCTTCTGTTCCTATTATTTCACTCGTCATTTAGCTGCACAATGGTGTGTGTGTAGTTGATTAGTACCTCGTGCTGGCTGTGGGGATAGCTGATGCGGGGCACATGTGTGTGGGCAAACAGGAAGTGGAAAGTGATGGACAGGAAGGGCAGGTATTTCATCAGGGAGAAGTTCTGGTTGTGCAGAATCATGTGGTTCAGCCTGTCTGAGAACGACAGCCAATCCAGAGCCTCACACACACTCTGCAGGTTAGGGTCTCTCACACGCATCGACAGATAATTATCATACAGACCCTGAGGAAAAGGAGACACAAATGTAAGTCAAAATATATCATAATGTGTGTGTGTGAGCGTCTTTTTGGGTGTTTTTTGATGCTTTCCTCACTTGAGTAAAGGCCTCTGAAGAAAGCACAGTATTCTGTGTGTATTACCTGAGAAACCTTCTCATACTCTCCACTAGATGATGCCAAGTGGAGAATGTGCTGAAACCTCTGTGCTCCACTTCCCGAGCCCGGTGCCTCAACAAACCCCTGACCAATACGTTTCCTGAAAGGCCATATTAGTGTAGACATGTAGTTAGTGAGGACCAAAGAAGCAAAGGGGGGTAACACAAAATTCACGACCATCTATGATTTCAAGCCGAAACTGCACCGTTTTGTACGTGGCAACTGGAAGATCTCCTGCCACAGATGGAACAAGCCTTTGTTCTGGTCCTTCTGTCCCACAGAGACACTCTGGATCATCTTGGTGTCCAGCTGCTTGAGGCCGCGACCATGGAGGAACTGCATAAACGAGCGCACACATTTTAACACAACTACATCGTACAGAGTCTCACCAACATACAGACCCTCCTTCATAGCCACCCACCTGTAGTGTGTTGATACAAGACCGGATGTCGTTGTCCGTCTTCTCGCACAGTGACATCAGAGTGCCTGTGTCTGCCTTCATCCCCTGCTTGAGTGAAATCTGCAAACAAAGACAACAGCATCGGTGTGCTTGTCTATTCTTGATAGTGTGGGTTTATATATTTATGTGTATGGCTGTGTGAGCTGACCTCAGCCAGTCTCTGTGCAAGGCGAGAAGGCTGAGTCTGAGGGAAAGCCAGGAGGAAGGCCTGCTGCCTGAGAGGTCTGAGAGCTGCAACATAACTAAAAGCAAACATTGGTCATGAGAGAAAGGCTGGACAAAGGCTTAATATAATATATACACACAGAAGTCATGCTTAACACTTATGAGCCCATAGCTTTGACAAAAATGTACACTTTGATGCTGCAGTTGAACCCCACAGCCGTCTCTTACAGGTCGTTACAGATGCAGATGATTGGTCGAAGGAGAATGGACTCCTTCTTCTTTTTCTTTTTCACTGCCTCTGCCCCAGCCTCCGCACCGCGTCCGTCTTTCCTGTTCAGAGTTGCTAACAGAATGTTGATGGCAGCCTGTCGAGCATCACAGATGAGCATATTATTATAGATAGACATGTTGCAGATGCAGACACTGAGATCACAGTTATTATTACTCGTCTTTACTGCTTACCGCAGGTGCACCATCGATCTCATCGATAATGAGGCAGTTGGGTCTCTCATTGGCTCCTAACACTGACTTCATCTGTGTTGCCGTGTCAATGCGTTTCTGGAAGACCTCTGCACTGCGGTCGTCACTGCAAAAACATCAACAGGAGGATTACTATAAACCTACATTTTATGTCCTGCGTCTATTGTATTAATTATTAAATGTAATTTGTGTAACCTGGCATTGATTTCCACCACATTGTACCCAGCATGCTTGGCAATGACATGAGCCAGGGTGGTCTTCCCTAAACCTGGAGGACCGGACAACAATGCCACCTATAGAAGGACAAAAAGAAATGAGCTCTTTTATAATAAATTAAGGACACTGAGCTGATAATGTAGTAACCTGAGTGTGCAGACCTTGAATTTAGGTCTTTTGTACTGGTCCAGTTCAGCCTCCAGGAGCTCCTCTGTCATCTCAGTCTTGCTCTTGAAGCGATTGGGATTCTGGTTGCTTTGATTGGGTTTGAATGAGTGCTGGTTGGGAGCCTGCCGGTCAGAGCGGGCAGGGCGGGACGTCCTCTCTCTTCCAAACACAACAGTGTCCCAAAGTTTCAACCACTTGAGCAGGCAGCGGTTGGTAAACTGGAAAGAAGCAGCCACACTATTGGTGTCAGATATTCAAGCAGACTTAAAGTAGAGGGGTTTTATTTTACTTACATACACAGATTATACAGACACATTACTTACATCGTCACTGAGAAGCTCTGTGTAGTGTCTGGGAGAAAATCTGTCCACCCAGAGACGAGAGGTTCGGCCCTCTGTGTCTGCAGGGTCATCGGTCTCTTCATCTTCTCTCCTTTCAGGCTCAACAAACACATCCTTCACACTGCTATAATGGAACAGCAAAAGTTAAAAGGCAAATACTGCTCTTTTTATATTGTCTTGATATGGTTGTACGTGTATGTGTGTGAGAGGTGCGTGGTGTTACCTGGCCAGCAGATCTGTGAGGCGCTGAGATTCCTCCACAACCTGCTGATGACGCTGTGAGATTTAAAATTTAAAAAAAAAAAAAAAAAGGGAGGGGGGTGGGGGGTGGAAATGAGTGAAATTCATCCACAAATAAATCATGTTTATGGTTTGTTGTCTTGGCCTCAAAAGGGCCCTTTACAATATTGTTTATTGAGATTTCTCAGCTACACTGTTTTGTATCAGACATTTAACAGAGAAACATGTGACCAATGAGAAACAACAGTGTGCTACAGTCCAGGCCACTTGGCAGATTACACACATACAACAGCAGCTGGGTCACTCACCCTCTCTGCTTCTTGCTCTCTCAGCACACTTATTGGCACCGCCAGCAGCCCCAGAGCACCCTGGGAATTTGGCACCATTCTGGAGTCCACAACCTGGAGAAGCAGACAAATAAGTGCAGAGGAAAACAGAAATATCTTAAATATTTAGCAGTAAATAAGGGTTTTGCAACAAGGTGCCATGAGGTGTGTGTGTGTGTGTGTGTGTGTGTGTGTGTGTGTGTGTGTAACAGTCAACATTGCACATGTGTGATTGCTGAGGAGCTTGACCTTTGTCCCTTTGTCTTCTTTCTGCCGGAGGTAGACCCGACTCCCTGCTGAGTCTGTCACACTGATGTACTCCCCCTCTAAAGGAGGTCGCTTCAGCACATGTAGCGAAGCTGGCGCTGCCGTGGGAAGTCGCCTGGGCGTCTCTGGGATTGTAGCAAAGCCACTGATATCCAACACAGCAGGAGTAGACCTAGAAAACAAACATGTATGAGTCTGTTGTGGTGTATATCTAGTAGCAATAGCAATAAATTACCATTATATTGTACTAAAGGCCAAAGTTATAGCTTTAAATTACATTTTGTGTCTGGCCAACATTCAGAAATTCGGAAAAGTATTAAAATTAAAAAGGGAGACTTTCAATATTCATGTTCATGATTATTTGTAATTTAGTGTCAATCAATTCATTTATTATTAAATAATTCTTCACCTTCCATCTCTCTTACCTGAAGGTGTGAGAGGGTTCATACTGCTCTGGAGAGGATGGAGGTGTGATGTCAGCACTCTGTGGCGGGGCCTTGCTCTCTTGAATTTGTGATACATTGAAAAGTCGCTTGGCCACACCTGCATCCTGCTTCTGTCGCTTCGCCTTTGGAGCTGAAAGGACAAGATCAGATTTTAGTTCGTACGTAGAAACAAAAGGATAAAAGAGATTTGAACTCCCAGGGTGAACTCACTGATGGGCTGATCGTCCAGCAGGTGCTCTATGTCTGAAATGTCGTCTCCTGGACCTCGACTTGAACGTTTCTCCAGATTAGAAGTTTCCTCTGAGCCATTAATGCAAACACACAAATGCACACAAAGACATATAATAATTTATATAACAATCACTTCTCCACAGTTTCTCAAATGTTAAGATTGTTATTTATTCTGTTTTAGATCATAAATGTAATATATTTACATAAACTGAAGACGTTACTTTGGCTTCTGGGAAATTTCAGCACAAACAATAAACGATAATTAGATTTATTAGAAATCATATTCAAGAGATTAAACAAATGATGGCAGTAGCAGTTGGTCTAAGGCCTTGTCTAAGACAATATGTGTGGACTGTGTGTCACTATCAGTCCACCTTTATTACCACTGCACACAGCAGGGACCCACAGAGCAAAATAAAGTTTGGCCTCCAATCAGAAACAGAGAAACATGTGTAGTTATGTATGACCACGAATGACTGATAAGCAGGATGAGCAATAAACAAGTATGTATAGCACCGATGGATATAACATTTATATATGGTGACTAATATGAGGCCTCTATATTGTTATCTAGCTGTGAATGTGAATCTCAATGTGTCTATTTCACGAAATGTACCTGCATTAAGTTGTGAGACTTAATTCACATTTATTTCTCAAAAGCTACAAACTAAGGTCAGCATTTGTTGTTTGTGTGAATATACGGTTTTAACCTTTAATTAACTTTGGTAATTAGGAATAAAATGCTCGGGACTTCAATAACAGGTCGACTCACCCTCGATCTGAGCCAAAACCTCCAGCTCGTCGGCGAACTGCTCCTCGAAGTCGTCCTGTCTGTCGAACAGTTCGTCGTATTCGTCCATATCGGCGACACGACACAAGACGAGACGTGAATTTGTTCAATCCAAACACAAACACGGTTTTTTAAAATAAAAACAAAACAAAACAAACCATTCGCTACTTCAGCAGCCGGTTTGGCGGAGCAGGTTTCCCGGCAATTTTTTTGTTTTGAAGCTTTACTTCCGGGTTACAAGACCCCGCCTCCTCCTTCCTTCTCCCTTCTTCTTCTTCTTCTTCTTCTTCTTCTTCTTCTTCTTCTTCTTCTACAGCGGCCTCCCCCGTCTTATGAACACAAGGTGGATACAAAGGCTACGGTCTGTTTTAAAGTACAGAAGTCTGTACTAATGAGTTATTCGAAAAAGAAAAGAAAAGAAAAACATTAAATCAATCAATCAAACTTTATTTATATAAGACTTTTCATACATGTAAGTTCAGTTCAACGTGAAAAGTACAAGTCAAGTAAGAAAGCTGATGGTGAGATACAATAAAAAAGATTTAAAAAGCTACAACAACAGAGACAAACATGAGAGAGTTAACAAATGCCACCATGGTGTCTCAGGCAGCTCTACAACAATGGGAACAACTCAAAAAGCTTGTGTTAAATGTAGCCTATAAATATTCCTTTTAAATAGACACAGAATTGTGTTATTGAAATAAATAATTTTATCATTTAGTTGAAAACATGTTAAATCTCCAGTCAGTCACTCAGATTTTGTTTTTGTTTAACAAACATAAAAATAAATATCGTAATCTTATGTTACATATAACATATATTACCTTAAATCATCAAAAAAATAAAACAAATAACTTGAAATAAATTATTTTAATCTGACATAAATTTACAGTCAGAGTCTTGTGATATAGTTGTTGACTCTATGACTATGAAGTAGAGTAAATTTAAGTTGAGTGAGTGAATTGGGATTTACAGTGATAGTGCTTTTGCTAAATATCCATCTAGTGTCATTTAAATATAGGGCTGTGCTTGAAACCAAATATAAATACTATTAAGTGGTGTTCAATGGCTACGAATGTGTCCTATAGATAACTCATCATCTGTGTCACTGCTAGTCAGATTAAAAAGAAACAAGACACCAACTCAGTGACTGCTGTGTACAGAGTGGAATTAAATGGACGGACTCTATTCTGGGTGAATTATCCCTTTAACCTGACTTTAATTTTATGGCCTTAATGAAACTCACACCTAAAAATTAGAGACTGCTCCTTGAATCTGAACACATCTGGATATTTTTCATTGAGAGACAACCTGACAGAAAGAAAAGTCTGAGAGAATTGAATGAGTTTGCTTTCGTGCTCCCTGATGTGAAATTAAGTCAGTTTCACACACAAACTGCTGGCTGGTGTTTGTCTGCTATAAGGAGCAGATGGTGGTGATGGAGACACCCTGACGTCACACACATCATCATTAATCTCACACACATGGACAGAAAACTAAATGTAAATGAAGAAAAAAATCTAGGAAAAAAATTTGGAATTATGTCGTATTTAGAAAAAAAACATGTGAATGCAGGGTAATATCATAATACTCATACCTCATTCTGTTTCTTTTGACTTTCCCTCTTTTTAGGAATTTGGGAATTGGAAATTGGGAATTTCATACAATAAAGGTTGTAGCTTTGGACAAAATCCACTCAGCCTTGAAGAGTTGAAAGTCATTTATTGGCTTCAGATAAAACTCTGAATACAATTTTACAAAACAAGGGCTGTAGATTTAGTTCCCATCATCTAGACAGTGGCATTGGTGCAGATCTTTGAATGGCCAATAAGAACAGGAGGAAGAATTACTGCAAAAAACAATTTCTTAATATTCATATTAATATTTAACGACAGACATGAAACTTGTGAACCTGTCTTGTAAGAGTAGGAAGGAGGTGGTTTTCCAGTCATGGCCGTGTTACTGAAGTAGGTTAATTTTATGTGGACTTAGTGACTGCTTCCTAAAAGTTACTGAATGAAACCACACACAGCTCAGAAACTGTTAAACCTGTTTCTGTCACACTGACCGTTCCAAGCACTTAGCAGCAGATGTGTTTAGACGCTAATGATTATAAACTTGTCATCGCCAATGATTGACCATCTGTACGTGTGTGTGTGTATGTGTGTGAGTATGGACTCTGGTCCACATGAGCATCTGCTGTACTCCACTGCTCACCCATACCACACACTCCATTATCCCCTAGCACAGTGTGTGTGCCAGCTCTGCAGGTGCTACATTAAGGTGATGTGTTTAATCATCAATTCAAGCAAAGGGACTGCCCTCTTCACACTCAGACGTGACACTCTGTCTCAGACTTTCAGCGAGGTCAGCACGTAGATCAGCCCAGACGCGACTTTTATTCAGGGCTGGATTGTGTGTTTGTCAGTGACTGTTTTTTGTCAGAAGGGCAGCAAGTATTTAAAGGTGCTTTTTGTTTTTTTAATCAGACTGTGTGGTGGTGTCCAGGTTTTTCAGTAGTGTAATGTGTTCTTCTTGGTGTTTAGGGTGTTTGCAGAGCAGTCCACAGTGTCAGGTTGTGAGAGCGTAAATCAGTCGTCTGATGAGACTCTTATTGCCCAGGTGTAAGGGTTAGATTCAGTTGTTGTGTGGCTGTAAGAAAAGGGAAATATAAGACACAACCTTGTGTGTTTTTGTTATTTTCAAGTGTGTGTGTAGGTTTGTGAACACTGAGGATGTCTAATTCCACCATCAACTTCTATGACCTACCACAGTCCTTCAGTTCCTCTGATATCATTGTAATAGCAACCTACTTTCTTCTCAACCTCGCTGTTGGCATCTGGGTAAGAGTCAGAGGTGTATATAGATGTATATGTGTGTATTTTTCTGCAGTTTATGTGCATGTGTGTGGATGCTTCTGTGTAACAGTTTCCTCTGTCAGTCATCATGCAGGGTGAGCAGGAATACGCTGAGTGGATATTTTTTGGCTGGACGGGACATGGCCTGGTGGCCGGTGAGTGTGTGTGTGTTCGTATCTCATGAGCTTCCCTGTAACATCTGTAACATCTGTAACATCTCCTCGTGCTGTTCCAGTAGATGAATCAGATTTTATCTTTCTGGTGTTGAGATGTGAGTTTTCTCATCCTAAATGGCAATAATGTATCTGATAATGCACTGTTCATAAAGGGTTTATAAGCTGTAATTAATGGCCTTATTAATGGTTAATGAATACTTTACCTATCCTTTATAAATCAGTTATAAGCAATAAGTAAGTATAACTTTTAGGTTGCCAGATTGTTGGAAAATTCTCCTCCAACACCACTTTGCTTCTCTTTCTAACTTTTTAATTCATTGGGGAGACCACTAAATGATAGTTTGAGCACTTATCTGCAGGACATCTGGACCAAAATTCATTGGTAAACTAGCTGCAGTTTTATGAGGGCATGAATCTTTATTAACATATACACAGATTTTGACATAGCTGCTGATATGTGCAAAATTCAAAAGGGTGAAAATGAAGAGAGAACAACTCAGTGAATGTTTAGCTGAAAATAAACCTACACAAAAAGTTAAAGAAATGTTTCATGTGAATACGTTTTACCACAAGAAAAGTCATAAAGGTAACAAAAGGTTTTAAGTTTTATTTCTTGTCTTGTCTTTAGTTGTAGGCTTTTCTGGTAAACTGACTAAATACAAGTCCCTGGTTGTGAACGTCAGTGAGGAGATGAATGTAGATTAATTAGACATAACACCAGGCTGTCGGTGCGTTACAATTGTCACACTTACAAAAACATATATATAAATCACATAATATGACTTTTGTACTTTGCAATTTGGGCAATTTCCACTGCTGGTGGTTATTTACTTTTAAATTAAGGTTGTACAATAAAAAGATAAAGACAGATGATGAAGATTGAATGAGCAGTTCCCAACCCCTTTTTACCTGAGAACCCTTTACAAAATATGTATCTTTGAGTCCAAATAGATAAGTTTCCAAAAATTCACAAAAAGATTAGGGAAACATCCAGAAAATGAAAACAAACTTTTTTGGCAGCAGTTTGCTTTCTCTTCTTTCCTCCCACATTAATCCTCTCATGACACCTATGATTGAAGATAATGAAGCAATTCAGTTTCACCTCAACCATCTACAACAGTAAAATCCTGCCTATGCTCTGACGCATCAGCATCAACAATAATGTAGTTTATGACACTTACAGAATATGTATGTATGACTGTTACATGCTTTTACATTGTTGTAATTGGGACTTAATTAAAACAATGTGGACACTTCTTCCCTCACTGCTTTGTGCAGATCGGAGCGTCTCTGTTTGCTAGTTCAGAGGGTTCAGGTCTGTTTATTGGTCTGGCTGGAACAGGAGCTGCAGGAGGCATCGCCGTCACTGGTTTTGAATGGAATGTGAGTAAAAACATACATCCACACTTTGTTATTCTAGTTTATCTATCAATCATAACTAAACACATAACAGCCTGGAATGAAGTCTGAGCCTGAACTAATCCTTTTACATGTTTCTTTTGTGGTGTGCTGACCATAAAAATAACTATTTGTGCAAGAAAACAATACACACCTCCTAATTTCTTTTCTGCACTGAAAAGAAAACATGTGACCAAAGCATTGCAACAGCAATGTCACTGTCTAGACCAAAGAGATTAAACAACTTTTGCAACAGTTCAACATCTTTCAACAGATATAACAGACAACCAGCAGCAGGGGGCAGCAACAGGAACTTAGTAGGTGGTAAACATGAGGCAGGAGTCAATTCACAGCACCAGTACAAAGGTTTACAGACCCCATGAGGAGTTAAATGTTTTCCTTCAGGTTGATCAGAGAGATATTTCCTCCTGCAGTGACTGACTGTGGGAATCAAGTCATACTTCTGTCTCTTTTCCTCTCTCAGGCCACCTATGTGTTGCTGGCTCTGGCCTGGGTATTTGTACCCGTCTACATCTCCTCAGGGGTTGGTTTGCATGTACACACACACACACACACACACACACACACACACACACACACACACACACAGATAGACACATCATGTCTGCTTGTTAAGGCTGGTTCAGCAGGTACATTTGGGTGCCAAGAGACATTCTCTTTACAAGCATTCCCCGCCTCTTAAATTCCCCAACAGGGTGTTACACACACACATACACACACACAGACACGCACACTGTCTTCTAACAACAAAGAGCATAAATGATCAATTTTTTTAAATGGTTTATATTCACATTCAAAACAGGTGACGCGCAAACACATCAGATTTATCCGCCCACTGTTACCATCTGCTAATTTGTCAATCACACTCACTCACAGCTCCTACACCCCTTGAAATTGCCTCCATTATGTGTCTGTGGTTTTATTAAGATTTTGAAATGTGTGTGTTCAGATTGTGACGATGCCAGAGTATCTGGGTCGTCGTTTTGGGGGAGAGAGGATCAGGACATACCTGGCTGTCCTCTCGCTCTTGCTGTCCGTCTTCACAAAGATATCAGTACGGAAATGTACACACACACCAAAAAAAAATTATATTTCATTCGGCTGCAATGGCTTTCCATCATTTATCAACACCACCTGAACTGACACTGAATCTTTGCTGCTGTGTTTCCATCACCAGACTGACCTGTACTCTGGAGCCTTGTTCGTTCAGGTGTGTCTGGGATGGAACCTCTACCTGTCCACTGTCCTCATGCTGGTGGTCACTGCTCTCTACACTATTGCAGGTACAACAACAACCATGACATTATGTTTGCATATTAGGTAGAGAATAATTTAAATAAAGCAAATAGAAAAAAATCTATTGTGTGTGCAACAAACTGTATTATTTGCATTGGTATTATCCACACATGAGCTCTATAACCTCACTCACGCTGCGTTACTCATTCATTTGCATACAGTGTCGCTTTTTGCCAGCTTGCTCAGCCTCACAGTCTTGACTCCAACTGAAAATCTAATGGTAGTTTTTAGGTTCTTCATTAAATTATTTTTGATAATAATGTTTTTGCTGAAATGTCACAAACTCAATTTTATAAACAATACCACACATGCTGTACACAGTCAATTCTGTTTTGCCCATTTTTGTGTCATTTTAGAAATATGATAAATTGCAGTGTTGTGATGGATTGATGCTAAAAACCCAATGTTGACTTTCCTTCAGGTGGCCTTGCTGCTGTCATCTACACCGACACTCTTCAGACATTTGTCATGATTGTAGGAGCGATCATCCTAACAATTACTGGTATGTGCAATTTCATTTAAACGCAAACTGTGCACCAACAATTGCAGATGAATTCATAAAGCATCAGTCACTATAAGGAATGTTTAGTTGGAGCCGTGTGTTCGTGATCCACAGCCTTTAACAAGATCGGCGGCTATGGAAACCTGGAGCGTGTCTACAGCATGGCGGTGCCCAGTAAGATCATTCCCAACAGTACCTGCCACCTGCCACGTCAGGACGCCATGCACCTGTTCAGAGACGCTGTCACCGGAGACCTGCCTTGGCCTGGCATGACACTGGGGCTCACCATACTGGCTACCTGGTACTGGTGCACCGACCAGGTACATCTCCAGTGTACACGTACAGCACACACATATGCGTATACTGTTCTTTCTTAAGGTGTAGTTGGTCTGACTATTATGGGATCAAAGTTCAAAGTTGGGAATACACCTTAGCCCTTTCTCAAAATGCTTTAAAAATGTAGTAACATCAGATATTTTTAAGTTGATGTCTCAATCTTTTTGTTTTGTGTTATGGAGGCAACTGTTGATTAAAAAGATACAAAAGGAAAAGTATTTTAAATTGTTTGTTCAGTATTTTTTTCCCTAGTTTTTGATTTCTAAATATATAATATATATTCTAAATATACTCTAAATTCTAATGTTTTGCCAAATTTATTTTACTTAAATAAATTAAGTGACATTAGTAAATATGGCTGGTCAAAATTGAGCCAGAAATGTGTGATGTTTCCAATGCACAGTTTTGATCAAGAATGATCTTTGAATCTAGACATGAAATGTGTTGGGTTTTGTTCATGCTTGCCTTGCCAGTCTCCATTCTACTAATGTGGCTCCATAAAAAGAAAAAGGTCAGGATCCTCCCTGTTTCCTAGATCATGACTTTGAGCCAAACCTAAACACCAGGCTTCAAAAATTCCCTTTCGAAAACTAAAAGCTACAATTATATTTTTCCTGTCTATGAAGCAAAAGCAGACGTACTGAAAAAATACCTCAATGTTCTGAATTATTTCCAGATCAGTTATCTGGATCCAGATCTGTAGGTTTGAGTTATAGACTTTCATTTTCAGACTTCCCAAAAATATGACGCTGATTTACCTGAGTCGGTTGAGAAACAACCTGTCTTTTTATTTACAACATTCACTTTTGGTCCCGCATCATTGTTTAACATCTAACGTCTCTACAGCCATACAGATAATCAACAAAATCGGTTACATATATAAAAGCAATCAACACAGTAGCCTTACCGTCACACCATCAGTAACCAATCACAGTGGTATCAACTCTAGAGCCTGACTAGTATATAAGAGGGCAAACATAAACAGCTGATCTTACATGTCAGATACATCACATCTGTGTATTTTGCATATTGAAAATGTTACAGTACACAACTCTGAAAAAGAAAAGTAGTTGAGGTAACTTAGAAATATTTGTTCAAAGGGTTATTTACAAGACTTAGGTGTCTTGTTTGGCAGAGAAAAATATCACAGCTAACCAAACTTATTATTGTGCCTTATCATCTATAAAATACCCTGCCTGTAGTAGAAATCTTTTAACTAAATTTGAGTGATTCATGCTAAGAAAAAAGTGTACGTTTATGCATTTGTTTGTAAACATAAATATCAGTTGAGATATTATTGTCAGAGTCCATTTCCTCCCAGATATTTCCAGTATCTTCTTCTAAAATTCATCATCAGCCAGACACTAGCATCCAGTCAGACACCGTTTGATTGGAAGGAGGCGTGACAGCACCTCTTACAACACATCATTAAATCAAACTGCCAACCTCTGCTGACATAGTCAAAAAATCTTATATGTAGAGCCTTGAGATTTCAAAACAGGAAATGACACACATGCCACAGAGGGTGGGAAGGTAGGTAAGATTCCATATTGAAGAGCCATCAGTTTCTTAAAAGGAAGTCCATATCAACAAACGTCCTCGTGTAGCTGTACTGGTCCCCAGTTCTACCTGGTAGCCTTGTTATTCTGAGACATTTTCTTCTGCGACATGCCTCCACGTGCCCTCAAGTGTCTAAGATTGTTCAGTTTTGAGAAAGAAACTCCTAGTGGCCCCGATGGGTTGTCAGATGGATGCGGCAATGCATGGTCCATCTTCCTGTAACCCGGGCTGTGGCGTCGTGGTGATCGGCTGGACCTGGTCTCTGGGCGCAGTAGGCCCAAATCAGGCTGCAGTGTTTGGCCCTGCCAGTAACGGTGTCCTCCTATCACAGGGCCAGCTGCTCGGGCAGGGCGGTGATAACTTCCTGGTTTGGCAATGATTACTTTAGGTCCTCGCAGCCTTGCATCACGACCGGGAGATCTTGAGGTGTGGAACAACTAGACAGAGAGACGAGTGAGACAGTACCAAAGTACCAGTACCAAATTCACACATGGAGCACCTCAGGAATCAATTCTGGGTCCTCTACTATTCTGTCTTTATATGTTACACATGGGTCAAATGTTTTCCCTTTTATTAAAAAATTTTGGGCATTTTATGCCTTCATTAAACTGCTGAGATATGGAACAAAATGAGGGTAGAGTGAGATGGGAAGTGTCATGCAGCAAAGGTCCCTGGCCCAAACTCAAACTAAGGAAGATCATAATCAGCATTTCATGCCCCTAGACCTTTAATTCAAATGACACCATGCAAGTGAGCACTCTACAGGTATGCCTTGCAGTTAAAGTTTCAGAAGATCATTTAGTTCAACCCCATTAAAGCAGAAGTAATCATAATGGACTGTTCAGTCATATTCTATCACACTGTTGCCTCCCTGATTGTAAGATAGTTAGCCTAGCTTGCTAGATTTCCCTTCACAGCATGATTATTTCTTTCCAAATCTGTACTGTAAAGGGGTACATGGCTTATTGATTGATTGAAACTTAGGTACAAGACTAGGTGAACTAAAAAGGGAACATGTCTTATATCGATGGGCATAGGCTATGAGGTTATGATGTGCTTCAGTTGGTAGGTTGTAGTTTTCGTATATTGTTTTTATTTGGTGCTTGTACTGCATCTGGTCTTCTGATTTTTATCCATTTAACTACACTTTATTCTCCCTTACTCTTATATATTTATATTTTATTACACTGTACATTTACTTGTTTGATGTCTTCTGGAAAGTGCAATATGAAGGAAGCTTACATTCTTCCTATTGTCAAGGTTATTGTACAACGGTCCCTGTCTGCTAAGAACATGAGTCATGTGAAAGGAGCATCGATCCTGGCTGCTTATCTGAAGATACTGCCCTTCATCTTCATCATCCTCCCTGGCATGATCAGCCGAGCTCTCTATCCAGGTGCGTGCACACACATGTGGGCGGACAATTACACACCTTTTAATTAGATGAAGGCAAGACATGTTTAACTGTAAACATGTACCAGCTTGCTTTGACACTACTGGGGATACACACCCTTTTTCAGATGAATGTAAATTAAAAGGTGTGAGACATGTCTGTGTATTTCCTGTAAATGGAGAATCACTGAACCTCTATTTTAGTCAGCAATTACTCACTGAACATTAAAAACAGGATTTAAATATGTAAATATATAAAACTCCACTTACTTATCTACTCCACTACTTAATCATTTATTCTGTAAAATGTGAGACAATAGTGAACAAATGTTTGTCGCAATTTCAGACAACATCCAAAATCTAACTGTCCAAAATCCAAAAGATTTGGACTGTTGAAAATCAGAAAATGCAGAAAATCCATTCCATCTGGGACCAGCAAATATTTAAGATTTATTGTTTGCTATCCATTAATTTTTAATCACTTATTGTTTCAACCACATAGAAACAGTAACATTGAAATTACCTCACCTGTCCGATGTGCCTGTGTGGTGAGGGGTGACCTTGTCTGCGGAGCTGCTGTGATTGGCGGATGAGAGCAGTGCTGTCCTCTGACTGGCTGGGCTCTCGCAGGTCCAGCATGCTCTGGGAGAGGCGGGCCATCATGTTGACCCCATCTCCTTGGCGATTCCCACGACCTGAACCAGCCGTCACTCCGTTTGTCAACATGTCACTTGGATCCTGTTGTGTATCGTAAAACTCCTCCTCTGACACTGTGGAGGCACTTGAAGGATCATCATTGGCTGCTTGGTCACACATGACCTTGGTGCTGTCTTGGCTGCCACCTTCGTTGCTGCCAGAGTCCTGGCCGTCATCCTTAGATGTTATGCGGCCTCGGCCTGGTGTCAGCTCTTCATGGGTTCGCTTTTTGCTAGAAGAGCTATCTAGACTTTCCAACTGGTCCACTTTTACCAGAGTCACCTGTGATTGGCCAGGCTGCTCTGAGGGGGCAGAGTCAATGACTAAATGCAGTGTGCGGCGTTTAGGAACAGGAGGTGCAGCTGTTTGTGCCTCTTGGGTTTCTTTAGCATTGTCTGTTGGCTGTGAATCAGCAGTAGCATCGGTTGGTGACTTTGGAGGCTGTGGTTTTGGTTTGTGTAAGTCTTGTGTTGGAGGTGTGTTCGTCTGCACAGGTACCCCTCTGGAATCTGTCGTATCAGTTTGGCCTTTATTCTGAGTTGTGTGTGTTTTCTCTTTGACCTGTTTTTTGGTTGGACTGACTGGAGTAGAGGCCTCTGGATTTGTATTCCCAGGGGGATTTTTGGCTTTTACTGCAGCATTGGCATCCTGACCTGAAGCAGGTTCCTCAGTCTGGGCAGGTACCGTCAGTGGTGAACTGAAGCGTATGGCCTGGCTGACCTCAAACCTCTCTGACCTCTGTAGGTGAACCTGATTGGCCCGCTTTTCATCCCTGATGTTGATAAAGCCAATCACGTCGCTGGGTGGGTCGGGCTCTGGCCAGGTGGGCAGGTATGGAATCAGGTACGCTTTCTCCAGATGGGCTAATCCTGGGTGTATGGGTGGCTCTTCGATAACATCCCTCAGACGGACTTTTGGGATTTTTAGCCCAGTGGGATTCTGAGAGTTTGAGTTCTTGTTGCTGGAATTCTGGTCAGAGGGAGTTGGGCTTGTGTGGGTGCCTGCAGTAACCAGGGCATATTTAGGATTGATGAGCTTCCTAGCAACAGTAGCTGAGACAGGAGCAGGAGCCGTGTGAGGGAGTGGGTCAGGGATCGGTTCATCTACCATGGGAACCTTGCTGAGAGACACACCTCTGGACAAGAGGTAAAGGTCACAAAACTGTAGGTCAAATGTCTCCACTGCCTGTCCTGTGATGACAGTGATGAGGTTTCGGTCCAAACGAGAGGAAGACCAAGTAAAGCTGGAATAATAGAGACATGGAAAAACATAAATTCACAGCAGTGATTCCCCTGTTGTGCTTGCCTAAAGTGTGCTCAGGAGAGATTTTTTTTTCTATTAAATCTGTTCCAGTTCCTGTTTCTCTCATCTAAATGCTTTCTCTAGTCATGCTCTTACTGAGAAAAACCCAAAGTAGTGTGATAATGACACCAGACATTTGTACCCTCAAGACTTTTGTCACATTGTGCTCTTTGATCACACTGCTTGGTTTTTCTCCTCAACATCCAGGTAGAACAAAGGATATAATGATAAATAGATGGCAATGACTGGGGTGAAGGTTTACAGTTGGTGTTATTTTCTGAAATTAAAAAGTGAACAGTAAAGTTCTGCAAGCAACAGATTATGCTACAATTTGCATTCAGTGATGTCATCTTGAATTAATTTTCTGACCAGTTGGGAGCTGAGCAAATAGATCTAAACTCAACTCTGACTTATCATCTTATTCAGTTATTATGGTGAATGAATGAGCTCATAGTTGCATATCAGTAGCAAACCAATTTCTTTTAAGCTCTGTTTTTTGTCTCCACCAAATCCTAATGGAAATATATGGCTCTTTGTTCACCAGCCAGTTGCAAGATTTGCCTTGTACATAGCACACAGTGGGTTTATCTAAAACTGGGTGAGAAACAATGAAAGCAGTGAGAGTGAACCAAAACAGTAAAGCTGTGGGCCAGAAAACCAAAATAGTGAGCTGAAAGACACCAAAAACCTCTGAACAGTGAAGAGGAACTATTTTCTGTGGGTTCATCTCTTCTAATATAAAAATATTGATTAGTGAAGCAACAATATGCAGAAATGCACAATTATATTGTATCATATTATATAGCACATTGCTCACCTGTATGAACCAGAGATGGCTCTGTCTCCATCTACCAGGAGAAACTTCTGGCTCAGTGAACCACGCACCTTCTGTGCCGACCGTGTGAAAAACTCCACACCTCCACAGCAGCGAACACGCAGATTCTACACACACATGCACATACATACAGAGTTAATCCTATGTAAACAAAGGCACTTGGGGATTTACTGCTTACGGGAGGAGGGATTTTAGTGAACAAAAGGGAAATAAAGGCAGCATGAGCAGGGAGAAATGGAAAATAATGAGTTTTCTTTTTGCTCACAAACAGCTCTCCTAATACCATCGTAACCTCATGTTGGCTGACTCTACAGGTTAGAGCTTGGATGTACCAATGTATGTGCATGCTTGTATGACACACCCTGCAGTGTTTGTCTTCAGCCCTGTGATAAGGGTGTGGTTCCAAGCTGGGCGTTAACTCGTAAATAAATGTTCTGTGCAAAATCTCACAGCGGACACTAACCATTGGAGTTTATAAATGCTCATAATGACAGCAGTGATGGCAGATAAGAAAGAAGTTGAAAGAAGGGGATGTCTACTGGCTGAAACCATGAGGAAGGAAGAAAGAGAAATGAAAGAGAAACATGGTACCAAAAGAAAACTGAGCATGTACATGGTTTATTCCCTGCAGCAGAGACAGGAATGTGCTTAAGAGCCTTTCTGGTTTCTAGTCCATTTTTTTAGAAAAGCCCCTGTGAAACACTAAGTATTTTTCTGCTATTGCTTCAACCAGTTCAGCTCAGACATTCAGCCTATGGCACACAACTTGCTGTTGCACGCACCTTACCAAAGCCTGCAGGCAAAAACCTGAAACACCTATATCAATCATGTGCCTAAATACTTACCTAATATAAAAATCTAGTTATTACTGAAGATAACCCTTTTCTACTATTGCATACTTGAACAAGAGTAGCCATCCTAATAACTCATCCAAACCTGCTGCATCCCCGAGCTTTATCAAAACATCATCTGGGCGTGTGTCAGTATACATACCTTTAGGTGTCCACGGTGCATATCAGCTCTACCACACATGGAAAGAAAGCAGGGGACTGCAGCCATGTCAATAATTATGTATACAGGAACTCTGCGTTTGTATGACGCATCCAGCAGGTCTCGAAAGATATCCACGTCTGTGAACACGTCCATCACCACGGCTATTACCTACACATGCAAAAAACACACAGGAAATCACTATGGGTGTTAGTGTTTCCTGGTCTGTGAGGGTGGGTTTGACCTAAGCTGCTCTTATCAACAATATCAAACTCATTAAACCTTCAAAGAGATCCGGGCACTCGAAACACTCAAAGCTACAAATGTTCTCGCCGTCCTGAAACTAGACGTTCCATAAAAAGACAATTAGAGACAAAGAGTCTTTTGCAGGGTGGTGATAAATTGAGAATTGACTAGACAGTGTGTGTTGAACAACACAGCAGTATTGGTGACAGCTGGATACTCTTCACACAGCGCTGTCTATTCACCCTTCAACTGACCCAGTTTTTAAGTTTAAAGCTGCAAAAATAGACAGAGGTTAGCCCCAAAGACGGACAACTTAGCGAACAAAAATTATCAAGAAAAAAAGATCTGGAAAAAGCATTGATGTTAGAGTAGTTCACCACAGATTGCAAAACAACTATCATTGCCCTCCTGCCTACTGCCATGCAGTGAAACACAGTCTTCCAATCACAGAAAAAGTAAAAAAAAAAACTAGAGGGTAAAGAGAAGAGCAGTTGAAGTACGTGGCAGTAAATACTCTCTAAAAGGAGAAATAATTTAAAAAATGCTTAACATACAACCCCTACATAGGGAACTGTGTGTTTGTGGTTGAGTAACAACAGCCTCATTAAAAAGAAAAAAGAAAAAAAAAAGCTTGGTTTTAAGCCTGGATGTGTTGGGCCCATAAGTGGATTTAAATCTTATTTATCTAAGTCTTAATGTTTGGCACAGAGCTGAACTACTACGTGAGCATGTGCCAGCATTCATGTATGTGAGAGGTAAAGGTTAGGGTGCTGGCATGTGGCTTATTCAGTGACGTCAGGGAATTTTTTTCCACTACCGTGTCAAGATCAGACTTGTTTCAATAAAAATCTTGTTGGGTGCATGTGCGAGTTGGCACATGTGAGAGAATAGGAAGTAGGTCTTTGAGGCAAGACAGAGGAAAACAATCAGATAAGTGGACAACAAAAACTGTGCACTGGATACAATTCAATAAAAAAAAAAAACCCCAATGTCAGAATATTTTTGGTAGATGTATAAGTTCAACCAAGTGTGACAGGAGAAAAGTCAAACCCCTGACAGTCATTCTTTATGTGTCAGTAATTTAACATAATGTAAACACTGAAGGTGAAATAGAGCTGAGTCAACAAAAACACCCAATGGCAACCTGACAGCACCTTCAGATTATGTTCATGCTAATTATTTTCTCAGTTCATTGAGCAGTTCTTTCTTTTCTTAAAATGTCAGGAAGCAGTAAAACAACGCTCATTACAATTCTTTCTTTTGCACAGAAAAAAGTTAAAAGGTCCAAATGTCTGTAGTTTATTTTCATGTAAAAACAGATAAAATGTGTAAAACCTGACACTGGATTTAGAAAGTTGTTGGGACCAGAGAAAGTTTTTTTGACTGAAAAAAAAAATAATAATAAATAAATAAATCACAAAATAATCACCTTAATTATAAAATTATATAAGCTTGAGTATAAAAATAGCTGCTCAATAGTTTCCTGTTGACTAATCGATTAATCAACTTAATTCAATTAGCATATTCTTAAGTAAAGTCATTCAATGTTGTAATGTACGTTACTTAGTCAATGCACCATTTCCAGCACTTTCTTTTTTACTCTGCCTGTTGTGAGTTGTTTATTTTCTGGATTCCCTGAACTTTATTATCATAAATTGAGCTACCATCATCATCATCATCCTCTTCTCCCACCTTCTGAGCTGAAGCAATGCTCTTCCGCACGACCTCCTTGATATGTGTGTGCCCCTCGGTCGGAGGTTGGGTGTACACGGTCACCCGGGTCACCCCTCGGTAAGAAATAGCCTCGGGCCACCCAAGGTCCAACTCGGCCACCGAGGCCTCAGACCGGTCGGGCCAGTACTGGAGCGACACCTCGCCGTCTCCAGCTTCTTCGCCGGACCCCGGGGTGATGTTCCCCGGGCCCGGCGTCTCTGGTTTCTGGTGGTGCTCGTACCCGGGTCGGTAGGCCTCCGCCGTGTGGGCAATCCGCTCCAGCTCCGGTTCTGAGAGGAACTCCCGGACGCCACTTTCGCGGATGTGGTCCCTGAAGGCGTCTCGGCCCTTGGTGACGAGAGCCTCGAGCGCCAGCCGTTGGTCCTCGCTGTAGAAAAACTCCGGTTTACTCTCGCTCACGCGCCAGTTGACGTGGTGGTCGTCCAGACACTGGATCTGGGACAGCGCCATGTCCTCGGTCAGTCCCCCGGTCAGTCCCCCGGTCAGTCCCCCGGTCAGTCAGCAGTTCAGCACCGGAGCAACTCTGACCCAGTTTCCACTCGTCGGTCCGAAGGGTCAAACCTCCGAAAAGTGCGATCTGTCATTACGGTCCATAACGTGTCCGCGTGACCTCGGCCCGTGATGTGAGATCCTCCGGCGGGAAGCGATTTCTCATCCGAGGGAAATGAACCGCTACAGCAGCTCCACCTCAGCCCAGCTCTCAGGTTACTCACCCCCCCCCCAGACACACACTCACACACACGCGCGCACTCACTCAGGTGTTGTCGGGACAAAAGCTCCCTCCCGCCCAGCGCCACGCCCTCCACCTGACGGGGAGGGGAGGAGGGGGAGGAGGGGGAGGCGGCGCGGCTCGGTTCAGTTCAGCTGCTACAGCCGCGGGGCCCGGCGGACGCGGAGGCCGGCAGCTGTCTGGGTGGATGAGTGTGTCCGCCTGTCTGCCTGTGAGTCAATCCGAAGCGGAACGCGCTCTCAAGATGGAGAATCAAGTCATCAATCCCCCTTTAAACGTGTTGAAACAAAGTGTGACTCAGTCCAACTGTTGCGCTGACGAGTCGCTTTTCCTCTTTGTTTGTCGGAGCCTGACAGCGGCGGCTCACAGCTGCTCGACAGAGGCGACCGCTGAGCTGGGGGGGGAAAAAAAGAAAAAAAAAAAGGAAAGTCCTAAATCTCACTAACGTGGCGCGTACGAGTCCAAACTTTCACCTGGTCCGAGCCCCTACAGCGGTTTTAACTTTACCTCGCTTGCCTTCAAACGCGTCCCCTCCAGGGTTGCGGTCCAGTGGAGCTGCCGGTGAGAGTCTGACTCTGGAATTCGCCAACGGAAGCTCAGTTACCGGCGGCAGAGAGGCGGAGTGTCCGGTAGCTGGATAGGAAAGAGGGCGTTGAAACTCCACCCTCCTGCCTGGACAGAGGGAGAGAAACCTCGTTTTTCATCTAGACCCTTGTGAAAGAGAGTGTAATAACTAACCCAGGATGATATGATCTTCTGTTTCTACCTCATATATACAGCTCTAAAATCACACAGATATCAGCTGTGATCCAGAGCTCATGGCCACAGGGATACTCAGACTTTTGCTATTTGCTGTAATTGCTGGACAGTGATGTGTCACTGAAAGGGCTGAAATTTCCGGTGATTAAAGCACTGTGGGAAATTACCACTGGATGTCTGGGTCAGTTCTAATGTAGATCAAGAAAAAGATAAGGTCAAGTTTAGAGGTTCCCAGAAAAAGAAGTAACACACACGTTCCACATATGGAAGATCATTTTATGTCACCATGTACAGTTTATTTGGGTTGCACTTTTGGAGAACAAAGTCATTGAAAGAGTAAAATAAAGTGCAGAATGGAGTTAAACTAAATGTTAAAAATATCCAGGGAAAAAAGTAATGAAGGCCATTTTTCTAATGTGCCATGATAGCACTATGTACAAGCACGCACTGTGAACAAGAGACAAATGTAGTCATTCAAACTGCATCATTATTACTATTGATACATATTTCAAACAATGCAAGTATTTCATCCATTGTATATATGATTAAAAAAAAATAAAACTAATAAAAACATTGGCTACATTAGAATTATGCTCAATGCAAAGGAATGTAAACACAAACTGCCAAATGAAGCCGTTCATCGTGGCAGGTCAGTTGGCCAGGAATAGAATAAGATAGTTTAACTGCCAAATAAAAGTAATTTATTTACATATCTTAATTGTCTTCTGTAATATGTAACATACAAGTTTCCTCTGAGAACAGTTTCAAAGACCTATATTCACTCTTACTCCAGTTTGTTTGCGTGTTCCTTTGCAGAAAGTAGAGACAACATGAATTCTGCATGAACTAAATATTTAGTTTCGTGTAAATGATATTTGACTGTCCTCTTGTTTCAGACTCTGTTGGATGTGTGGATCCTGAGGAGTGTGTGCGAGTGTGTGGAGCTGAGGTGGGATGCTCCAATATCGCCTTTCCCAAACTGGTCATAGAACTCATGCCAAGTGGTGAGACTGCTGCATATTTTTATTTCTGAAATGTATCAATGCTTTTATACATTTAATTTTTTTCACCTGAATGAACTTTTGCATCTGTGTGTGCATTACAGGCTTGCGGGGACTTATGATAGCGGTGATGATGGCAGCTCTGATGTCTTCGCTGACCTCCATCTTCAACAGCAGCTCCACACTCTTCACCATGGACATCTGGAAGAAACATCGCCCCCGGGCCTCAGAGAGAGAGCTGCTACTGGTCGGCAGGTACATTGCATATGTATGGATGGGCACTGAGGGTGGCCCAGTGGTCAGAGAGCATTAGTGTCCTTGAACAAGAGTTTAAAACCCTCTCAGTGCTGTGAAGGGTGAACTGTTGACACAAGGATCAATAAAGAGAGAAGTTTGTTTGTAGAGAAAGTGAAAGAGATTTTCTGTAAATGTTTGTTGCAGGATTGTGACAGTGATCCTGGTGGTGGTGAGTGTGGTGTGGATACCCATCTTGCAGTCAGCCAATAGTGGCCAGCTGTATGTTTACATCCAGTCTGTGACGAGCTACCTCGCTCCGCCAGTCACTGCTGTTTTCACTCTGGCTGTTTTCTGGAAGCGAACCAATGAACAGGTACGTAACTCACACAAAAACATGTGTAAATATTCCCATTGGGGCTATAATAAATACATCAACAAATCAACTGTCAAATCAATTATTATATTCTGTTTCAGTCAATCGGTTATGTTAATAGTCAGAAATATACATGTACACCAGTATTTATTCAAAAAAATAAACAGAATTTCATTTCAAAAACAAAAATTGTTACTTCTCAACATGTATAGGAAACACACATTGAGTCTTCTTGCAAACGCATCAAAACTTAACTCAGAGTTTTGATTTTGGACAACAAAGAACCTTCTGGATGTTTTCCTCCTTGCACTGTTTGTGCTGGAGTGCAGTTTTATTAGTCTCACATGGGATCCAGCTATGTGCAAACACCCCTCATTGCTGGCTGTGGAGTTCCTTTGTCAATGTGTTTGTGCGTTGTGAAGTGTATTGTTTATTATTTCCTCTGCAGGAACCGGTATGAACATGCAGCTATTTCACTGTATAAAATGAAAGTGATTGTTTCTGTCTGATAGCAGAGTGCAAGTGAGGGAAAGTGTGATTATCAGGAGATACAGACAAACAGTGCAGGGTTAGAGAGATAACATTGATCTGAGAGTGAGAGTGTGGATTAGCCAAGAGCTAACAACACATGTCAAACACTCTTAAAATGCAAGTATATACTAGTCTGCTGGATAGTGAAGTTTCAATCCCTGTTGTATTGCAGCATGTCCTGGGTGTGTCTGCAATCAGCTGAAACACTCTTCACCTACTGAAATGAAGAACAATATCTGGTTGTTTGTATAAATGAAAGGGCCTTTTCCCCCTTCGTTGCAATGTAAATGTCTTCTATCCAACTGTGAATGGCACTACAGTGTCTGCTTTATTTTACTTTTCACTTTATATGATTGCAATGAACTTGCCTGGGGACACTAAATAAGTTGGCAGAGGCCCAGAAAATACAGATCTGATCATTTACAGGTCAAAGGACGTCTATGTTATATAAATTCATTGCTAGTGTTATGGACAACAATGTCAGGTGTGAATTGGTCCTTCCAACACTTTTGTCTAGGCCTAGATATATCAACCACTAGTGGATGGATTGCCATAGTATTTAATGTTGACATTCATGGGCCCCAGAGGCTACATGCTACTGACTGGTGTTTCCCTGTCTTTTCCTCTAGCACCACAAGCAACATTTTAGCTCTGAGTGAAATATCTCAACAAGTAGTGTAAGGATTAATGTGGATTTAACTAAATTTGTGATGTAGCACAATCATCAGCCCCAACATTTTTTATTTGTCCAATACAAAACACCTGCAAACCAAAATCTAGCTGAAGCTTATTTAGGCAGTGCTTATGAATAATGACCAGGCTAATGACCAAATGCTACCGTGCAAAGACATAATTAAGATTGTGAACAGGGTGTCATTACCATCATCATATTACCATAATAACATTTAGCATTTTTCTTAAAATAGTGACCCCTTCAGCCTTGTTTCACATTAATGTATAATCACTGAAATATGGTTGAAAGTTGCTTAGGTGTCTAAAACCTTTATACAGAATTTAACAGTTTAAATCAGGATACACTTTTAGACCTTCAAAAGATCAAGTCATAAAATGTCACAGCCATCCATTTCTTTTTGATGCTACCATTATAAGTTAAACCCATAAAAGAGTTGAAGATGGAGAATGGTCAACAGCGCTGTTACACAAGAGGTGTGAGCTTTTTATTTGCTCAGTGAAACACAGTTAGTATATCGCTTTAAGAATCTAAATAGTGTTGACTCATGGGGTCAAAGGGAACATGTTACTGCACAGGATGTGCCACACGCTGACACTAGGGAGAGAAAACTCATTACGTGGGAATATGATGTACTCTTTGAGCCTGAGAGGCAATTGTAACTCATAAAAACATGAATAAACCCTGTAATTAGTGTCATTATGTCTAGCACATTATGTCATCTTATGTATTCATTTCTATCCTCCATTGACTTAATCAGAGAATTTTACTTTGTAGGATTTAAATACAAATAAACTATATATATATATATATATATATATATATATATAAAGATTTATAATAACTAAAACCAGAAAACAGACTATTCCAAAACAAAAATAACTGTTCCCTTAAATTATTTAGTTCACATGTAGAGAAATGGAAAAAAAAGAGAAATGGCTTGGAGTAAAGGGTATAAGGAAGGAGAACATAGAGAGGAGGAAAAGTGAGAAAATATCATGGGCAATAAAGCAGAGGTACAAGTGTTTGCTTTGTGTCCTCTGTCAAGATGACTTAGTGCGTGTTAAGTGAAACTGCACAGGTCACATTCTTTGGTAAAGGTTGAAAAGAGATGGGCGGTTATTTGTGTTAATGCACGTGTGTTTGTGTAAATCAGTGGCAGGACAAAGTTGACAAATTATCATGGTGGGAAAGTGAGAGTGCTATGGGCCCGAACACGCCCTACACATGACCCGGGGTTGCTCCCCCGACCATTAGACTGAAGATTTCAGCCACAGGAAGATCAGAATATCACTTCACACATCTTTTCTTAACGTGTGTGTGTTTTCAGGGTGCTTTCTGGGGCCTGATGGTGGGTTTGGTGGTGGGTGTGTGTAGGATGGTGCTGGAGTTTGCTTTCCCTCCTCCCAGATGTGGCATTGTGGATTCTGCACCTGCAGTGCTGCGCAGCGTCCACTACCTCCACTTCGCCATTCTGCTCTGTGGGCTCACTGCTATTGTGGTTACTATAGTTTCACTGCTTACACCGCCGCCCAGCCCCGAACAGGTGTGTACACATAGATACAGTAAATAACAGCTCTATAAGGGAGTCAAGCTTATCTAAGTAGTCTTTTCTGTGGATACACCTGTCATGTTATCTCCTAAAAATAAAACAGAGATGAATCTGATCTAAAGAAAGAGGCAGTTGTATTTTTGAGAGCAGATTATATGACGGCTGGGTTTTTAAAGGACAAAGAGGCCATTCCTAAATCTAAGTCCAAAGGATCAACAATCAACTACAGAGAACAGTAGAAGTATTAAAGTACAGTAGAAGTATGTTGCACAATAGAATGCCACACCAAATGCTTCATATTTCAAGTCTCATTATTCTTAGTTGACATATGAATCACATCTGACATTATTTTGACCTGTGTATGAACTCAAAATGCAAAAGTCTGCCTCTCAAAAAGACCTGTCATAACATATTTCAAGAAAATTATCGAAAACTAAAAAACAAATCCACTTAACCTCCCCTGTAGTAGTAACAGTAACAGTAAATGCACTATTCAGTTACTATATAGTAGTATTAATAGTTATCACATTCATCCATAATGTCACACGTGCAAACTAGACTCACCACACTTATCTGTAACCTCCCTTCTCCATAAAGACAAATAATGTCAGTGTACTTTATGTGCACCAGAAATGCAAAAAATGACAGTTTCCTATTGACGATTTTCTTTGGTGAGTTTTATGGCATAAAAATTCAAACCATACTGACGGTGATGCTCCTTATTGTGGCGAAGAATCATTGCCCAGAATAAAACGATGCGGAATTACGCATAGAAATAAAACTCAAAATTTTAAAAATGCTTGATAGGTATTAGTTTTGAATCTCTCCTGGTCTGACTGTCTTGCAAATTCTGTATGAATTTTAGCTTTTACAGCTCCCCTGAAAATAAATAAGTTCATCGTGTGTAAAATAAGATGATTGATACCACTCATATGTCTGTCTGTTAAATATAAAGATATAGCTAGCAGTGGGTTATCTTAGCTTGTTCAAATGTAAAACATTACACCTTCCACCCACTCTCAAATTGATATATCTTGTTTATATGTCATATCTGCCTTACAGTTGTTGGTAGGTGGATTTCGTAATGAGCCACGTCAACTGCTCTGCCCCACAACACTGAACTCTGCAGACACACAGCTTCTCATTGATTGTGTTGATGCCAAAATGTAATGGCTGGTTTGTAAATTAGCTTTTTTTGTGTTCTCTCCCTCCACTCCCCAAGGTGTGTAACCTGACCTGGTGGACAATAACTGAAGAGCCACAAAGAGAAATTCCTCTACAGAAAGTGTCCTCTGTCAGCCACCGTATCTCACAGGGTGAGAGTCTGGATATTCACTCCACTGAGAATAAAACCAGCCATCATGTGATAAGTCATCTACACAGACACATGCTGCTGTAGTTATTGTTTCAGTAACTTCCTGTATCTGCTATGTGCGTGTGATGTTGCAGGCTCAGAGCCAACTCGGCGGGCGACATGTGGTCAGGGGGTTGGATCGTGTATCGCAGCAGTGCGGCGATCAGAGGAGACTCCAGCTCCCAGAGTTCCCAGTGTGAGAGAGAGTGTGTTCTGGTCAAGGTTCTGCTGTGCTAATGCGCTCCTGCTGATCAGCATTAACATTTTTCTCTATGCATACTTTGCCTGAGTGGAGAATCCCATTTAAGATCCTGCCTCACCCTCATGCTGAATTCCTGCCCCTCCCTACAACATGGACTAAAAACTGCCTGCCAGACAGCGGCTGATCCAGGACAATGGCGAAACAAGCAGCTTTTTCAGCAGATTTTACCTGAATGCTTTAGAAATCAACATAATGTATCTCACAAGGAAAAACCTGCAGTTGTAGTTTTAGATGGTGTAAAACATCATACAAAGTAGAAAATAATATACAAAGTAGGACATCCCTAGAGAGCAGATCCGTCCACCAGGGCTGCACAGACCTCTAAACCTCTGTTTCATATGAGAAATTCTTTTATGTGTATCTGAATCCACATCTGCAACAAAATACAGATTGTGATTGACAATAATGGAGTACACATGTCAAACTTCTTCATTCATGTAAGTGCAAATCGCCATGTGAATATGTGCAAAAATGCATCCAAGTCATGAGCAGCTCAGGCTGTGTTCAGTGTTGTCCTTTAAAATCACATACAGTACTTCTACAGATGGGCGTTGATGTTATGCCCCTTTAGTACATTGTGTTGTTCTAACTGAGCTTTAAGGTTTCAGAAGGATATTGTACAAATTACAATGAAGCTTGTGGCTTGTAACAAGCTAACATGAAATTAGTGCAATTAGGGCTCAATGCACATCTTGTAACTAAAGCTTACAAAATATATAGTGTGGGTTAGGTTAGGTTGTCTGTGACTCTTATAATTTTATTTTATTTAGAATCTTTGTACAATGTTTAATAGTAACTATGTAGTTTTGTTGATGGCCTTATATCTGTCAAGCAAGGTCTTTGTGAACCTTCAGTTGTTGTTATATTCCTATTTCTTGCTATTAAGCTCAAGTTCAACTTTCAAGTTGAGTCCTCAAATTCTCAGCTATTAGCGTTTTAAAGTTGTCATGTACAGTTACACATGACACACATTTAAAAGAGCAGTTATAAATTATATCTAAATTGTAATGAAATACTGAAATATTTCATAATCATTCTTCTATCATCACAAATACATCAGATAAATTACAGTTTTTCAGTGCTGAAAATTGCCTATGGCTCAAGTTTACTAACCAGCAAGGGGCATCAACTTCAAGGGTGAGTTATAATGTCTATGTTACTGTTCATTCAAGTTAATTATTTAATTAATTAATTAATTGAGAAGCACAAATTGTTGGATGTGAAAAACCGCTTGTCAATCACAAAACAAAATGTTTTGCTAACTTGTTCATTGAAAGTTTTTCTTGTGATATCTCTAATAAATGTAAAGATATGCATCAAAGATACATGTGTTTGTCAAAAAATTGAGGTTACAATATTTCTAATTGGATAATATCACTCTTTATTTGGCTTCTGTACAGTTATATTTACCATTTATCATAGGGGAAGCAAAGGGCGTGGACTGCATGGTTAAACAAAGTGAACATCACGATAAATTTCATTTTTTCAGTCATAGATTCAAAACAGACTGTGAAAGGAGGACACGAAGGGCCTAAAACAAAAGGGTCACTCTACAGCAACAATTATTCTCAGTTTAATCTATCCATTCATTTCAGATTTAATGATTAATCTCCACAAGCCAAGGTGTTCAATTACAATGACATAAAACAGAGGAAAACAGCAAATCCCCACATATGAGCAGCTAAAACCAGAAAAAAATATTTTTTGTTTGTTTGATTGATTGATAACTGGCTTAAATGATTAAATGCCCTGAAAATCTGGTTTAAATTCTTTAGTATTTCTCTGTAATATTAAGTATTTAGGGATAAATGAATAAAAATTAAAGTTAAAAAACCCAATGATCTTTAGTGAAATAAATTCATTCCACTGCGATCAGTGGAATTCACTTGCAAGTAAATTCATGAAAATCCACATTTTTGACCAATAGCAAGTCAAGAGACACAGTGTTGATATGAAAGTTATCATAGCTTATTGTCATCAGGAGTCGATGCTGCGATTTCCTCTTTTGAGCTCTGAACTTTTTTGTCCCACTAGCGACCATGCTAACAAGTGTGTTAAGTGATTGCCGACCCCTCATAGCTCTTTATTACATGAAATGATGTTTAATCCTGCTAACAGTTTGCTAGCATTTTAGCTAGTTAGCTCTAGTAGCCCTGTGAACGGCCTAGTACATGACATATTTAGCATTTCTAAATATAAACTACACTAACACACTATAATGTAGTTATACAGAGTGGTAGTTAATCTGTTCGCAATAATAGCTATTAAAACATATTATTATTATTAAAACAAGTTATAGTTTTTGGCAAGTACATTCATGAACATTTAAACCTACATTATAGTGTGTTGTAAATCATCTATTAAATGTTTGTGTACTGCTTATTAATGCTAAATAAAATTAAAAATTAAGTGTTAACATATATATACACACACACACAAGAATGTGAAAATATCTTTTTTCAACTGAAATCCTGCCAACTTTAAACCACTGAGAAGAGCTCAGAGAAAACTGAAATAAAGAAATTTATAATTTTAAATACAGTAATAAAAAAAAACAATTCAGTCTCCATGTAGGACCCCATAGAGCTTCGTTACAAGCTGATTGAGAAAATTTTAAAATTAAATCAAAATAAAAATTTTAAGGGCCGTTAATCAATAATGAAAATTTCTTTTGATTAATCAATTATCTGACCAATTCACTACAGCCCGACAGGTAAGTGTCAGTGGTACAGCCGCGGTACTGAGGGGTGTAGTCTGATGTAGTGTCAGTGGTACAGCAGCTGAACGTATTCTGGTGGAAAGACGCCTACCCGGCCTCGACAGCGCCCTCTCCAGGTCAGTGAACCAGAGCAGTCCAGCAGGTCAATGATATCACCCCGCAGGAAGTGGAGGTGGGCAGTTTGAGGGGGGGTGTAATCACAGAGGGCATGAGCCAGATGAGGTTTCTGGACAAAAACAGAGCAGAGTCCTGCCATCAGACAAACAGGTGTGTATTCAAAACATTATTAATAGGTGTTTATTTAAAAAAAAAAAAAAAAAAAAAGGCCCCATACCCCTAAAACTGGCTCCAGCCGACGTGGGGAGGCTTCTCTTTCCGGGTGAGAGGGGTGAGAGTACAGGTGGGGTGAAGGTAGGGACTCCCGAGAGCTGCTTTTGTAAGGGTTAGGATAGGGGTTAAGTCCTGGGTGGGACAGCAGGCGAGGGGATGAGGGAGGATCTCTGAGGCAGACCACTTTCTCCATGGCAATGCTGTGAGTTCTGTAGAAATCCACCAAACGGTTCAGGGAGCGAAAGGACTCGTCCCAGATGCAGTACTGACCGCCCCCCTCCAGCACTCGGAAATGTTCCACCCTGTCACCATAGCTGCAGAAGAAGAGTGGTGGATAAAGGATTAGTGAGAAAGGTAGTCAGGTCTGCTCCTTTTTGCTCCATGGCCCAACGTCATTCCTTGGACTTTTTGAAAAATCATGTAGGAATTCACACACACACACACAGGCGTATCTGCCAGTGTCAGAAGTTTTAACCACAAACTTCTGTATGTACAGGCACGTCTCCAAAATCAGCTGGATTTCTCACAGGCTACGAATGTGAACAAATGCACATCAATCTGCTCTGAGAAGGGTAACTATGTGAGCTGTGGTGTGAGTGAAGATAGAGCCAACAATGAAAGGGAGAAACTGAAAATGTAGAGAGATGAAACAATGAATGGATGAGTCCACCAATGGAAAAATCCACTCAAAAGAACGAAAGAAAAGCACTTGATGGTTTGAATCTGATCATTGCATTTTACCAGTGATGTAATTACTGATGCAAATACATCATATCTGATAACCTTCTCCTTCCCTGTGTAACAATCAAAGCTATTGTTGTGCAACGTGGTCTACTTCACTCTTTCCTTCCTCTTACATGTCATCTACCAATACAGTTTGAATTAAAGGTCTGACAGGTTTTGCAGCACTTGACACATTCATTTTTGCAGGTATTTAAAGGCCATTTTCTTCCCTCTATGCTCCCCTCCCCTAAAAATATAAATAAACTTTTTTCTTCCATTCAAACACTGGAAAATAACAGCACATTCTCCTATTATATTATGTATTTTAAAAAAAGCAGAGACATAGTGCTGTAGTTTCAGCCCAACACCTTTTGCAGTTTGTACATGATCTTTTATGTTGTGTTGCTGTGTTGTAATTTTTTCAGCTGTACTGTTTTGTTGGAAGTAATTGTCTTCATTCATTTTTTTTGTGCAGTTTTGAAATTTAAACATTTCATTGAAAAATGAACACATCCAACAATCTATTATATTGGCGATAATCCATCTGATGAGTAATTGTTTAATTAAGATGGTTCCTCGTTTACTCCTTTAATTAAAATAATCGTTTTTTTACTCTCAAAGGAGGGTGACACTGGTCCTGTGGTGCTCTGACAAAGGCCTGCTTGCTAAAAATGTATCAGCCTAATGAGTTAAATGTTTTGGGGATTTTGTAGTTTTGTAGTTTATTTGTTGGGGCAGCACAGTGGTTTCCTCACAGCAAGAAAGTTGTGGGTTTGAACCCATCTCTTTTCTTTAAAACGTTTGCATGCCCTTCTAGTGCCTGTGTAGGTTTCAGTCCCAAGACATGAGGTTAAGTCAACTGGAGATTCGGCCTGTAGACATGGTTGTGAGGTTGCTGAGTCCCAGTTCCACACAAAATGGTAATTGTTGACAGTAAATACAAATCTTTATAACATTCTGTTTATGCGGGTTAGTTACAAGAAATCAATACATCACTGTTTTATACTGTAATAAAATGGCACAATACTTGAGGGCTGAAAAGCTCTATAAATGAATTAGCACTTGGTCTGTTCTATTCAACCACAAAAATGAACCATGACTAAGCAGCGAAAGCAGCTAAAATAATCCATCTGATATTGATTTTATTTCTGTGCTTTTGCCACTTTGATGTCCAAATATCTTCCTGTGAAAAGGCCCCATAGAATTAGTGTGCACAATGGAAAATGACAGACAGTTATAGACTGGTGGCCTGTAACATGCTGGGCCCTGCATCTCTGTCAGGGTAAACACAGGTGACGCATAGTTCAAGGACATTTAGCTGCTTTGTATCATATTTAATACACAGCAGTGTTAAACACAATGACAAACTGTTGTGAACTGTTGCTGTTTACCAACTAAAAAAAAAACTCTTATGAAGTTTCCTTGATCATTATCTCCCTCTGTTGATCATATTGAGCACTACACCGTGTTGTCATGCTGTGTTAATGGCAGCCTGTGTGTGTATGTGTGTGTGTGTGTATATACAGTATGTACATATAAATAAAATACAGTTCATAAGCCCTTGCAGGCAGACAGCTGTTGTACCATAAATCACTATGTGCACTGTCTAAACTGTATGTACTATGAATGTACGTGGCATGTGTCAGTTGCATAATGCACCTGTGTTTAATTAAAGACTGTGTAGTATTACATAATGTCCTGATTATTATTGAACACATTTAATTTACCCTCAATGATTAAATGTGTCCCACGTCACTTTGCTGACCCAAATTACACTTCCTCCTCATACACACACACACACGCGCTCACTGTCTGCATGGCTGTGGTATTTTTAGCAGTTTTCGTAGAACATATTTTAATAGTCTGGCTCTCCCCTCTGCACATACACTCACACACACTCAAAGACACGTGGTTGCTGTGACTTGCTAATGTGCTCAGATGGAAAACAAACATCCCACTGCACACATAATACAACAAAGAGATGTTGCTTCCTGTACGCTTCATGCAGCAGAAGGTTGCGTTGTTAAGTCCATCTTGGTTTTGAGATCTGACCCAGGAGCAGATTCTTACCTCTACATTTATAAAGTGGGGGTGGGGGTGGGGGGGGCTACATGGGAAATTACAGCAGCACACCAGATTCAACACATTTATATATAACTGCTGCACCACACCACACAAACATTTTGCATCATATCAAAATCAAATTAAGGCAATAGAGATCTGCAGCATGAGCTTTGACTTGCCTCTGTTAGACTAATATCTCATCCTGAACGAGGATGACGTCTGTGTTTGAACATGTGGTGCTTTCACTGACCTGACAGAGACAGAAAACTCTCCTGGAGCTGATTCGCTCTCCCTCACCAGGAAGACGCCAGCGTCCTGCCAGCGGAGACGCTGCTCAGCCTCAAGTCTCGACACCCGTCCTGCAAACCACCTATGACACACACACCCTACATACATTTAGAGAATTACAGCGTATTTGTGTTGCCCTTTAAACTGGGATGAGGAGCTTCTAAATCAAAAATCAGTTCAATTTGGTTTATCAGTGGTTCTCAACCAGCAGATCAGGACCCTCTGACCCTCCTTACTCTGAAGGTTACTTTTTAAAATATTGATTATTTTGACCCCTTTATGCCCCTAAAAACATCTTTAAAATTAAAACTTCTACAAAAAATTCAGGGGTCAGAAGCCAAAGAGCTCGAGAGTCACTGATGGTTAAGGTAGTTAAAGCAAACCTTATCATTAATTTAAGAGAATGAATACTTGTCCTCTGTTTTAAACTGATCTGTTATTTTTATTGAGTATAATATGTATGTTCTTTACGTATGAGGAAGGAGGGAAATGTAGTTTTCAGGCACGTAGCCACGCTTCCCCTGGATCTCTGCTGTGAACCAGCAAGAATCATCCTCCATTTCTGTCACCTGTAACACACGTGCACAATTATTCTTACAACATAACAGAGCAGCCTTTGTGTTCCTTTTTACTTTAAATACACACACACACACACACACACACACACACACCTACCTTGATAATGTCCCCCTTCTGAAAACTGATCTCATCTGTTTCTGATGCTGTGAAAGAGAAAAGAGCCACCGCCTCCATGTTGAACACAAGTAGAGTCCGCCACGGAAATACTTTCACCTCATGAATGAAGAGAGTACAGCTGTGTGAGTAGAGCACAGCAGGATGATAACACTGTTACAGGATGAGATAATCAGTGTGTGTGTGTGTGTGTGTAGTCACTGACATCCTGCTCATTAGTTAATGAGGAGAGTTTCCTCTGCGCGTGTGTCCCTCTGTTCTTCCATGTGACCGAGTTAGAGTGTGTGTGTGTGTGTGTGTGTGTGTGAACACGTGGAGGCAGCGACTGCCCTCCATCTCCATCTATGATGCCTACACACTTTAAACTCTGGGGCTTTAATGAAGTGTTTCCACCTGGGAAATCAATGATGATGGGTGTTAGAGATCAGAGACAGAGACAAAAATAACCCTGAATTAAGTGTGAAAACCTGGAGTGTTTGTGATCTCTCCTTTGGAAAGCAGGAGTTTCCAGCTGATTCACTTGCTCATATGATTTTGTGTCTGAGAAGGTTTAAAACATCTGGTTCTAAACACAATGTCAAAAACTTGAAGCCACATCATTACATTTCTGAAATCACTTCCTTTGCCTTTTCCCCTCATTCTCATTACAACCTCTGGTCTCTGCAGTGTCGTTGTACATGTTTAATCATAATTTCCTTTTTTTTGTTTCTCTCCTCAGTGCTTCTCTTTTTTTCCTTATTCTGCCTTCTTCGAGTTTGTTGCAAATGTTTTTTTGTCTTAGAAATAGTTGACATGCTGTATCTATACATTCACTGTGTAAACTGTGTAAGCACAGTGGTCTTGACTTTTACAAGTGTTTCAGGTAAGAATCCATCAAGATCAACCGCAGCAATAAAGACAACTGGAACCTGGAAAACTGAATTATACTTGCAAGAACAACGTAATAATGTCTTGTGAGCAATTCAAAATGCTATGTCAGCACAGTCAACATCTGCACACATAGAGGAAGTAATAGGACCAATTTCACAAAGATTAAACTGTACATTTATTTATTAACCAATTAAATGGTGCATAGAAAATCAGGTGGACAGATCACAGAAGACTCGAGTGATGTTTTGATGAAATTGTTCATTAATGTGTAACTTAGATTCGTGAGAAACAGTGATACAAGAGTTTGGTGAGCTCTGCTTCCTGATAAAGGTCCCACGAAAATATGTACATTGATTTATTTTTAAATCTGAGGTATTAAGACATTATTTTTCTGATGACACAGTCAGTCCTCCATCTCATGCACTTCTGTGGAAACAAATAATTTTTAAAATCAACACATATTTCTACATCTACCCCTACACATCCACTGTAGACCAGTTGTGACTGTGCCAAACCTCCCCTCCGATGTCTGGATGCCTGGGGGGGGTAAAGGAGGTGGGGTATTCAATCAGCCTTGAGCTAGTGGTGAGTAAGTCTGAGTTCAGTCACGTTGAGCTGTGAGTAGGTAAGTTCAGGTCTGCTCAGGCCTGTGACTGCTCTCTGCTGGAAGTAAACATAAGTGCAACTGCATCGTATGGGTCAATAGAGATTTAACATTATGTCATTAAAAAGCCAACAGAGATCAACAGCTCCCTGCTCGGTAATATTGAAGTAACCGACACGTCTCAGCAAAGTACCCTGAGTTAAGAGTAAAACAAAACACCATAAGGCCATGTGTGTGTGAGTGTGTGTGTGTGTGTGTGTCAGTAACAGTCCACTATGACTTCTGGTTGTGTGTCTGGATGTGTGTGTGCAGCACTCGCGGTCAGTATGTCCTGCAGCAGAGAGAGGGGAGAGTTATGGACGTGGTCGCTGCTTTGAGTCAGTATGTTCAGCTTCGCATCTAAACCTAGAGACCTCAACAACTCACACACACCTACACACACACTGTCGCCTCCCTCGTTCACAGCTTCCTTTCCCACCTCCCCACAGTCTTCAAGAGTCACAGAGCAATCCACACCTGCTCCGTTGGCGGCGTCGTCCGACACTTTTGCCCAATCACACTTCTCCATCCCCAGTCCTTTTCTGATCTCTCGCCCCCAGCCCCATCCGGGCAGTTCACAGAGCACCTTGGCAACTGTTGCCTCCAGTGGCTCTAGCGACACAGGGCAGATTGTTTCTCTGAGTGTAATCAGGAGCTGACAGGCCTTCAGACCCACAGGTCTATCACAGTCAACCAGACCACTCAACAATGCTGAGATGACCCCCTGCTCCACCAGATTGTTCATCACCGCAGCCATATCTGAGTCCACACCCTCTGTGTGCGTCCCTGTGGGGGGGTGAAGTGTGTAAGTCTGATCAGACACCACAGCGTATGGGTGTGGCAGAGCACAGCGAGTGTCTGAGTCCTTCCTGTAACCTCTGTGACCTAAAAAGGCTCCATCCAGCAGCAGCTCAGCCAGCTCCAGAGTGTGAACTTTGACCTCCCAGTCCAGGTCAGCGCTGCCCAGAGAGAGGATGGAGGTCACAGAGTTCATCAGGAGAGAGGAGGAGGAGGAAGAGGAGGAGGAGGAGGAGGAGGAGATAGATGACAACGGAGACGTGTGTGAGGAGTATGAAGAAAGCCAGGCGATGAAATATTGCACAACTGCCCTCCTGGCAAATCCCTCTGTGTCCTGGGAGAGGATTTCAAGCAGCCGACTCACTATGTTTGTCTGGAGGGACAAAGACAGTCAGGATTATCAATACATTCAAGAATGTGTCAAACAAAGAGACAAGAAGCAGATATTGGCAAACTTAAAAACCGTTTTTTATTAGGTCACTCAGAGAGTTTTAACTTTTCTTTATTTGTTTGATTGTGTCTGTTTTGTCCTTGTCTCTTTTCAATTATTCTGGCTGGCAATGCAGGGAATTACATGAGGACACCTGAAAGTGGTAAATGTTTAAGTTTGCCCCACTTTAACAGGTACAAAAGGAAGGTGGTGAGGGAGATGTCAGTCAAACACAGTCTGTACACTCCCACACAGCCTTAAGAGGTCTCATAAGGTAAAGTAAGTAAAGCCACGGGGTTTCCATGAGCGTCTAGGGCCTTTAATTTGAACTTACTCTCCATTGTCCTATCAATAAAGGCTTTCAAATATACCCCACAAAAAAACACCGTATGACTACAAAAAGTAGATCTGCCTTAAATATGCTCAGACTCCAAACTTAGTTGTTATCCAACATGAATCAACATGAAGTGCATGTAATATCATTACACAATGAGAATAGTAGAAAGTAAAACTTTCAACCAAAACATTCAAAACATACTGCGATGATCCTTCTCACTCAGTCGCCATCTAGATTTCAGGACCTTCTCATTCCCTTCAATAAAGCAGGTTCGTCCCTGTCATCTTGTGAGTTTCTCTGAGTCAAGCATTAAATCGTTTCTTCCTACCTGCTCCTGTGTGAGTGCTGCCCCCTGCTGCCAGCTGTGTGCCAGTGTCTGTGCCAGAGCAGAGATGGCACTGGCCCTGACATAACTCTCTGGATCCTGCAGCGCCTCCCTGAGGAGAGGAGTGCTGCAGCGGCCACCCAGCAAGGCCGAAGGCCTGCCAGGTACCTCCCTGGCTGACTCCAGCACACCTGCCAGGTTTCCCAGAAACTCCACAGTTGAGTCTCTCACCTCCCAACGCATGTCGCACACACGTTTCTTCACCACCTCAACGAGATCTAACAGACACACGCACACAATATAATGTCACTAGCACAATGTACAGGCACAAAAACAGTCGTCGTTCAAGAGTATGTCTGAGCTCCAGTGAGGAGGCTGCTGGTGAACTTTACCATGGTTGAGCTTGTCTGTTACAGAGGAGAGGTCAGCACATACACTCAGCCACTGCACTAACGCCTGGTAGGACTTGTGCAGCACCTGAAACATAGATGCAGCAATATTAATCTTACAAAACCATATGAAATGTCAAAGCTTTCCAGAGACTCCGACCTATAATCCCAGAGGTTAACACTACATACATGTGCTTACACAATAAATATTTTCACATGGTGTGGTTTAAAAGCTGTAAACTGTGGTGAATGGGTTCAGGCGTGATGCCTTCTGCTTGACAGTTATGGTAAATCTGTTATTTCAGGGCATTTTTTTGCCTCGATTGTGATACCAAAGTGAGAGAGAGACAGGAAAGTCTGGGAGAGAGAAATGAGAGGGATTATATGCAGCAAAGGGCCACAGGTTGAATTCAAACCAGGGCTGCTGCGGAGGGACTAAGCCCTAATGGTACACGCTCTAACAGGTGAGCCCCAGCCATCTACAATGCCCCCATGCACAGTCACATCCATACAGGTCTTTCCCCCTCAGTTTGGTGTAGAATAATATGTCTCACTTTTGTCTGTGACAAAATACAGAAAGCTTTGTTGCGCGCGCGCACACACACACACACACACACACACACACACACACACACACACAAACTTACAGTGGGGTCAGAGTCAGGATTGTTCAGATACTCTATCAGAACTGTGAGCACCTCAATCAGCTTGTCTTTCACTCCTGAAACACACAAAAGGAAAATACTGATTAGAATCAAATTTACATGGCATTTTGTGCTTATAAACAATCTTGTGTCCAATGAATCATTTAAACTTTGTTTTGTTAAGTTTACTAACACAAACTGTACAGATCTGTACCCTGATGTATGTGTATGAATTTTATTCATATACACTAGACTGGTATAATGTCATGTCTTAAAAGATGTTGCATATTTCAGTTGTAACCATCCATACATCTTTTATCTATACCACTTATTCATCGGGGTCATGGGGGCTGGAGCCAATCCCAGCTGACATCGGTACGAGGGTGGCGTACGTCCTGCACAGGTCGCCAGTCTATCGCAAGGCCAACAGACAGAGAGACATACAGAGACACACAACCATTCACACTCACACTTGTGGCCTATAGACAATTTAGAGTCACCAATGAACCTAAACGTGGATGTTTTTGGACTGTGGGAGGAAGCCTGAGTATCCGGAGGGAACCCGACACAGGCACAGGGAGAACATGCAAACTCCACACTGAAAGGCCCCAGGCCCGGGTTCAAACCTAACACCTGTGAGGTGACAGTGCTAGCCACTGCATCACTGTGCCTCCCCAGCTGAAACCAGGTGAATGCGTTTTGCATTGCGGCTATCTTTCCCTTTGAGGTGCTTCAACAGGCCAAGTTTTACCTGGGCTGCTGCTGAGACCCGTCAGAGCCTCCAGAGCACTTTTCTGAACTTTGCCGCTGCCGATGACGTTCCTGAAAACTTCAGGACAGCCAGCAGGTGAGGAGGAAGAGTCACCACTGCAGATCCTTAACAATGAAAGCACTGCTGTGACAATTAAAACTGGAGGGCAGGGGAGTAGGTCAGGAGGCTGGGGAAATAAAGAGAGAGACAGTGACGTGAGGCTGCTACACACAAGAATGAATCTATTTCCTCCACTGTATTTATGTCCTTGCTGCCTCACCATGAGTGTGATTTGTGTTGTGTTTGACAGACAGACACAGATCATAGAGATGCAGGGAGTTTTATGCTTCAGCTGCTCCACCATTGAAAACTGATGCTGTTCTACAGCAGGGACTGAAACAGAAAATACATAAAAGTCACACAGATGCTAAACAAAGTACTTTTTACTTGTTTGCTTTTTAAAAAGTGTATAACTCTCTGTCTTACCTGCAGCGTTTGTTCCCAGAAGCGCTTGACCGGTTATAATGTTGAGGGGTAGCAGCAGTATTCTCACAGCCCGGGCTGCGTGGACGGTGTCCCTGAACAGCAACACAGGAAAAAGAAACTAGCTGACATCTCTACACACTGAGGTTTGTACTGGTGAAGCTGAAGCAGCTTTCTGTGAGAGTGTGAAGCTTACCGATGGCCCCTGCGGAGAAGAGCAGCTGCAGCCTGAATGAGGTCAGAGGGTTTGCTCAGGGTCAATGTAGATGATAGAAGACGGGTGACATGTTGGTCCGGGACACATTCATCAGTGCTGGAGCCGCTGGGGACAAACATCAGAATCAGATCGCCAGTAATTTGACCTCTTGTGGTGTTGAGCAGAGTCTCTGGTGGAACCTGCTCCACTGGTGAACCAGAACACTGTGTGAGGCACAGGTTGTGAGGGGTCCTCACCACGACTACACGCAGAGGGTCCACCTCCTGCACAAACACTCAAAACTGAACCCACTTCTCTTAACATAATGTTTCTGCAGCAGCGGTTTCAATTGTCTTCAGTTGTGACCCAAATCCATACGGCTTGATCTGGGAATATGCTGTTTATGCACACTGTTGCCGTCACTCTCTGTCATTTCATTTCCACCCTGGACTTCCCAAGGAAAAACAGAAGTGCCCTAAAATTATCTGTGTCAATATGATTGATGTTTGTCATTTGCATAAAAACAAAGTGAAACATAAAGCCCATCTTATTTGACTGGATTGACTGTGATTAAAGAGAGCTGATGTACCTGTATGCAGCCAGGACGATGTCCATGAGAGGCAGAGTGAGTTGACTGTAGCCGGCTGCGACCACTTCCTCCAGAGGGTCTGCAACAGTCTGGAGCAGCTGGTCCCGAAGAGGAGGTCTGGCCTGGGCCAGGAGCAGGCCCAGCAGTTTGAGGGTCTGCAGACTTTGATGGAGCCGCGTGTTTTCTTTGGGAACCAGCGACTCCTTGAGGTACGTGGAGATCGCCATGACAACAGCAGTGTAATCTTGGCTAGTTTCCATGGTGACACCTGAGTGCTCTGTGCCTGTGATGGAGGCTTGTGTCCTCTTGTCATCCCCATTTTTCTTTCCTATGCTGTTACATCCTGCAGACGTCACTGGTTGAAAGAACAGGAGGATGTGGGCGAGCATTTGATTGGCAGCTGAGGCAACAAATAGACTTGCATCTGTCTGGAGTTGTAGGAGTGGTGCAATTAAATCTGGAGAGTAAAACACAATAAACACATGCATCAGGATGTGAATTAAAATCCTTGCAAAACGCTCTGTCTGAACTATGGATGTAGGCCTATACTGCTTGTTTATGGCCTGTCTCTCTCCCTTTAAATTGTCTTTGTGAACAAAATAATGTGTGAGAAGAAAAAGTTTCTTTTCACACAAAGATTCACCTGCTTGTACAAAGAAACCGAGAGCCTTTGTGTGCAGCAGCATGCTCCTCAAGCCCTGAATCCATCCAATCCTTATGCAGGGATCCTCCCAGAGCCCTGCTTCATGCCAGTGCTGATAGTTATATGCGAGATCCAGGACAGAGGACTCCTGCAGGGGGCGAGGGGTCATGTTACTGTCAGTGCTGTAGTGATAACAGTTTAAGTAAAGGTACGAGGTGTTGTGAACTCTACCTGAAGCATTTTGAAGCCGTGTTCAGTGGCAGCCATTAAGCCGCAGAGTTTGAGAGTGAAAGAGGTGACACCAGGGTCTGATGATGTTTTGGAAACCACGGTGGAAATTAACTCAAGCAGACATTGGTAGGTCTCCAGCGGAGATCCCCCTTCATCAGGAGAAAAAAAATGAGACAGTGGTACAGAGATCCATCTGTTTCTCTCACTGTTGGTGTGTTTTGTATGTGTCACTTTGCTTTAGCCAGGTGGCTGCTTCATTTTAAAAAATACAAGTAATATGCACCATGTTAGCATAATATCAAGAGAAATAATAAAAGGTATGAAAAGACGCAGGACCCCTCCCCTCTATAATGAAGAATCATCAAAGACTTAAGTTCCGTTTAGAGTTGAAACAATCAGTCAATTAGAGAAAATCAATCAGCAACTATCTTGATAATGAATCATTTCAGTATCTTTTCAGCAAAAATGCCAAAGAACCATCAAATGTCCATCTCAAACTATAAGCACATAAATCAATTAATGAATCTGCAGCTATTTTTAAACATTGGTAAATAATCTCTGGCTCAAATTTGTTAAATGATTATAGTGAATATGATTTGCAAAGTTGGTTGATGAAAGAAACAAAATTTCAGCTCTGGGAAGTTGTGATGGACATTGTCTCTATTTTCTAACATTTCGTAGATTAAAGATGAGTTGAGTCATAACTGATAAAATCCTCTGTTGTCTATGACGGAGGCAGCTCAGTTTCAGTTTATGTTGTGTGTCCATCTTGTTACAAAGCCATGGCCATATGAAAAGTCTGTCAGGTTTGAGTTTCACTTGTGCTGAAGGACTTTGGAAGACACTAAGAAGGATAATGAATTTGTCCCCTTGAAATTAAAAGGTTTCATCTGAGTTCTGAGCAGTTTTGAGATATTGGGCTTCGAAGTTATTGCATTTCATAGGGCAAAACAGAAAGAACCTCTTTTTGGACACACACATCTTAAACAAAACACCTCACATACTATTAATACATTATCACAGAATCAAGATATTAGATATTATAATACTATATGTACTAAAGATATCAGATAAAACCTTATAATTCCAGGGGGTGGTTATCAGACTTTGTACCCCAGCATTGAATCCAGTCAGCTATTTTCACACTTCTCGCAACATTGACCTAAGACTTTAGGGTCCAAGACAAACCATGGACCTAAAACACAGCACACACCTGACAGCTCCACCCGAGGGGGAGAAGATGTGAGGGTGTGCGGAGGTGTAGTAAAGCAACGGGGTGGGGAAAACTGGTATTGCACAGTTCAGTACTGACCATCTCTGGTGAGCCCTGTGAACCAGTCCAGCAGTTTCTCCAGGCTGGTGTCATCGGGGAGAGACCTGCCCGAGTCCGCCAGCACCTCACAGACCCGGGGCAGCAGCGACACACACTCCCTGTCCATGGTGCCACCTGACCCGTGTATGTTATCAACACTGTTCACAGGATACGTGCATCTGGAGTTATAGCTTGAATGTGGCCAAGTTTAGTGATATATACATATATATATTTCTATACATATATATATATATATATATTTCTATATTTATAAGCAGATCACGAACTGTGGTGTTTCCTTGTAGTTTTTCTAAACGTCCATCTCGCGGGAAATAGTTTCGGATGAGCCGGCGAGCAGCTTCCCTCTTCTTTCTTCCCTCGGTGTAACATGTGAGGGTTTTAAAAAAAGGCAGCGGCGCAGCGGACAGATCTACACACATGCGGATGGGTCGACGTTACGTGTCCGAGCCCCACAAGCCGCCCGGTCCCTCTGGTTTACAGCTCCACCTTCCCCGCGCAGCTGCGTCCTTCCTCCGATCAGGTTCCGGTGTTGCGCTTCCGTCGCATCGTCCATTTTCACGTAGTCGCACATGGTGCCACACCGGCCGAAGACCGCCACCCTCTCCGTTTTTGGGATTTTTGCTCCTTTGTAGCGAGAAACCCGTCTCGTAGCCCTGTTAAATGCAAGACACGGTGGATATGGTGGACGACCCCGAGTACGAGGAGGAGGAGCCTTCCTTCAGCGACCCCGAGGACTTCGTGGATGATGTCGAGGATGAGGGTGAGGGGCAGCAGGAAAGACGCCGGCTTTCTGGCCTGGTGCTAACGGTTAGCTCAACGGGCTCAACGGTGGTGGGGCCACAGATGCTAGGAAGCTCGTTTGTCACTTTGCTAACAGCAGTAGGCTGATTACAGAGTATCGGCTGTCAGTTTAACGGCTTGTCCCCCTATTTTCTTTCGACATGGTCTCCAATCCAGCTAACATTAGCCGGTGTTATCTCGGTTCATTTAACGCCCACTGAAGCCTCACCCAGACCCCGGACCACCTCTCACTGTGGCCTGAAATTTAAGTCGCACATTAGCAAAATGTGAAGCTGGTGGGGAGACACTTTTCTGGCATGTGATGGACTATCAAGGCCAAGACCTGTACTGCGACCCTGCAGCCCGTGGTTTGTATGAAGCAGCTGGTAATAACACATAGCTTTCACATCCGTATAACGTGAATCCTCACCCAGTGTGGATGGGGAGTTGGCTCATCAATTCCCCCTCTACCCTTCAGATAAAACCTGATCTTCAGTTTGACCACAGTCCCCTCCTTTACTCTGATGCCCCTGTTTGTGTTTTTCAACATTGCTTTTCCAAAAGAGACTTAAGGGATTTATGGAAATTCCTCAGCAAATTGACTAATACACCAAGGCGCCTGTGTATTATTAGGTTTGCACAGCTAAGTGTAATGTAGACTGAGGCAACAGTCCCACCTTCACATTGATTATAATATTCAGTCTTTGTTGACATAGATTTACAGGCGTCAATTATAGTCAATAAGTCTCATGCGGTTCCACTGTATTTAGAGCTGCCTCATCATTTCTTTTGATTCATCTATTTATTTTACCAATTGATATCTTGGTCTATAAAATGTAAAAAGACAATCCCTTCAGAGTTCAGAGTGTTGTCTGCTCAAGGTTTATACAAAGCCCAAAAGCATCCAATTAATGATAAATAGAAAAAGATTCACATTTGCAAAGCTGGAAACAGCAACAAATTCAATGATTTGCTCAAAAAATAATGAACTGCCTGATTAGTGCAGTTCAATTTGCATCATTACTAAATGTACAGAAAGGAAATTTGTATTATTCACTATTCATTAATTATATTTGCAGAATTACCTTCAGCACCACAAACTTAAGTCTCCACAGTTGCCCTAAGGTTCAATAAACATCTATCAAAAACAGTTCAAACAAAGACTGAACATTAGAACAAGCAAGAAGACAGAACCTGTATCTGTCTTGGGTAGGTGTGCCCAATAAACTGTATGGTTTATCATTCACTTTACAAATGGTAATAATCTTGGCCATGGGTGACTATCATAGTGCCTCATCACTGTTACAGTTTAACAGACCATCAAAGTAATGACAATGGTACATTAAAGCAATAAGTAATGTGAGTGGTCTCAAATAGTTTTTGAATTTAAAAGACCATAGGTCATTAAAATGTATTGAGAGGAAGAAAATCTTCAGCAAATTGTCCCACAGACTCACTAAATAAGAAACTAACATTAATGCTGCCCACCCTGATCTCCCACCTTCCCCTCTTCTCCTCAGAGCTCCTTGATGACATCCTAAGGGAGAAACCCCAGGAGGCTGACGGGATAGACTCGGTGGTGGTGGTGGACAACGTTCCTCAGGTGGGACCAGAACGTTTGGAGAAGCTGAAGAACGTCATACACAAGATTTTCTCCAAGTTTGGCAAGATCACAACTGAGTTCTACCCAGAGGCTGATGGCATGACCAAAGGGTATGATCCTGTTGTCTCACACATGTGCTCGATCTTCAGTGTGTTATCCCTGTGTGCTGTCTTACTTTTGAATTTTAGGATGTAAAATGTACCTTTTTTGTCCCATAGGTATATCTTCCTGGAATATGCTGCTCCTACTCAGGCCCTTGAGGCTGTGAAGAATGCAGATGGATACAAACTCGACAAACAGCATACATTCAGGGTCAACCTCTTCACTGACTTTGACAAGTGGGTGTGCGGTGTCAGACACAACATGGCATACATGTAAATACAGATGTGTAGGATACAATAAAATTACTTTTCTCATTTTCTCAGGTACATGAACATCAGTGATGAGTGGGAAACTCCAGAGAAGCAGCCTTTCAAAGATTTTGTGAGTATCTTATATGAGTCTTTACTATTAATTGTACATAATACTGCAGTTCATCGTACTTCAGTTTGGTGAAAAGCTTTGTCCTTACATCACCCTATAAAATTGGCTGCTTAATATTAAACCAAGAAAAAGTGAGCTCCAATAACTCTGTATTTTTACCTGTTCAGGGTAATATGCGCCACTGGATTGAGGACTCAGACTGTCGTGACCAATACAGTGTGATCTACGAAGCTGGAGAGAGGACTGCCATTTTTTCCAATGATGCCAAGGAACCAATCACAGTTGAAGAGAGAGCAGTAAGTAGTCACGCCTTGAAATGCAGGATTTAAAGACCCTTATTAAACATGATTCAGCAGCACTGGTTGGTTTGCCGACTAACACTGTTTCTGTGCCTTGACGCAGCGCTGGACAGAGACGTACGTGCGCTGGTCTCCTAAAGGCACCTATCTGGCCACATTCCATCAACGTGGCATTGCATTGTGGGGCGGCGAGAAGTTCAAACAGATCCAGAGGTTCAGCCATCAGGGCGTGTCCCTCATCGACTTCTCACCATGTGAGAGGTAATAGACATTTTATTAACTGATGAAGTGCATGTCCAAATACACACATTAGCAACCATTGTTCGGGAGCATTTTAAACAGTTTGAAATTTAAAAAAATGATAAATAGTAGTAGTGATTTACTGCTTGGCATCCTAATGCTGCTGTTTGTATACAAATTTTAAACTAAAATTATGAAATAAGGCAAAATTATTCTCCTAGGGTGTCCAAAAAGAAATAAACGGAAACATTTTTTAAAAAATTCAGGCTACATTTTAGTGTTTTATCATTACTCGTCCTAATTCTGTCCAGTATACTTGGAAAGATGCTGATTTTTTTTTTTTTTTTTTTTAAACTCGGTCTGTCAAGTCTGATTTTATTATTTTGCTTTTTGATGCAGAAGAGATGTACAGACACTGAGCTAGTGCCTTGATCAGCACAGAGCAGATCAGTGTGTACATTTTGTAATTCAAAGGGGAATTTGATTTACAATAAACCTCATGAATCATGTGGCAGTGTATCTCTTTAGATATGGTATCAAATTACTGATATTTTTAGATGAACTGTGCAGCATGTGAGTTGTCTGATGCCTACATGTGTGATTGTGATCCCATTCAGGTATGTGGTGACCTTCAGTCCACTGATGGACACCAAGGAGGACCCACAGGCCATCATCATCTGGGACATTCTGACCGGACAGAAGAAGAGAGGCTTCCACTGCGAGAGCTCTGCACACTGGCCCATATTTAAGTCAGTTTACTATGTCTTTCTCTTCTCTCTCTTTTTTTTTTTTTTTTTTTTAAAGTAGTTCAATTTCAACTGCTCTGATTTTGCATTTGTTGTTGTGGTGGTGTTTGAATGGACTCTGATGTTATTTATTTGTTCTCAGATGGAGCCATGATGGAAAGTTCTTTGCCAGGATGACTCCAGACACACTGAGCATCTATGAAACTCCAGTGAGTAGATTTCAAAAAAGCATGAAGTTTTTATTAATGTAAAGCGTTCAAGTGACATTAAAGCCATGTTTCTGCTCCTTCCAGTCAATGGGCTTGCTCGACAAGAAGAGTCTCAAGATTACTGGGATCAAGTAAGAGAGATAATGAATTTATGATTTGCTTCCTATATATGCATGTTTTCAATTGCAAGAGCAGTCTGCATAGACATTTTGATGGTAATCTGTATGTTTTTATCTACAGGGACTTCTCATGGTCTCCTGGTGACAACATCATAGCATTCTGGGTACCTGAGGACAAAGACATCCCAGCTAGAGTGACTCTGATGCAGATGCCTTCCCGCCAGGAGATCCGAGTCCGCAACCTCTTCAACGTTGTTGACTGCAAACTGCACTGGCAGAGAAATGGAGATTACCTGTGTGTGAAGGTGGACAGGACTCCTAAAGGAACACAGGTACATAGGGGGAGATGGAGGAGGAGTGGGGAGGATTGATAGGAGCTGACTGGTAAAAATCTAATTCTAAATCTTGCAAAAATCTTTGTCTTTTTCAGGGTGTGGTTACCAACTTTGAAATCTTCCGCATGAGAGAGAAGCAGGTTCCTGTTGATGTGGTGGAGATGAAGGGTAAGAACATAACAAACACAAAAAGGGGTTGTTTCCAGATGGAAAAAAAAACCCCTGATGTATTGTTTGTCGTTTTCCTTTCCAGAAAGCATCATAGCTTTCGCATGGGAGCCCAACGGCAGCAAGTTTGCTGTTCTCCACGGAGAGTCTCCAAGAATCAACGCCTCCTTCTATCATGTCAAAAACAACGGCAAGATCGAACTCATAAGTGAGTGTATCGAACACACGCTGACTGTCTTGTTGGCACTGTTGCACCCCATTATTACTTCCACTGAATGTGCCACTGTCCTTTTTCTACAGAGATGTTTGACAAGCAGCAGGCCAACAGCATCTTCTGGAGCCCCCAGGGACAGTTTATGGTGCTGGCTGGACTCAGGAGGTCAGTTAAATCTGTGTGTTTGTCTGTGTGTGAGGGATAGACACAGGAAGCCGCTGATGACAAACTAAATAACTTTTCTGACACCTCGTATGAGAGCTAAGCTCCTGATTCTAACTCTGATCTGAGGCTCACAGTGTTGAATATGTGCTTGTGCGTGTGTGTCATGAATGTCTCTGTGTGTGACCTTTCCTTTATCACTCTGTGTGCAGTATGAACGGAGCTCTTGCCTTTGTGGACACGTCAGACTGCACCATGATGTACATAGCAGAGCACTACATGGCCTCTGACGTGGAGTGGGACCCAACCGGTCGCTACGTCGTCACCTCCGTCTCCTGGTGGAGCCACAAGGTACAAACTGCTCCCCTCCATCCCTGACCAGTTTCACTCTTGATGGGTTGAAGTTTATTCTGATCTTGGCCCTTGGCCCTGTGTCTAGGTGGACAATGCGTACTGGCTGTGGACGTTCCAGGGCCGTCTCCTTCAGAAGAACAACAAGGACCGCTTCTGTCAGCTGCTCTGGAGACCCAGACCCCCTACTTTGCTCAGTGCAGATCAGATCAAGGTACAGTTATCTCCATCAGTCAATCATTACAATTTACACATTGTGTGGAGCCAGTGATGACAAACTTAACTTTTCTGACACCTCGTATGAGAGCTGCACTGTGGCTCCTGATTCGAACTCTGATCTGAGGCTCACAGCCATAACTTCCTCTGTAACGTTACAGCAATACTTTAAATTCTGTTGGTTATTTCATGAGAAATTACACACGCAATTTGTGGCCATGCAATCTTCTTTTACTCTGAATGTGCCCCCCCTTTCCTTTGCAGATGATCAAGAAGGATCTTAAGAAATACTCAAAGATCTTTGAGCAGAAGGATCGTCTGAGCCAGTCCAAGGCCTCAAAGGTTTGACCTAGTTTCTCTAGACTATATCCTGAATTTTGTGTTGGGAGTGGAGAACTTACAAGTGTTTGTCATTTCTAAAATTTTTAGTTCAACCAGTTAGAGTTGTTGATGGTAAATATGTGCGTAAAACAGTTACGCATTAAGCAGTAAGCATCGACAAGCATCTTTAAGTCTCTCATGAAGATGCATCAGATTTCAAAACATAATTTAGCCTCATAATAATGATCCCAGTGATTAAATGAGCTCTAATATCAGTCTGTTATAAAACTAACATTGTTGTCATGTCAAAGATGACCCTGTTAAGTGTCTCAATGTCTGTCTCCGTGTGTGTTGAGTAGGAGCTGGTGGACAAGCGCAGGGCCATGATGGAGGAGTACCGCCGCTACAGGGAGACAGCGCTGCAGATCTACCAGGAACAGAAGAGCCTCCGCCTCGAGCTCAGAGGAGGTTTGACCTCTCACCGTTAAACTCCTAAACCTTCACTTGTTTCCTGCGGCAAGCTTTACTTTTATCTAAGAAACTCTGACATGTTTTTTGTCTGTCTGTGTGTGTGTGTGATCCAGGAGTGGACACTGATGAGCTGGACAGCAATGTGGATGACTGGGAGGAAGAGACCATTGAGTTTTTTATCAACGAAGAAATCATTCCCCTTGGAGATCTGTAGTCCCCTACGCAGGTAACACAGCTGCTTTAAAAAGGTCCAACACACAATTATTTATAAATTGTCATTGTATCGTTGGTGGTCAATTGTTCTTCTGGGTCCTGTTAAAGGGTCACGCATGCTGTTGTTTTCTCATGTACCCCCAGTTGTATCTGTAGATGGTTTCACTGCTAAAGATTCTGCCTCCTTCCCAATACAAATGGAGGTGAATGGCTCTTGGGATGTGCTCCTCAGAGCAGTGAAAAATAATGTGAAGTACTTTCTGTTCTAAACAGAAACTAAACAGTTCTTAAACTGTTTAGTCAGCTGAAGTGGACCAACTTGGCCAACTCTTGTGCAGCTCCTGAATTTAATGAATCAACAAAACCCAATGCATCTGCCTCGAATAACGAATTGAGTCTTTTAAGATTGACAACTGCCTATTATTCCCTCCGTTTATGTAAATGGCCCAGAATGGAAACATGCACTCAACACACAAGTGTGTTTAACTCGTTCTCTCTCTGTCTCAGTCCATCCGTTTTTGTGTGGAAGGAGGAGAGAGGAGCTGTGTCATTGATTGGAGAAGGACGACGACCACGCTGTGAATCTTGAGGCTAATCTCAACCCTCAACATTAGCGACATCATCAAAGCACGTCTTGAGGATCTGCGGCAACATCAAGGGACAAGAGAGGATACTTTTTGAATATTGAATATTTTCTCTTTGTCTCTCACCATCATCTGCCCTGTTTTTTTTTCTCTGTGGAACTTGATCTTTAGTAAAACTGCCTCCATTTTTCTATTCATCAATTGGAGTCACTCACTTTAACCTCAGCCCCGTCTCTTATTGGACCTTCTTCTTCCTCTTGGGGAAGAACTAGCTTCTGAACTAGCTTCACCATGCTAGTGTGTTATCACAGGGCAGCACAGAGTGCCATACCAGTGGGGGGTGGAGGTGTTGTGACTAAACAAGTAGCCTTGTTAAGACATGTGTTGATGTGGCGCTATAGTGGCTTGTATCCTCCTCCTTTCAGACTAGGCTTTCACACAGGGAGGGGTTGTGCAGTGGGAATAACTTTAAATAAACATTCAAACTCAGTAATACCTGGCTCTGTCTTAGTGTTTGGTTCTTTGTTGGAGAGCAAAGTGTCTGTTCTCCTGCTCTGGTCACAATCTAGAAACTATTTAGCATTTGGTTGATGAATTAATAGAAAAAAATAAACATCAATCATTTTGATTGGTGGTGGTCTTTTTTACTGTTGTATGGATTTACATAGACAAAACAATTAAAATTGATGGTAACTGTTAATTCTAAATATATATAAACAACTATATAAACACATCCTGATCTGTTGACTACTTAATAACCACATATTCACAGGAGATTATGGCTGTATGTTGAATTTATATACATAATATATAATTTCTAACATTTCTTCAAAATTTAAGTGGAATAAGGGAAAAAAACTTTCACATGTAGTTAGTGGAAATTGATTTTAAGATGTTAAAGATGATAAAAATCCAGGCTTGGCTGACCTTTTGTTTTTGTCTGGTTTGGGTTTACACACATTAATCCTTTTAGAGCTGGTAAACCAGGTACCTGATGATCTGATTCTGCCTCGAAGATGCAGTGGAGGTTTCTGTGGTATGCAGGACATGTAGAAAACGTCATGATTTCTCCAACTGAAGATGATCTGAACACTGAGCTTACTGTCTGTGTCTTGTGAATGCTGCGTACAAAAGGCAGTGTCACTTTTTTAGGGTTGGTTCAGTGATGACAAATCATTATTGTCCAGTAAAAACTGAAATGTTTTGCACTGCAGCCTTGTCCAAATGCATGTTATTTTTCATTTTGCATGTGCAACCATGAAATGAAAGATGCTTTTCAGGAGATAAAGTGTGCACTTTAAGGTACTAGATCCTTTCATAATAGGGTGAAATAAAGAAGAAACCAGTTCTTGGCATTACTGTACATTCTTATCCCACAAAGTAACTTTGTTATCCAGCATCAAGCATTGAGTCCAAAATTTGAGTTTAGGCCTGTTTTATTTGGAAACAGGAACATGCAATAATCGGTTCTCATGAAATGATTACTGCATCCTCAGAGCTGCAGTAAAAAATGCAGCTGTGACTTATCACCTGGCTGCCACTGGAGGCTGAAGTGAGGTTAAACTGTTGGGAAAATGTACCTAAGGGGAATTTTTCTTTCTGCTCAGATGAATTCTGATTTTATTATTTCTATGTGTCACCATAGTCAAAAATATTCCCATCAAAGTCATAAAGTCAAGATCAATCTCTCTTTAAATATTCTAGACTAACCAAGATCATGGGTTCTTTCTCTACTCTGTTATAAAGATGAAAAAAGTTTCAAACCCATCCCTGCCCTGACTTAAAAGCTATCCAATCTTCATGCAGTGAAAAGTGAAACAAACTACAATTTTCTTTGGACCCAAAACATTTTTTAAAAAAGACTACAGTGTAGTTGTGCATTTCCTGTTAAACAGCTGCATCATCAATATCACAACAAACCACATCTGCAGTGACTCACCATGCAGGGAACAGTTCATCCTCATGTGCTAACACCATTTACCATTAGTCTTTATGGTTAATCCCTAATAGAAATGTGAAGTCAGACACTTGTTCTGCTCTGAGTGAGAATATTGACACTATAAACTGCAGAGATTTTCTGCCTCATTAACCAGAACAGACCTAATGTATGTTCTCACTCTCCTGTGCAGATTTTCACTGTTGTTTGACAAGGTGAACAAGCCGGTGAACTAATGACTCATTTATAGGAGACATTTTCTACCTCTTAGAGACCTGGTGGAAAAGGTTTGTCTCTGAATGTACCGTCATGGTCACAGACCTTCAACGTTTACAATGCTGCAAGATTAAACTTCATCTAAAACCAGTAACAGGCCTTGGATTTGGATTAAGAAGCAGCAGGTTATGAAACACATTGAGTGCAAAATGTCTTGACTGATATTTTCTAGTTAAAGAAGCAGTGTGATCCCAACTTTCAGTGACCTGCTGCTGAGCCGCCAGGGCCTTTTGATGTGGAAACAGCAGCCACCCCATCATTTTCCTGTCAGCTCACAGATGTAAAAATACTTATTAAGAGGAATGGCTTGAGCTTTAAACACAACATGGGTGATACTATTTTTAGGTTTTTATGACAAAAGCTTCGGGAAAAAAAGCATATACAGTGAATTACCAGGAAAATAGAAACACCTGTACAGTGTAATGCTACAAAAAGTGAATATTTCAACTAAGGTCTGTTTTGTTACATTACACATCAAAATATTCACTTTTGACTGTGACTTTGGCTTTTGATGTTTGAAGACTATACTTTTTGATGCTCATATCAGTCTGAATTATTTCATTTAGGTCAACATCAACTGTTCATAATTTTTTTATTCAGTTACACTTAATCAGGAATGAAATTATCTCCACTATTTATTATTGTGTTGGCCTCAATAGTCAAATGCAAATATACTCAGTTAAAATAATACTACAATCTCCCCTCAGGTTGCTAAAACCACATGACCTTAGTGAACATTACAGTGGCCCATTCTGCCAAAAAACTACTTTGAATATTAGACATGAGAGAAATAGAAATAATAATGCTAAGAAACAATTATGAGCTAATAAACCCAAATTATAACATGAGTAAAAATAGCATTAATGAGTAACAATTATGGCAAAGTCTAAATTAGTAGACTTCCGTCCATCCATTATCTATACCGCTTGTCTGTCAGGCTCGCAGGGGGCTGGAGCCAGTCCCAGCTGACAGTGGGCGAGGGCAGGGTCCACCCTGGACAGGTCTATCACAGGGCCGACACATAGAGACAAACAACCATTCACACTCATGCCTACGGGCAATGTAGAGTCACCAAAAAATCTTGAGATCCAAAAAAGTTTTAACTTACTGATTAAGGCCAAGAATGTGTTACTAAGTCAAAATGTTGCTTGTCTATATAACATTCACTAGGACTCAAGGATGAACTGATTGGATTTTGGCCATAGGTCAAAGGTCAGAGTCACTGTGAACTCATAAAACATATTTTTGGCCTCTTGAATGTGGTATGATGAAACTGCCCTGAGGGAATTTCTTTTCTTTTTTCTTTCTTCAGATTTGGCCCAAACATTCACTTGGACCCAAAGATGAACTGAATAGTTTTTTGTGGGCAAAGGTCAAAGCTCAAGGTTCACGGTCACCTCATGTTTTTGTGAATGCAATATAACGGGCGCCCAAAGGGAGTTAACATTACATTTGGCACAGACATTCACTCAAAAATTAACTGAAAGGATTTTGGTGGTCAAAGGTCAAAGATCAAGGTTACAATGACACCATAAAACATATTTTTGGCCTTGACTCACAAATTCATCAGCTAATTTTGACACAATTTAACACAAATGTCAAATAGGATAAAATGATAAAGTGATGACATTTTAAATCCAAATGGTCAAAGGTCAACGTCACTGTGACGTCAATGTTCTGCTAAAACTCAGGACTACCTCAGAAAGTGAAGATGGTGACTATATTTCCTGCCACTTGGTTCTTTGGAGGATCTATATCCATATACAACTGGGAGGTGGAAATACTACTAACTAAGTTATTACACAAGTTTTCTATGATTTAATAGAAATACACTTTTGCAAAATGTTAAAAGATAACCTTGTTGTTTCTTCTACATGAAGTTAGACCACTGCTTCTTCTTCTGCAGTGTCTTCTAGGGCCGCCTGGAGGCCCCAGGACCTCACTTTGGGAACCTGAATGCGGCGTGCCTGAGTGTTTGGCTTGGTTCAGCAAATCTCGCGAGACTTTGCTTCATTCTGTGGCGAGCGTAGACCGCTACGGTCCTATCGTGCCAAGCCGGTCTCATCACCGGGCTGACGGACAGACGGAGAGGAGGCACACCGAGCAGGCGACAAAGGACTGAGTGGCCGGGACCATGGAGCCGCTCTGCCCGGTAAGATGAGACACAAACCGGGCTGTTGTGGGTTTTTTCTCGGGGACACAGATTCATATTCAGACTGTCTTAATTGTAGTATTGGGACACAGGGAATAGAGCCGGGGTTTCTTCCACCTCAAAGGCAGCATGATGAGGTTTGTGGGGAGAAAAGGCAGAAGAGACTGTGGAGAAACATAAGTTTAGTCCCTCTGTCGTCGGCTGTTGGTGTGGAGTCAAAGCAAAGTGACCATTTGCACCAGAGAGGGACAGTGTCCGGTGCTGCCGGTGAATGGGCGCATTGTAAACTGTGTACTGTGTGAATTAAGGTTGTTTTCCGCCCGAGCACTGGGAGGAGGTGATGGCGAGTCCTCTGGAAAAAAGAGATATTAACTGAAACAAAACAGTTCAACAGCCCGCACCTCCGTTTAAAAACAAGTGTTGTGTTTGCCTTCACCCTGCAGACCAACTGCGGAGCTTCACAGATTATAACATATCATATTTATATGATATGTTATGATATGATAGATCATATTTTTTTTCAAAAAAACAATTTTATTTCTTCCCTTTTGCGCGTGTGTGCGCACGTGTGCGTGGGAACAGCGCGTGCCAAGACACGAGAGAGTTTGTGGATGTTAATTTCTCAGAATAGGCCCCTCCAGTCAACGTGGAGTTTGGATTTAAAACCTAGTGGAAAGAAACAACCGCAGACAGAAACCAATAATTTTCTCTGTCAAAATATGAGCCGGAGAAGTTTCTGCCGTGCTCTGCTCCAGCCTGGATGGTGTTTTGATTCCTGCTTTATTAGGACCCTCGTCTTTTCCACTATATCCCCGGACAGCAGATGTTTTGATGGGACAATAAAGGCTGGTAAACCCTCTAACAGGCTCTGGGCTGAATCTGCCTCGACCCCCACACCCCCCCGTTTGTTCACATCTCTGTGACAGCTGAGCGCCCCGGGTGGAGCCTGAGGTTCCCACGGCCCCTGGGTAACTTCACACTGGTCAAAAATACAACCAGTCATATCATATAACACTGGGCCTGTTATGTCATTCTACATACTATTAAAATTAATCTAACAGACGCCTTCAAATCGCAAATATCAAGCACAAAGCTGGATTTAGAGTCTTAAATTGAGTTGGAAAAGTGTTTATGATGTAAATTTTGCCAGATCACAAAGTAAAAATGCTGCAGCACAACTGAGAGTATGTTATCAAAATATAGTTAAAGCATCAAAGGAAAAAAATACTCATTATGAAGAAGTAGTCCATACTCTCATACACATACCCACATGTTATTAGAATTTAAATTCCTTTTATTTTCCTTTGAAAAGGAAGTTGGTAACTCTAGCTGTTGAAGAAAATGCAATATAGTAAAACTTCAACAGTCAAATGTTTTCCTCTGATATGTATTGGAGTATAGGTACAAAATATCATATTTGGTAATTTAAATTATATTATATTATGTTATGTTAATCTTAGCCCTTTTAAAACTGCAACTTTTTAAGTGTTCTCTGAGAGTCACAGCTCTCTAATGAAGCAGGTGATCATAGCGTAGGTGAGCAATGAAGTGTGTCCCCCTTTTGTATATTACATGGGAGCAGATGTGTAAAACAACTTATTTTGTTTCAGATTTATAGAATTATGAATAAATGACATTATAAAATCATATCACCACAATAATATTTGCACTATGCCATTCCTGAATGGTTGTTTTGTAAAATTTTGTCAATGTCAATACAAGCTTAGGCAGTTACAGCATATCAGGTTGTATGAAGTGTGTATATTTAAGATTTGATGTCAGGACTGACCAGAACAAGTTAACCTCTCTGCTGGTGTTTATCCTCCTCCGACATGTCTGCGTGTCTTTTTTAGCTCTTTAATTCAGTTGTGAGCTGGACTTAAAAAAAAAAAAAAAAAAACTAAAAAAAAAAACAACTTTATTTATGAATTATTAACATTCTCAATTGCACACTTGGTAGCTCATTAGGAAGTGAGACCATCATGAATGTTTTAACAACATTAATTAACATAACTGAATTTTTACCGCACACCATAAGATGACATAAGATGGCAACCCAAAATTTGTTCTCATTAATGGCTAATCTTTATAAAGAATTTGTATTAGCATTATGTATTACATATTTATGAAGCACTTCGGTGCATTATGAGACCCCCCCCCACACACAATTACTGGTAAAAGACCTGCATTTATCACTTTACTTTAAGTAGTACAAAAATATTAGGCATAAAATGTACATTTGATGATGAGCTATACTGGATTAGCTAAGTAGTATAAAGTACTTTATATAGCTATCATATATTTCTTCAGTAGCAAGGAGGAGCATGTTAAAAGTACAGGGATTGATTAGATCTACTTAGCTTGATAAACCCCCAGGATGTGTCTCATGAAGTAGAGATACTGAAGTTACCACTAAAGAAGCCTCTTAATGTTTTATTGTCGTGTTTAATTCTCTACATCTGATATCACACTGCTTCAGTGTGTTTTTATACACTCTATAATAGTCATTATACGATAACATCAGTTTCTATCATTTTACTTCACTGATGCTGTAAAAGCAAAACCAGGATCTTTGAAATATTTCCTGTTTCATTCAGTTGCAGCCAGCAAGCAGGAAATGTCTCCTTCCGTAATATCGTGTCACCATGGAGTTGAGATAACTTCTTCCTCTTTTCTTCACCAATCACGGCTCTTCTGATATTGCCATGGGTATTTGGCGTGGTCTACGAGTGGGGTTCATCCTGGGATCTTTGTTTATGATCCTGCTGATCATCGTCTACTGGGACGACATTGGGGGCTTCAGCCTCTATCCCCTGCAGGACCCCAGACACCAGTCACTTCAGTCTGATTCTTGCCCACGGACGACTACAGGCTCTTTGCTTTCTCCTTCTACCAGCAGAGCCCAGAGCAGGTCTTCATTCACCACCACCGCTTCCAGTACAAAACCCATCTCAGAGAACACAAGAGGGGCATCTGAAGAACAAGAACAGGAGGAGGAAGGGGAGAAACAAGAGCACAGGAAAAAGGAAACAAGGGACAATGAGGAGAAGGAGAGAAGTCATAGTTCTATTGACGATAGTGAACAGGCGGTGAGGAAGCAGAGGATCATGGATGTTTGCTCAGGACAGGACGCTGAGGAGTTCCCTGGAAGGACTCGGGCATTTGAGCAGATCCCCAACAGAGAACTGGATCACCTGATAGTGGATGATACACACCAGATTATCTACTGCTACGTTCCCAAGGTACAGCTGTCTCATGGGTGTGTGTGGTATTTGTGTGAAAATGTAGGAGGTGGTCCACATGTAGGTGTTGAGTCAGTTACTGTGTGTGGATTTAAGTGTAAGAAAGATAGCTAGAAAGTAAGAAAACGTTTTTTTTGTTGCATTTTGGAATTGATTAAAAATTTCCATGCATATGTTCACAGTATCTGTTTTCTTTCTGAACATCTTGTCTTTCAGGTAGCGTGCACCAACTGGAAGAGAGTGATGGTGGTTTTGTCTCAGTCTCTCATCTCTCCCTCCTCAGGAAAACCATACACTGATCCAGAGGCTGTACCTCCAGACCTCGTACACAACTCCACCCTTCACCTCACTTTCGCCAAGTATGACACACTCACACACTCCCATAGGAAGAGACACACTCACACACACACTTACATGCAGTAAATACTTACAGTTGTATTGTTGGGTTGTAGAAGAAGTATTAAGCTCTTACCATAAAAAAGCAATAACACACTACAAAGATGATTCAGTACATGTAAATGTTTTAAATTCAAAAGTACAGAAGCCTGACAAGCAAAACTAACCCTTAAAGTATCAAAAATAAAAGTACTCATTATGCAAAATGGTACTATAAATGGCACTATAAATATATAATATGTTTTACATGGAAAGTCTTTATCAAAGAAAGAAAGAAGAATACAGTTGAATTATATATAAATAGTGGAATATTCCAAACTGTTCTTAGATAAATTACTAGACCCTTGAATACTGATCAGGATTTTAAAACTCCTGACACCAAAAATCCAAATACACCCATGTGCTGCCTAACCCCTGAAGAAATTCTTGCCAAGCCAGCAGAAAAACTCAATGCAAAATACATACAAGACAAAATGATCAGATTTTTAAATTCAATTTTTTTAACTGATTTAACTGTAAATTTTATCTTCAGTTAATTATCTCACCCTAAATTATTTTTCGTGCGTATACATGTATTTTAATTTGATACTTAGATATTGCTAAAAGTAACAGAAACAATAATTTTCATATAATTGTAGCTGTACTGACACAGGTGTTATTAAAAACACGAACAATGGCTCCGACAGTGAGACACACTGAGTGCACACGGTACCAGGACCCTGAAACTTCAGCAGCTAACTGGAATTCAACCATTATGAACTTCCACATTTACACCTGTGCTTTTCCTCCTGTGACATGTAGAAATGTCCTCTGTTCATAGGGAATGTCTTTCTGTTCTATCCATATTGCAAAAGCTGTACTTATATATGATAATTTTTACTAAAATGACAAGAGTCAATGAATAAAGAAAGAGAGATAAGACGCTATCATGACCTATTTTTAATCATGACTGATTTTAATGTACAGTCAATATTAAGCTACATATACATATATTACTTTGACTAAACAAGACAAAAAGTCTCGCTTACTGGAGAGAATGATGAATATGGAAGTATTCTTTATATTGTTATATCGAGTCTACACAAACCAAAGCACAGAAGCAAATGTCTTTAACCTCTGAGTTGACACCCTGATTTATTGGCTGATAACAACAAATCAAGGTGTCAGTTCAGAAATGGAAGTGAGTTAGTCTGGAAATATTGTGTGTTTCTTTCTTTTACGATTATCCCTTTTCTAAAAATAGTGGCATACAAATGCTCACAAGGACATTCATTTATGAAAACGTATGTGGCTTTCTTTTACATCAGTTCGACGATAACACTTACTGAGTTAGACTGAAACTGTTGGACAAACTATCCGTGAGCTAAAAGAGTTATTAACTGAGAGAGAGTGGAAACGACAGGCGGGGCTTGGTGCTGCAGCACAGACAGACCTTTCTCTACCCCTCGGGAGCTCTCTGTGTTTGGATACGAGTATCTGAACATATGTTTTTCTGTTTGCACCATTATACAGGACACATCTTTCCCCCCTTTTGGACTTCTTTTCCTGTGCTTGGCTTTTATTTTGAGGTCATTTATAGAGACATTACCAGATGTTTTCAGTATTGTATGATACTTGGATGTTTGACTATAAACTGTAAAGCATCACAATTATAGCTTAACAACCACGACAGTGACATTAATAGAATATTCCTTGTGGTGTTTTGTGTGTTTGTCCATGTGTCCTTTACTAGGTTTTGGCGCCATTATGGTTCTCTGTCCCGCCACCTGATGGCACTCAAGCTCCAGCACTACACCAAGTTTCTGTTTGTACGAGACCCTTTTGTACGTCTCATCTCTGCCTTCAGGAACAAGTTTGGACGGTGTGTTTCATGGTAGAGAGAGTGTGTCTTTGTGCATATCCTCTGGTTTACGGCAGAGGAATGTGCTTAGCTTATGATTAAACAGAAGTTCTTTGATTACTGAATTATTAGAGTGTGTGTATTTGTGTGTGTTTTCAGGCCCAATGAGGACTTCTACAAGCAGTTTGGTTCAGTCATGCTGCGCCGTTATGGTAACGTCTCTGGGAGTTTGCCAGAGACAGCAGCCGAGGCATTTGCAGCTGGAATCAAACCGACTTTTCAGCAATTTATCACTTACCTGCTGGATCCAGAGACTGAGAAGGAGAGTATCTTCAATGAACACTGGCGCCAGGTATTTGTCTCACGGGTACATGTGCACACCATACTGATGTTATATGCACTTTTTGATAAGATTGTCTAAGATTGTTCCCCAGTCATTTGCACGGTGTTTGTGTCCCGAATTCTTATTATGTATTACAGTAATTCTATAAAGATTTACACCGTGTGGTAAAGTTGACATTGCACTATTTTGGCAGATAATAGACAATGTCCTGACATAAAAGATATAAGGACATCTGCACCTTTGCATCATCAGCCTGCTCCACTTTTTCAATAATTTATAAAAAGCCAATAATAAATGTACTTCTACGCATCTCTTTCCCAATTTGTTTTACAAGTTGTTGGAGCCATGTCAACAACTTTCCATTTTTTCTTAATCCAGGCAAATTGTCTATTTTTGTTGTATGCTATATTATTGAAGAATAGTGCCTGACAACACCACACAAAAAGGATTAACGTAAGTCTATTTAAATAAGTGAAAATCAGACATTGAAGAGGATAAATTAGCCAAATCTATTTGGGTAGAAACACACAACAAGCACTGTTTTCAGTTTTTCATGTATGTTAATGTGTATACATTCACAGTAGAAACAGACTGAGGCAGATATTACACACACAGTCATGAACAATTTCAAAATAGTTTAAAGTCTCTGCCTTACTTTTGTGTGTTTCAGGTGTACCGTCTGTGCCATCCATGCCAGATCAAGTATGATTTCATTGGACGTCTAGAAACCCTGGAGTCTGATGCAGATCACCTGCTGAAGCTTCTCAAGGTGGATCATCTGCTCCATTTCCCTTCAGGGGCTCGAAACCAAACTGCAGCGAGCTGGGAAAGAGACTGGTTTGCACAGATTCCTATAACAATGAGGAGAGAACTGTACAAGCTATATGAACCAGACTTTGGGCTGTTTGGTTATCCCAAACCTGACAGCGTACTCCATAAGTAAAACACACAGAGCCAAAGGCCTGGGCACTGCACTGTGTGTAGAGCCCACACCTCACCTACCTGCCTTTAAAGTCTACGATGCTGTTTGTTTTCTTTGTTTTGTGCATACCTCAAATGACAAAAAGGCCTGCTAGTATTATTTGATTTTTTGTCATCATTTCATATCTGAAGCACTCCCGCTTACAAGCAAAATCATCCCAGTCTGGTTCCCCATGCAAAGGCACTTTGAATAGTATTTTGTGAACAGTATATTGGTATATCATGGGGAAGGGCTGTGGCTGATGTTTTAGAGGGTAAATATATTGAAGAAAAATAAAGAATTTTTGTAAATGTTTGACTTTCTTTTTCTTATTTTATTGTATGTGTGTGAGGCTGTGGTAGAAGCTTTCAGACCTTTTGTGGATAAAATAGTACATAAAAGTAGCACTTTCCACATTACAAAAGTAAGTAAAATCTTACTTATCTTATCTTCTGTGGCTCAGAATGAGCTTTGTCAAGTCTGAGGATCTCATGCTTGAAGACTACAGAATTAACAACAATAACAATAATAATAATAAATTATAAGACTATTTATATTATATTATAGAATTAATTATCATAATAATAGTAATGTTATAAATGTTGTTGTTGTTGCTGCTGCTACAACGTAAATATTTCCCTATGAAATGTTGTGAAGTGGAAGCATAAAGTGCGCACACAGTAACTGTACATATATACAAGGAATTTATGTAAATTACCTAAAATAGCACCCAAAAAATGAAGAGAAAGTACTTTCCACCACTGTAATGTGTGTATGATGCTGTGGTGAGAACACAGGGAGAGTGCAGAACAAATAATGACGCCCTCCACCACTTTCTATTGCACAAAAAGACGCTCTTGTTGCGTTCACTACTGTCCTGCTGTCGGTTTCCACGTGTTCCAGTTATTTCTACAGCCCCTCCCCTTCTGTTTCCCAGTCTCGGAGCCTATTGGCTGAGCTCCCTGTCACTCAGAGTGTGACGCAAGGACTCAGGGTGTTTACAAAGAAACCACGCCTACTTGACAGTTCGCTGGCTGACGTCATCGGTTCCGTCCCAACACGGAAACATGGAATAGTGGCAACGGTCGCGTTGGTGTTATTATGGATTTAAAGCGGTACATGTAGCTGAAGCCTCAGCGTGTTTGCTAACGGTCAGTCCGGCTTTGTTTAACCGCCTGTGGTAACTTTCCGACCGATGGACGCCCGCGCTGGAAATGGAGAGAGAGTTCGACCTCTGTTGTTAGTTCAATAGCCTCGATCTTCCGTTTGTTCACAGCCATGAAAGTCGGTGTTCTGGGGGTCATGGGGGCTCTGGGACGCCTGCTGCTGTCTCTTCTCCTGGTGTCCTGGGAGGGCCAACTGATTCAGGTAAACTTCACAGGGTTGTTGTTCCTGCCCATGTTGTTGTTGTTGTTGTTGTTGTTAATACTGTTTGTGTATCGGTATTCATGCGGAGCTTAGACCGCAACTGGCATCACGCTGCGCCTCTGTGTCTATTTCAGGATCCAGTAAAGTTGCCATGTTATGACAGGACGGTTTAAGTGTTTAGCTGCTCACTGGGGAGTCGACGGAGGAGAGTCAGTACTGGCTCTCCCTCTTTCTCTTTCTTTCTTTCTTTCTTTTCCTGTCTTCTCCCCAACTGTGTGTGCGGGGCATGGGGGGGGGGCTGAACAAATATGAAGACATGAAGAGACCTTAAACAACAACAGAGACACAAAGTGACTACAAAGAGACAAAAATACTACATAAATGATCATAAATGGGTCTCCTGGTCCTGGTCTGTATTCAAAGCCAGCCCAGGCCCCTTGTTATATGTCACCCTCTCCTACATTTTCCACCACTCTCTTTTTTGTCTTTCACTCTGTATTACACACCTTACACACCTGTGTGTGTGTGTGTGTGTGTGTGTGTTTGTGTGTGTGTGTGTGTGTGTGTGTGTGTGTGTGTGTGTGTGTGTGCGTGCGCATGTGCATGTGCATGTGTGTGCATGAACATGTCTTTGCACATCTTGACTCAGTGCTTGCCATGGTTTGCTTGGACCATAGAGTGCTGTTCTGCTCTGTGTTGCCAGTTGCCACCCCTTGGTGGGTAAATATGGGAGTGGTGAACACACACACACATATACACACACAAGTGTAGGGTGTAATGTTGGGAAGGAGAATAAGGATATCCTGCTAAATGAGGAACAGTCTGATTATTGGAGCAGAAACCTACTGCAGAGCTGGACTATCAACCCCTGGCAGACATGACACACCCACACACACACACACACACACACACACACACACACACACACACACACTGTAGTTGAGCTATGCTGAAATCTTGGATACATGACACGGTGAGTGAACTCTGTCAGACAGCTGGCCTAATATTTCTCTCTCTCTCTCTCTCTCTCTGTCTCTCTGGCGACCCATAAGGTTGGAGGGGTCAGATCAGTCACCCTCCCAGAATCCCTGCTGTTTGTGTCGACACTGGATGGTAGTCTGCACGCTGTCTCCAAGCAGTCAGGAGACATCAAGTGGACTCTAAGAGAAGGTTCATACTTACAGCCATCAGTACCATTTCCCTGTGTTTATTTTCTTTTTTTAAATAATAACCTGTTGAAATTATACTTTGGATTCTTTCAGACCCCATCATCCAAGTGCCTGTGTACCTCACAGAGTGAGTAGTATGAACACAGACATACACATATATGCACACACACATAGGTCTGGGTGTCAACTTCATTACTCTATTGTCACATACCAAAAGCTGGCACCAGATGTCTTATCAGATTTGTCGTCTTTACTTAATCTGTAATCAGAGAGCTTCTTATTTGAATACAAATGTGATCATTTTATTCTTTCTTGTGGCTTCTTCTGTTTAGGCATAAACGTTGAAATGTTCTTATTTGAAGATGCACCTTAGTGGACTAAAAATACAATACATATACTTTTTTTTACATGTATTATAACAGTATTGTTAATTGAATGCAATATAGTTGTTGGAGTATGCAATATACATATAAACCAAATGTGCTGATAAATGACTGTTTTTGTAGGCCAGGTTTTCTCCCAGACCCCAATGATGGCAGTTTATATGTACTGGGCGGCAAGTACAAAGAAGGCTTGATGGTGAGGAAAAGCAATGTGTGTTTGTGTGTCGGTTTGTGTGTCAGTTTTCACTTTTTCACCTCATTGTTTTGGTGTATTTGCAGAAACTGCCTTTCACCATCCCGGAACTGGTTCAGTCAGCTCCCTGCAGGAGCTCTGATGGTATCCTCTATACAGGTGAGGCAGTGTGTCTGTTTTATCACTGTGTGTCAGACAGCTGTCAGGTGACAGGTGACACATACAAATATTTGACATACCATATTGCTGTTGCTGCGACAGGTAAAAAACAGGACGTGTGGTTTGTGGTGGATCCTGAGACAGGTGAGAAGCAAACCAGTTTAACCACCTCGTCTTCAGAGTCCATCTGCCCCAACACCCCTCTGCTCTACATAGGACGCACAGGTTAGTAGCAGAAGTAGACATACCTATGGGCACACACGTACATGGCTGATAAATTCTCACAAATGTTGACCTGTTGTTTATGAGCTTTGCGCTTGTTTGTATTACAGAATATGTGGTTACCATGTTTGATACCAAGACACAGGAATTGAGGTGGAACGCTACATACAATGATTATTCTGCTCCCCCGTATGATGAGAAACAAGACTACAGTACGTTTCAGGACACACATTCACTTAGACTGATATGATAGGTAGACTGGTGATGTGATGCATTAAAAAATTAAAACCATTTTAGAACACATGTATAACTGGAACAGGAGGAGAATTGGTACCATATGGAATGAAAAAATAGACACACTGAATACACACACTGTCTTTCCACTTATACTCTCAATGATTAAATACAACATTTAATTTTTTATTTGTCCAACTGCTATTCCAAAGCCCAACAATATGCTTTTACTCTCAAACTTAAATCAAGTTTTTTTTTTATTGTTTGCTTGGCATATAGTTGATGAAAGAGTAGGCTATTATATGGTTACATTTTATTATTTTGGTACAGATTCAAGTTGTGCAGCGCTAACCTGTGCTACCTGCTTTGCCTGCAGAAATGGCCCATCTGGTATCGAGTGGTGATGGTCTTGTTGTGACAGTTGACAGAGAGTCAGGTAGGGAGAGGTGTGTGGTTTTTGCTATGTGAATATATTATGACTTTAAATTGTGAGGCATACCTTTGTTTAATCTCTGTCATCTGTTAAAAACATAAGTGCTGCATTTTTCTGTCTTCCAGGTGACGTCCTGTGGAGTCAGAACTATGGCTCACCTGTCGTTGGTGTCTACTTGTATTCTGGTGATTCGCTAAGACATGCACCCCACCTGTCCCTCGCCATGGAAACCCTACGCTTCCTCACCTTCTCCTCTGCCAAAGAGCAGACAGACACACACTCCACTTTAAAGTGGAGCTATCAGTTTGTGAAGGAGCAAGCCAGCGCACAAGCACAACTTGTGTAAGAGAAAAATTGAATACACACATACTCATCCACATGCACATGAAAGAATAGAAGCTTGTTCAGTCCTGAAGTGTTCACCTCTGGCTGGACTTATAGTTATTCATTATGACTGTAGCCAGAAGTTTTTACAGAAAGCACAGACCTTGGCTGCTGCAATTTTCCAGCCAGCTCTTAAACTGCACCCAATTGTTGTTGGAATTGCTTAAAATAATAGAAAATGCAAAGAACCTCTGAGTCTCATATTTTCCTAATCATAGTACAATCTCTTCTTTTTAAAGTTGGCTTGTAGTTTGTTTATCCCACATTTAGGTTTGTTTCACTGAGAGCTAACTGGTAATACAGTTAAAATAGTTAAAAGAGCTTTGTACAAGATTTGCTATCACTACAGAGCAAAGGTTAGCATTAACAGATGTTTATTTAACAGTCTAGAAGAAATGTTGTGACTTCAGCATCAAACTTCATTCTTTTTCTCTCCAATAGCTGTCGCTACCAAGAGGAAAACAACACCAATGTTAACTCTCATCTTTATTATGTCTTTTAGTTAGCATGCTAACTAGCTAGCCCTGGACCATGTAATCACTGGAGCCTCCAATCTGCCCACTCAGAGAGTGTATTATAATCTCATGTCTTGTCGTAAACACTATAATGGCCAAAGCTCTTGTCAAGTGATCACCACCATACACTCCTGGCAAGAAACTACTTGCAGGGAGCAAATAGCCTCTTTAATGTACAGTTTTCACTGATCAACAGCAGTTAACTCTTGGTTATATCTATATTTGAAGTGTCTGGTTACACTATGTTTTAAGTGACACCTTATTTCCTGTCCTATGAAGTATATTGATTTATATTTGATTTAAAAAATCACTTTGTGAGTGTTGGTAGTATCCTGCTGATAGAAACAGCAACAAACAAGCTTGACTACTTCACTCTCTTTAGCTGAGGAAATAACCCACCTTTTGTCTCCTTAAGACCAACTCTCTATGTTGGAAAATTGGACTCTCACCTCTATGCCTCGACTTCCCTTGTCCACCATGGAGTCTCTTTAGTGGTGAGTTTTAAATGTATAACCAATTTTTATCATATGTCAGTATCCACACACCCAGTTTCCTCTAACATCCCCCTCTGTAGTAATACTCTCTCTCCCTTAATAATACAGTATATCAGATCAGTTTATCAGAGAGTGAAGAACTGAAAATGATTGTGGTGACAATAAAATGGCTGTGATGTGAGTGGTTTTTGGTTCTGGTTGCCATGGTAGCCTCGCGGCCTGACCCTGGCTCGGATTGAAGGTCCAGAGACGGCAGGAGTGACGGTCAGAGAGCGAGGGGAGTGTGAGATTATACCGTCTACTGATGTGCGCTATCCACCAGGGAGCACAAACAGCCGGAAAAACCACTGGCTGCTAATAGGTAAACACACACGGCCTCCACAGTGTTACTGAGTTTACTGAGCTAAAGCAGACTAATCTCACAATAATTTTAACTTGAAAATTTCACTTTAAATTTAGAAACTGGATAAACAAAACTGGTTAAAAAAGGGAAATTCTCAGAAAACTTTGACTCATGTTTTTGACTTTTGCGTTTCCTCAAAAACTGAAATAGCTCTCTGATTTACTGACCACACAAACATGTAACCCCAGCCCTGACACAAACACAAACACTCATACAGCTTTAAATTCATTGTATCTGTGTCTTTGTGTGTTTAAGGCCATCACGAGCTCCCTCCAGTGGCCCACACCACCATGCTGAGGGATTTCCCAGTCACCCTGCAGCACTCTGGTGAGGCAGTGATCCCCCCTCGACCTCCTGGCTCCTCTCCCCCCCCTGTCTCCCATGCCTCCTACTACCACCAGCGATATGTGAGTCACCCCCTATCTCCACACCTGAGAGTCAGTTAATTACACGAATTATATCAGGCAATTATCCTCTCTTCCTAAGCTATAACTGTCCATTACAACCTACTTCTAGCTGTCCCAGAGACCAAAGAATCAATGTAATGAACTATTAAAGACCTGCTAACAACCACTCTCATGGCAGACTGCTTTATATGAAATAAAGCAGACTAAAAGGTTTAAAAAAAGAAAGTGAAACCTCATCATACTTCCATTGTTTTTTCTCTCTGTTGTCTTATTGTGTCCTTCAGTTCCATGCAGTTGCTGGGAGCCACAGCGACACTAATGCTAACAGTGGAGGGGCCGATGGGGGCAGTTCAGGATCAGGTCAGAGGCCGGCCACTGTCCTGCCCGTCTACATGACTCAGGACCGTCTGACCCTGGCTGTTCTGACGCTGCTGCTGGGAGGATGGCTGGCCTTTGTGCTCACATACCCAGTTGTGAGTTTGTGTCTTTTGTCTGTTTATTTAAAATGCAAACACTATCATGTGACTCACCTCTTCTTACAGCAAAGTGTAAATATTTGTTTTATGAGCAACTGTCAAGTGATAACATGACTGATCATGCTTGTTAAAGGAGGAGCAGCCAATCAGAGGATTCAGTCTGCCTTAAAAGATTCTTATCCGCCAAGGGAGTAAACTTTATTGAAATCCTAAATTCTCTGTGAAATTAACAACAATTAAACATATTTATGTAGTATAAAAGTAGATAAATAAAGTTAATAGTTAAATTGGGGGGATTGATACCATGCTCATGTCTGCATAATAAATATCTTCCTCCAACCAGGAGCTGGTTAGCCTCGCTTAGCGTAGACTGGAAACTGGCGTGAACTCACTATCAAAGAAGTTGTTTTTGATAAATTTAAAAAAAACAAAAACTGAGGTGTGAAGACGGATTATAATTCTACACACTGTTATGTGCCAGTCTGGTAATGATGGTCTCATCTGACTCTAGACAAGAAGTGTATGAACGTATTTACCAAATGCTCAGATGTTTCTTTAAAGATTTGAACAAATTTTGAATGAGAGTTTCTCAAACAGTTGTGTCTTTTAATTTGTAGGTTAATTATAACTTAAATTAGTAGGTTCTGTTATGTTCTGTATTAAGCACCACAGAAACTGATTTTATGATGCCACAATGCGGATTATAAACAGGACCTGAAAGAATCATGGTGGGTTTATCACATAATAATACATGATATACACATCTTATTTACCAAAAAATCCTTGTTCCTCCAGACAGTGATCTAATTAGTGAATTAATTAGTAATTAATTAATGAACAAGTTCATTTTTGTCAAGCACAATTTCATGCAAGTTCAGTTCAGTCTGATTTACAGTGTTAAAATAAAGCTTCATTTCTAAGCTTTGCTGTGCAGTGGTTACAAAATGAAGCAGTGCCTGTGTGTCATATGAAGACAACAGGTCAGTATATATAATACATAATAGCATGATATATTTTCAAATGTAAGCTTTTACCAGTTTATCTAACGGTGCATAATTTGTTACTGTAATAACAGTAATTCGCAGTAATTATGGAGAGCTATTCATTTCCAATTGCTCGTTTTCAGCTTCATCCAGTTTCTGGGGTTGAATGGTATTTACTGTGCTTTCATTGACAGCAGTGCAGCAATGTGTTGCATTTATTCTTCCTCTGTAATACTCTCGATACTGAACTCTCAGCCTCCATCCTCAAAAAGCATTGCGTCTGATCCACATATGTGTATGTTTTTCCAGCGTGCAGCCCAACAGATGAAAGCTCAAAGGCAACTGGAAGAGGCTTTTGAGACTCGTCTCCAGCGCATGCAGACCAACATACAGACGAACACTCAGACAGTGACCTTGGTTTCTTCAGACACAACCCTTTCTACTGACACAAACCTCTCCAGTGGTAAGCAACTGATAAAACAACTTCTCTGTTATGCTGTATTCCCTTTATTTAATGACTTAGTGCTCAAATTCAATGATTAAATATTTTTCTTTTCATTGCACCAAAGCCATGAAAGAGCATAAAAATGCAATGCAAGTACTTTTGAAGCAGCATTTTTTTTCTCCTAGTACATACCATTGAATATGTATTTCTTGATTAAATTGGGAACAGAAAAAGTTTGTTCTATGTGAAACTTACTAGAGATGCAAACACACACATACTGTACATCGGCGCTTTTCTATATTCAGACTCTACGCCTGCGTCTGCTGACCCTCCTCCTAGTCCTCACTCTCACAGCAGTAACACCTCAGACGTTGATAAAAACGGCACAGCCGTCCACACGCCTACATCAGGTAATACACCAAACTGTGTATTTACTACATTTTATTTCCTTCTATCTTTCACTGTTCAGATGAGATTAAAATCTCTTTTCTCTTTTCTTCTTTCCCAGAAGGAAATGGTGAGGAGGTGCAAGTGGGTAAAATCTCCTTCACTCCATCTGACGTCCTTGGACATGGCACAGCAGGAACTTTTGTCTTCAGGTATGATACATGTGCATGTGTGCTTTTCATCGAGCCATATTTTACCGCAGTGTCGTTACCATAATTGATGCATTGGCCTTAATCAAGTCACTATATTCGTGGAATTACATGGGTTAGATCATCAACTGCAAAACATGTATAGTTTACATTTTCATTTTCCACAACACAGTGTTGGTTTAAACACTGACACTTGTTAAAAGATTTCATCATAGAATGAAAATTCACTTGCAGAAATGTTTCCCTGAGAGATAATTTGAGGACATGATCCATCACAGTGAAGAATTAGCTGCCTTTATTTCGTTACTCGTTGTATTAGGCAGGCAGCTGAATGTCAATGTGTCGGATAACTTAACCACAAACAAGCTGTCGCAGCAGTTTTGGTTTTCATTGTGAGCCAGAGCGTACATTGACCACAGGTGGAGAAATATTTCTGGTCTGCTTTGGAAAATGGTCAGCAGTGACATAAAGCTTACATAATTTTGAGTTAAGAGGTTGAATCATACAAACACACCTAAAAGTTATTATAGCATAGAAAATGTAGTTTACCGTGAAATCAGTGAACACTCTCCAATGTGTGTATTTCCTCTATAAAATGCAGACATTGTATTGTTTTGATGCACACACAACATATATGATGTGTTACAAATGCACTGTGTTTGTGATATCAGGGGTAATTTTGACGGACGGCACGTGGCGGTAAAGCGAATCTTGCCAGAGTGTTTTGAGGTAGCAGAGAGAGAGGTGCAGCTGCTCCGAGAGTCCGACACTCACCCGAATGTCATCCGATACTTCTGCACAGAAAGAGACCGCCTCTTTACATACATCGCCATCGAGCTGTGCGCCGCAACCCTGCAACAGGTCAGTGATTGTGACTGACTTTTTATTGTTATTAAGCAGGTTAGGAATAGCGTTTCAAAACAAACATGTTCTGTGATGATAGTTTTTTTTGTGATGATCATCTTCTGTGATGTGTCTGTGTTCTTTGCAGTATGTGGAGGATCCGTCTTGCTTCCCTGAGTTGAATCCTATAACTCTGCTGGAACAGACCATGTGTGGCCTTTCTCACCTCCACTCACTCAACATAGGTCTGAGATACACACATACACACACAAATACAAATGTATACACACAAATGATAATCCTAAATGACTACAGCTAGAAACATATGGTACTGCTTTACTGAGGCAGCTCAGAATTACAAGATGTCCTTCTGTTATTCCTCTCTCTCCACCCACTTGCCTTTCTAAAAATCACATCCATCATCTCTTCCTTTAGTCCATCGTGACCTGAAGCCCAGAAACATCCTTCTTTCTGGCCCAAGTGTGTTAGGTCGGGTCCGAGCTCTCATCTCTGACTTTGGGCTCTGTAAGAAGATCCCAGACGGTCGGAGCAGCTTTTCTTTGCGGTCAGGAATACCAGGAACAGAAGGGTGGATAGCACCTGAAGTACTGCGGGATACGCCTGGAAATAAACCGGTAAGATGCATATTACAGCGCAGAGTGGTCAGTCTTTGATCCTCCGAACTGATTGAATCAACTCAGTTTTCAGTCTTAGAAAGCTCCTGTGACTAACATAACATACCAACCAAACCCAAACACCAAAGCTTTAGACCCAGCCTTCTGATTCAGGCCTTTTTTTTTCCCTTCAGACAGCAGCAGTGGACGTGTTCTCAGCCGGCTGCGTGTTTTACTACGTGGTCAGCAGGGGGCAGCATCCTTTCGGTGACGCACTGAGACGACAGGTCAACATCCTGTCAGGAGAATATTCACTCTCACATTTTATGGAGGATATACACGGTGAGAGCACATGTCCGTGCACATGTGTCTTTGTGAGTTTGTTCATCATAATTATTGCAGTATTTATTTTAACACACACAGCTCATACATCTTTCCCTGTATTTAAACATTATACATGTATTTATTTGTACACTGTATTTTGGATCGTAATGATCACAAAAATGAGCAAGATTGGAACAAAACAGACATAAAGCTAGACGCGGCTAACCCTGAAAACAACAAATATATTTGTGTCGATGTTCAGATGACGTCATAGCGCAGGATCTGATTGAGCAAATGATCAGTGCTGAGGCCGAGTCACGCCCCTCCACAGCCTGCGTGCTCAAACATCCGTTCTTCTGGAGCCCAGAGAAGCAGCTGCTCTTTTTCCAGGTGCGTTAAGTCAGTTTATAGAGGTCATTTGGTTCTGGATAGCAACAAGTTTCCATTCAAGCCTTTCAAAACCTTTATTTCTTGCTTGCTGTATAAAAAAAAGTTGAAATAAATGTATTTTTTATTGGTAATCAATAAGTATGTGTCAGGTCAGTGCAGTTTTTCTTTACTGGCCTTTTGTTTACGTTTCTGTTTTTGCATAGCCTTAAGTCTTTTGTCTGTTTGTGTGCGTCTGTTCGAAGGATGTGAGTGATCGCATAGAGAAGGAACCAGCAGACAGTCCGATCGTTGTCAGACTGGAAACTGCAGGACGAGCTGTGGTGCGAACCAACTGGAGGATGCACATCTCTGTGCCACTACAGACAGGTACACACACCAACATGCCCACACACCATCTCATAACTGTGCAGGATGACAAAGCCATCAATCGTCTGCAATTGAATTGTTTTATCACGTACGTTTCAGACTTGCGGCGATTCAGGACATATAAAGGAAACTCGGTTCGAGACCTGCTGAGGGCCATGAGGAACAAGGTCAGTCAACGTGATGACGTGCACTTAGATTTTTTTTTTCTTATACAACCACAAGAGTTACACATTCAGTGTGTTTTTGACTTCTTGCATTCTGCCTGTAACAGAAACATCACTACCATGAGTTGCCGCCGGAGGTGCAGGAGACTCTTGGTGAGCTGCCCGAAGGCTTCATCAGCTACTTCACCTCACGGTTTCCACGGTTACTGATGCACACACACGCCGCTCTGCACATCTGCGGCCATGAGAGACTGTTTCACCCGTACTATCTGCCCCCCGGTGCCAAATAACTTTCACATGACTCCACGCTCCTACACTCACACACACACAGACACAGTAGTTTACTTTTTAAAGAGTGAAGGAGATCCCTGGCAGTGCCCTGTTATTGCTTTTGTAAAGCCCATACTGTTTATTGGGGGAGGTTACAGTGCTGTGAAAAAGTTTTTATATGCCTTGATTTGTTTTATAGATTAATTTTATTTTTCTGCAGCTATTGTGCAAGAAATAATTTTAAAATTAAGTCAGAAAGCACTTTGAATGTGCATCTCCACACAGGGTGCTTACATGTGTTATTTAATAGTAGAATGTTAAAATGTTTTTAAACTATATCTTAATGTGTAACTCCTCAGAATACACATAATGAAAGGCAGGTGCCAGGTATTTTTATTCATCGTCTTAGCATTATGTTTTCAGGAGAAAGGCATCTAGTGAAAGGCCTCAGTTTTCCTGAGCTGGCTGATGTGTAGCGATTCTTTCATCCTTATTTGCAGTTTCGTGTGATTGCTTTTTTCTCATGAGCTCATTTTTGCCTGATTCTAATAAGGTGGAATATGCTCCAGAATGTACCAAAACAAATCACTCGTTCTTTGGCCTTTAAGACCAAATCTCACTGGAATATGAGACATCCTGCAAACAAATGGGAAAACACAACTTCCTCATCAGAGGGTATTATTTAAAAGATCTTTTGATAAGGGTGAGAGGGAGACATTTCCACCATGAGGTTAATCTGAAACATGTAATGTTTTGTATTTTATGAAATTAATAGAAAAATATCACTTATTTTATGAAGATGTTCCTTCACAGAATGAGAGAGTTTTGTCATAATGTGTCGGAGGCAAAGCTGCTCAGGTCCCACATTCAGATTGTTGCTACAGGCTTTATCTTCTGTAATGATTCTGCCTGTGGAGCCAATAAATCCCAATAACAGATTCAAATTTTATAGTGGAATTAATTCAGTTTACAGAAATATGAGTCTTGCTGGGTGATGATCACTTCTGAACGGCCCTTTGAGCCCAGGTTAAATAGCAAAACAAAGTGTAAGTGAGATGCACAAACTTTGTCACAGCACTGTACGTAACACTGACACTGGACAACGGGTGTCATGAAAACAGATCTTGTGTTGTTGTTACAAGTACAGTGTTACGGAGCTGCATGTCACAGAAGAACTGCCCAGTGTTCATTTAACCGGTTACAACAGTTTATTTCCCCCCGTGTTACTGCCCTGCCTCTGTCCACCCCTCTGTGGACGGAGTATTGGCTTTGCTGTTTGTTTTTATGTACTTGATGTATGTGTGTCCTTTACTGCACTGCTGAAGGTGGCTACATTGACTGAACAATGCACTCGGCTGTGTTTTTCACTGAAGGCGGCAGATGGAGCGTAACAGTCAAGTATCGCTGGCGCTGTTAAAGTGTGGGCAGTGTGCGAATGCTCTGAAAATCTTGATTTATCATCAGTGTGTCTGGGCAATAATGCAAAAAAAATGGCAACTACATTGTCCATTTCATTTTGAAGCTGCAGACACGTACAGACTATTTTGTGCAGTTTACCCATTTTTAAGTGAAACACAGTACGTTTCGTTGGATCACCACTCCTGAATGTTGGCATTGCTTGAGCTTTTTGAGCCTCACAAAATGCTTCTAAATGCCCACAGAGCCCTGTGATATTTCCTCCCTGTAACTACTGGATAAAGGTTTGTTTATAGTGCTGCAGTAGAATGAATGATGAAGAATCAAACTTTTGTACTTTTTCTTCTTCTTTTTTTTTTGAATGAGTGAATTAAATTGATGCTTTGGGTGTGAAGAATGAACGAAATCACGTCTCCTGTGGACTTTGTGATCAGACAGAGAAAGCAAACTGCACAATCAATTCTTATCTTTGTGCCTAGACTTTAACACAAGTTTGTGTTGAGTGAGAAAAGAAACTATAATTCAGTTGTCTTCGTTATTACAGAGCAGTAATAAATTAGTCAGCATTGAGTTCCAGGCAGGAGGAAAAAACTGAGCAAGGTGGTTTTACACAAACACACTGTTTTCTGAAAGTCAGCACAGTTCTCACACGACAGATTTCTGTATTAGTTTTTTTGTTTGTTTTGGGTCTGAGACAGTTGTGGGGTTCTTTGTTCGTGTTTCTAGGCTCACATCAATCAAATCTGATCAGACCACAATCACGCATTCTTACTAAAGCACATCAGGTGATTGATCATGTTAATGTTAATTATGTTTTTTATTTATTTATGCACATTTAACATGGAAATTATAGAGAAATGCTGTAGCCAGTGCTTTAGAAAACCCTTGGATCGTAAATCAACATTCACAAACACACTGAATGTGATGAATAGTTGTGAGTATAAAAGACCTTTTGAAATTTGGAGCATTTAATTAAATTGTTATATAGAAAATTACCATTAAAGCCAATTAAAATTAAAACGCGTGGGATTTTGCTGGAGTATTGTCTGAGTGTTTGACCAAGTGCAGCTCTGCGTTCCGGTGTCACTTTATTTGTCGACATGTATAAAATGTATTCACTGCTGCTTTTCTTGCTTTTCTCGACCCCCCCCCCCCAAACCTCCACCATCAACACAGTGACAAACTGTTTGAAATTCCCCATGAAGACAAAGGCTGAAACATTCATTAAATCAATACAATTGGACCATTTGCAGCATAAAGTTTTACACCTCAAATACAGAATCTAATTATCTGAGGCCTGTTACAGTAGGAGCTTTACAGTGATCAGCAGTAACCATAAGGGATAAAATCCTGAGAAATTGCAGAGAGTGCAGTATAGTTGTCTCCTTCTTAAGTAATATGCGTAATTAGTTAGTTATTTTAATTTTTTAAAGCAAGTGAAGAGGAAAGTGTCATGCGGTTACTGTTGATAGACAAGAATAACAATGGTGGGGTTTTTTTTCATGTAATTTACAGAGTAAATGATGCTTTAGTAATTGTGCATTCTGAGACATTAATTACGCTACGTGAGACTTCACATTTCAAATATGATCCTGTTTTTTTTTTTTTTTTTTACACCACCAGCTTTAACACAACCCTCTAAGTTAAAGTATCAAAAAAAAAAAGCAGACAACCTTTTTTTTTTTTTTTTTTTTTTAATGGAGCAATTAGCCAAGTCTCCTGTCGGCTGCTTATTATGTATGAATTCAGTCAGAACGCACTAATTCATGTTGAACAATAACAATCTGTAATGACCAGGATAATACAGTTCAGTTTAATCATGAAAGCGCTGGTGTTACTCAAGATGACGAGGCAGAAGAAAGTGTTGATGTTTTTAAAAACAAACTCAAGACCTACTGTTTTAATCTGGCTTTTAATTGAATTTTTCTGTTTATTTATTTATTGGTTTAGTTATTTAGCTATTTTAGGGCATTTCTTATACATAGTCTATGATTGTTTTATGTACTATTTTCTTTTTAAACCATAGATATTTATATTACTTCAATTTATATTTCTGTTATATTTATTTATTTGTATATATATATATATATATTTAATATAAAGGTTTTTTTTAATTTTGTTAACCTTATATATTATGCACTCCTTAAGTTGCAACTCAATGTGTGAGAGATTTCTTTATTCGTGAATGTCTTATTTAGTATATTTAAATGATGTGTCAAAAAATATCCTAGTTAATATTCCTGAGAATTTTTTAAAGGTCCGTGCCTGTCAAACACTGAGCTACTTAAAGCTTGTTTTCTGTTTAGTTGAAAGATAAAACATGAGAGCCCACATCTCAGGCAGTGGCGCACCAGTCAATTCAAAATGTTGCATTACTCCTTTAATACCAGCAGAGGGAGGCATCCACCTTGAGCATCTCTCTCCTACTCCTCTAAGAAACCTCTCCTCATGCAGAGGGGGTGAAGACAGACAAGTCATTAGGAAACTCCATATGTTTAATTATAGTAAGAGGCATGAAGTCATTTTTGTAAGGCTATGTGTGCATCTTCAGCTGCGTTCGTCATTATCTTACCATGTGCGTTTGATTATCTTTTGTGCTCATCTTCCCTGGTTAACAATCAGACTGCCCTCCAGGCTCTGTGACAAAAGAGAAAACATGTCCCGCAGAGCAGATAAGATGCCAGACATCACTGAGTTAATTCCACTGTCAGTGTGAACTAAAACAGAGGAGGTTTAATGACGTGACAGCCTGGGGTCCAGTGATGTGTCATGGCCAGATCATCGGCTAATGAACCATTAGTTGTTTATATTTCACTGTATGATTCATTCGTGTGGTCAGTTCCCATGTTTGTGTGTGTGTGTGTGTGTGTGTGTGTGAAGGATAGAGCCAGAAACACAGGGAGTACTTGGCTCATTATTAAATATCAGAGTTCAGCTGTAGGCCCAATCAAAACAGCCTTAGGGAAACATCAGCTTAACCAGAGTCATGAGACCAAATTCACTCACACACAGGCAGACACACACTCATTCACACACACAGCTATGAGTGTGATAGTACTCAGGTTTGAGTATACTGGTGCAGTCAACACAATTGAATTTGAAAGTAGAAAAAGACCATAATTTATTAAGTGATGTGGATTTATCGAAACTCACTCAGGCTGTTTGTGGGTCATTGGTTACATATGTGGGCTTGTTGTTAGTGGTGCATTTACAGGTGGTTGCTCTGTGTTTTTAAGGTCTTTTATGGGGAGTATGGGGGGTTGTTAGTGTCTTAATAAATAATAGGGATAAGATGAAACAAGTTTCTGTCTGGAGGACAAAAACATGACTGTCAACCATCATGTGATTGACATGACTGTGGAGATATCCTTTATTCTCATGCTGCTCGGTCCAACTGGATGCAGTTATCACTAATGACTTCACATGACTTTGCGTCTTTCATCATCTTTTCTTTCACTGTACTTGTTCCTTTACGTTTCACCCCCTTCTTTTAGTACTCTATCTTTCCTGCTGCTCAGTATTTGTCCAACTTTTTCTTGCTAATGAAGAGCATCTCCGAGCACCTTTAAAAGCCCTGTGTAAATAGAATATATAATTATTATAATTATTCCTCACTGGCAGCGAGAACAGAACTGTATTTTCATCATTTTTGTTTACATGAGGCTTCTTTCAAAAGCTGCCTCAGTTTATCACCACTGCTCATCAGAGCAGACCTCAGGCCTGTTTGCTCTTGTTGCCCCTTGGGTGAGAGCTGAACTTGAGAAGCCTGCTCTCCACTACTTCAAATCATACAGAAGAGCTTAATATCTGTATCTCATCTGACTGATTTGAAACTTTAAACCTAAAATCTACTCAGTAAAATCTGTGACTGTCTGATACTTTGTGAGCTGTCTGCTGTTCTCAGGCACGTCTTCACTGGATCTCAGTGAAATGACCCTATAAAATAAAGGTTGGACAGATTCAAGGTGATCGTTATGTGCCCTGACTCCTGTTATTGGCCATAGCTTAAAAATGGTGGTAGGTTTGACAGCTGTTTAATCTGGGGCTGTTGCAATTATACAATTATAATCAGTTTATTTACCAATTTGGAAGCACAAGAACTGCAATGGCCAGCATGTGGCCATAGGTCATGTGACGCGTCAAAACGAAGATCTGTGTAAATCACAGCGTCGCAGCGCTGCCAAATGAAAACAAGACAGTAGCTGTTCTAATTATATCAAACATGTCTGTCCTGGAGGTTTGAAAGATGAGATCCCAAAGGCGGCTGAGTTTTTGTTTAAGGAAATGATAATGTTAGATTATAATGTAATGATGTCAAATTTTATATGAAAAGTAAAAGATTTTTGATATGTTACGATAGGAAACATAACTCCATGAGCGATGCTGATACACTGCATCACTCCTGTCATGGCTGACTGGAGCCGACTTTAGCGTTTAGTGACACCTGCACCTTTCCCACTGTGACGAGTCAAAATGTCTCTGTGAAAAGAGCCTTTTATCTGACTGAGCAAGTCGTACATTTGTATTCAGCTTTGTTTGGCCACATTTACATGTTACTATGCAATAATATCGCTAAGTTCATAAACTCTAAAATATAAAACAAATCACTTCAGCGGTGGACGTGTAATCTTGACTGCTAACTATCCTGAGAGTGTTTTTCTAAGGAGCACAGCAGTTTAACACAAAAACACACACACACATACATGCAGTACATTGGCCACAAGTAACACACACACACGTTGAAGTGAAACTTGAGGACAAAATGTCCTGCGCCTCTGCCTCTAAAAAGAAGGCTTCCTAATGTTTCAGGGACCACTGGGGATATATTTTTCTGCTCCCTGCTCCTTCCTCTCATCTCCTTTGTAGGATACTGCAGGAGGCTGGTTTGGGTTTCTCTGTGTGTGAGGGAGGCGGAGAGGGAGGGCGATCGAAACAGGCAAAGGGATGTCGTCCTTACAGTCTCTCCATTTTGGGATCAGGACAGGAAGTGGGCTCAACAGAGGAAACATGACCTCCCCCACTGCTCCCTCCCTCCCTCCCTCCCTCCCTCCATCCTCTTACTTTTTCTTGTATTCCCTCTTCCTCCCTTTGTCTCCCAGTCTGTTCCTCTCGATTCATATGGTCTTTTCTGTCTTTTTTGGTTCTAGAGATCATGTAGGCTGCCACATGTTTGTTTGTGTGTGTGTGTGTGTGTGCGTGCGTGCGTGCGTGCAGACCTTAAATTACATTCTACTCACAACCTGTGTAAATAAATCTATGTTAACCAGTGATTTCTAAAACAACGCTCACACTCTGGTCTGGATGTTTCTGGGCTCCCTCCCTCTCTCCTGAGACTTGCTGTCTGTTATGTATCAGAGCTTCTCTGATTAAAAGCCAAAGCAAAGGTCAGACTCTGCTGGGTAACAGAGATATTGCCTGACTTCAGCTTTACTCTTATGCCCAGTGGTCTGATAGCTTTAGCTGATGAGCTTCACATTACATTACGTGGAATAAGAGCCTACAGTTAGCCTCCAGGCTGTACATCAGTTTAATATTACTTATCAGGAGCCTCAACTCTTTACTCCCTGGCTTTGCTTGTGTTCATAAATAGTGATCAAACTGCCCTCGAGACATAAGAAAAACACATTTGAATTTTATTTTCTTCTCCTTCATGAACTCCAAACATGTTTTAAACTCCTCCGCCACTTCCCTCCATTTCCCCCACTGTTTTTTTTTTAAAACCACTTCCCAGCTCAGAGGTTCTTGACCTCTTGCTTTACCATACACACAATCAAACACACACACAGACGCCAACACTGAGAAAATAAAGAAACAGCATGTCAGCAAAAGGCAGTGTATTTCACCACAGAGCCAAGGCACTGGGAAACAAAAAACAACAGCAGAAGACCTCCCTCTCTTCATCCCCTGCCTCCATCCTGCTCGCCTTTCAAAGTCTGCCGCCTGTTTATTTGTTTCATTGCCTCCCTCACCCAGACGTTTTCCCTTCTGGTCATTTCCAGTGCAATGACGACACTTACAAAAAAAAAAACAAAAACTTGTGAGTGGAAAAGGTAAAGTTAGTTAACGACAAATGTTACAGCAACATTACAGTTACAGTGATACTGTTAGACTGAGTGGTGTTTTTGTATTGTAAGGTTAACACACAGTGTCAGGCAAATACTTACAGTATTCTATGTACAGGAAGTATAAACACGCACGAAAGGGCAGTAAGTTACTATGAACACGCACAAAAACAGACAAATTACACAGTTTAATATAAGGTGTGTGGAAGTGCTCAGGAGTAGCTTCATTCCCCTCAAAGCTGTTCTGACTTAATGCTCAGGGTGGGAGGAGCAGCCCCGCTGTGTCCTACTGCTGCGTACCAAAATGCACATCATGCAAATGTTTGGAATCAAATCAGTATTTTCATCTCATAAATCCTCTACTTGAAAACATCACACACAGGAACATAATGTCAAAATCCAGGGAGGGCTCTGGGCTCACATTTGAAGACATTTTGAAAATACCTGCTTCTGATTGGCTGACAGGTGTTCATTAAAATCAGATTAAAAGGACACCAACAACAAGGTAACCACCACCAACCGTTTTAAATCAGTGCACAAAGTATGTAAAACTGCAAGTAACCATAGCAACAGTACTTTTTTTCTCTTCATGCTACATTAGGTATCTGTAACTGGTGAACCAGACATAAAAAAGGCTGCAACTAGTGATTATTGTCATTACTGATTAATCTGTTGATAATTGTTTTGATTGATTTATTAATCGTTTGGTCTTTAGACTTGCATTAACTGTTTTTTCTGGCCACCTGGGAGCATAGTACTAAGCTGTGAACTCACCCCTGAACTATTAAGTTGATATGGCAAACGATGTTAGTGAACAGTCGCTTGTTTTCACATCCAGGAGACACAGGAATCTAAGCATTTACTTGGAGTCATGTTTCTGGCAATATGACAAGTCTCAGTCCAATAATCACTTTCTTTTAAGCTCCATTTTTGGTCTTCACCAACTCCTGAGAGAAATATCGGGCTGTTCATCTGCTTGCTGTGTCTGTCTGCTGTGTGATGCAGGGCAGGTCTTGTACAGTGGGTTCATCAGAGATTTATTTTTCTTAATAAAATCAGCTGCCTGTTGCAGCTGGAAACAGTGCTATTAAAAGCAATGACACTGGACCCGACTCTGGGCTGTAAAACCAAAACAAAGAGGTGAAAAGATTATTTAAATGCTTCGCTTTGCTGAAGGGAACTGCACAGTCGATTGATAACTCTCTGTAGGTTCATCACTATGAGCGACCTTTACTTTACACATAGTAATGTTTTCCATTGGCAATATAAAAATATTGACTAGTGCAGCTTTAAAATGTCAGGAACTAGTGAAAGAGCCAAAGGAGATGTCGGTGGCAGCAGCAGTTTGAAATTTAAACCCGTTTAATTTGACAAAAAACAAATTAAAGTGACCACATCCTGATGTTTACCTGATTAATAAAAGATGATTAATTCGATATCAAAATTATTGTTGGTACGATTTTCTATTTGAGTCCAAATACTTGGCTAACCAAGGGTTAAAACTGATTTAAAAACAAAAACATTTTCACTATGGGATTAACATGTCATTAGCATAATACTCTCTGAGGTGCCCTGGCAGAAAACACCAAAGAAAGTAGAGGAAAGTATCTCCGTGTATATTATCATCTACATAAATTAGCTGCTCAGTCTGTCTGGTTTGTTTCATTCCCTCCTTTTGAGTAAACCTCTCACTGCTACAGCTACAGTCAGTACAGTAAAGTCCAAAATGGCTGCCAGAAACATGAGAATAAAGTCATTAACAGTTCAACCCTGTCGTTTTCTGCTGATCCTTTCACGTTTACAGGAGAAAGATCCGGAAACAAGTGGAGTAACTGTATCCCTACGTCTTTTGTAGAGGGCTTATTTATACACTATACCCCAGGTAAAGACCAGACTTTTGGGGTGCATATATTGGGAAGTTGTGTATACAAACATAATTCATACGAGATCAGGAGTTGTGGGTTTCCTTTAAACCAAAGAGTCTCTGATTTAACTGTCTGCTGTTTCTGCTGCAGAGGGAGATGGCGAACAATCGGTCCATTGTGCCAGAGAGGAGAGAAGAGGGATAGATTAAGAGGGACATGACTTGTTGTCTGCAGCTGTTCATCTCCTGTGTGATGGTGGGATGAGGAGAGTAAAGTAAGGGAGGAGAGATGAAAATAGAGAGAAAGACAGTGCCGGAGAGAATGTGGAGCATAAGACAGATTAATCTCTTTCCTCTGTTAAAAGATCATTGACGGAACCACTTGTGCAGCCTTATCACATAGCACAGCATATGACCAATACAGGCCCAAACCCTCACCCCTCTCCCTTGGTCACATGTACATTAAGACCAGGCGTTCTTCAGCTCGCTCTGAACTTTCTTTCTTCCTTATTCTGTCCTTCTCTTCCCCCCTCTTCCCCCTCCTGCTTGCTACTCGCACAGCTTGACCCAGCTCCATTTCAACAGTCTGACTCAGTTTAGTGACAGGGTTGTCATCAGTCATATTTACATCTGAGAAAAACACTTTCAGTGCTCATGTCATGTAGTTGGTGCTTTTCTCTCTCTTTTTCTTTACACATTTGTGAACATGTATATTAAGGAAAGAACACTTGAGTGCTACAGGTAGGAGAAGGTGACTGTCTTTCCAGCATACACACATTTTTACAGGTTACTTGCAGGGTCTTGTCCACTATGACCCTCACAGTTTCCACAGGGAACGACACAGGTCCAACAGCTCCAGAGTCACTTCATAGTTCCACAGGTTCAGGTTTCAGTTAGATCCACTGTGTAGCTCAACTGACTCCTCCACAGGTCACAATGAAGCAGGCCTTCTCCTCCAGGCTTGAGTTCATGGCTGGTTTCACAGTTTACATCCAGAGACAGAAGCCGTCGTCTGCAGCATGAAGGTCACTGCAGCATGATATCTTTGAGATTTTCCTGCAGGATGGTGTCCTTGACGGCGTGGAAGACAAAGCGGATATTTTCTGTGTCCACTGCTGTGGTGAAGTGGTGGAACAGCGGCTTCCCTCGGTTCCTCCTTTTACGACTGAACGACTGCACCAGGAACGCCTGGAAGGAGCAGAGCAGGAACACTTAGGTAACTAAGTTACATTCAGCTTTCTACGGTGACTTGATTTCTTAAATGTCATGCATATGAGAAACCCTGTTTCTGTAATTGAGTTAGGACTAGATTTCCCCTGGAGAAATATGGATAACAAAGTGTTTAATCTGCTCTATATGTTCACATTTGCATGACAAAGACTTCAGACAGTGTGAGGCAGGGGGATGAAAGGAAGGGGATAATTAGAAGGAACAATTTATTACATTTATGGCCATATCAATAATAACATCAAAATAAGTTTCAAGAGATGAACATTTCAATATATCTGCACTTTTAGTATTTTTTCTACTGCTAAAAGTCACTAAATGTCAAGAACTTAAAGCACCACTGCTACATTTAAAATCAGCAAGCAATGGATCTGACCTGCTGATGGCAATGGACATGACCTGCTGCCTCAGGTCATCCCACAGGTAACTACGACGCATTTAAATGAGCTTCCTCCCTCACCTGGTTTCTCTGAGTACAGAAAGGTGACACACCATCAATGCCAACAGAGCTTCATGTCTTATTAAAGTATCACTGCTTTAACAGGCTTTTCTGCTTTGCAACCACAAGCAGTGTTAACGTCAAGCCACTTATAGGCAAGGCAATCAAGGCAATGACCAAATTCTACACAAGTGTAAAGCTGACTACACCCAAAGCGGACATAAACTCTTAGATAGCCACAAGGAGCAGGTAGAGTTACAGAAAACAGAGCACCGTGTCTAATCTAACAAACAGGAATCTAACTAGAACAGAAAGAATGTACTGAACTGCTGTGAAGGTTTAAAAGTAAAACTATTATTAAGGTCTGTGGTCTGGTGGTGGTGCAATCTGAAACATCTTTCATTTCACTGAGCTTGGAAAAGTAAACGTCTTTCACTATAGCTTGATGTTATATATTTGAGTTGGGTGGTACGGTGAGCAGTGGTTTGCACTGTTGTCTCACAGCAAGAAGGTTCTGGGTTCAAACCCCAGGCCTTTTTGTGTGGAGTTTCCATGTTCTCCCTGTGCCTGCGTGCTTCTGGGTACTCCGGCTTCCTCCCACAGTCTGTGTCAGCCCTGTGATAGACTGGAGACCTGTCCAGCCTGTACCCTGCCCTGCACAATGTCAGCTGGGATTGACACCAGCCCCCCGCGACCATGATGGATAAGCATCAGGGACGTGGGGGGCTGATAATGGATGGATGTGAAGCTTACTTTGATTGTGCGCCACCTTCTTCTGGGTTTGTATTTTTGAGGTTAAACAACCAACTGGAACACACACTTGCCATCTTAACCTACCTACTTGTGTGCACTAACTGAAAGCTTGTGTGTGTAAAGTATCCTCGTGGCTCATTTGTGTGTGCGTTTGTGTATACCTGTACATCCTCTAGCCTGCGAGGGTCTCCTCTGAACTCAGGAAAGTACTTGCGAATGTCCACTGTGCGGATTTTCTCCACCAGCAGGTCTGTTTTGTTGAGGAAGAGGATGATGGACACATTGAGGAAGAGCTTGTTGTTGACTATTGTCTCAAAGATGTTCATACTCTCCACCAAACGGTTTGTCCTTCGATCCTCCATCAAGACCTGAAATCACACACACACACACACACACACACACACACACACACACACACACACACACGTTATCCTTTGTTTTTTTAGGTTTTATCTGTGCGCCAATTAAGAACTCAGCCATCATCATATGACTTGATTTGAACCGGAGCCACAACTGAAGCAACAATCAAGTTTCCTCAGCCAACCACAAAGAGACCATTGTGTAAATCTTAAATGTTGCGTCTCTCAGATGTTTCCTGTCCATTTCGTAATTCCAGATTTCAAGAGCATAATGATCAGACTGTTTTACTAACCTCTGAAAATCTCCACATCAGTGTTACATGATCATACCTGGTCATACTCAGATGATGACACCATGAACAGTATTGATGTGATGCCGTCAAAACACTGAAACCACTTCTGCCTCTGAGACCTCTGCCCCCCCACGTCCACCATCTTGAAAGGGATCTTCTTGATTACAAAATCATGCTCGACGATTCCTTTAGTCGCCTTCCTCGCAAACAAAATGTCCTGCTTGCTTGGGATATAGTTCTAGGAAAAAAAAGGGAGATAAAATCAAATAAATACATTTTCCTGAAAAAGTTAAAGCAGTGAAGCAATGCAGATTGAAGTTCAGATTCAACCAGTCACTGTGACTCACCAGTTGTCCAATACGATCCAAGTTATCCAGGAAGTATTTCACTGACTCACTCTGCAGACAGGAAGAGAAAAAGATCTATTGGAGCTGAAAGTGGAACGGAGTTATCGTATTACACATTAACCAAACTCAAAAGACACAAATAATCCAGTTAACCCACTAGATCTGGTCCAGGCCAGTTTAATTTCTTGTATTCTCTATGTTTACTTCTCATTTCATAGAAGTTTGATTTAATAATACATCAATCGATGCAACAAGGATGGAAAACATGAGACCAATGTTAATCATATAAATCCCATCATTTTTTTTGTAGCAGACTCTGGAGCTGCTTTTATGGTCAGGCTTGACCAATATCACAGTATTCTGAATGTATAACTAGACCACGAACTAAAGTGACTTAAGTGATATAACTGAACCGTAACCAGGTCTCTGAGTTTATGTGAGCTGTGTTTTTATTGTGTTGTCTTTAATCACATTTAGTGTGCTCGTTCACATTGCCACACACCCTACGATGACTTTATGACTCCATAAAGCTCTGTAAGCACATATTAAAGCTGCACTTACCAATATTATTATAATAACATAGGATCAAATGACTGTGTGATTTAAAGGGGCTGTTTGTAGTTAGCGTTTTAGTGTCCTTTAGTACATTGTTTTGTTTTTTCTGGACCACCTCTGCTCTCACTGAGTTTGGTTTAACAGAAAAAAACTCTAATAGACCCCACTGCACCCTGCCTGTCTGGCACTAAATAGCAGCCAAACACAGTATTTAGCTGCTCAAGAGCCTCATAATTCTCACAGGACCGGTGGAGACCAAAACAAAGCTAAAAGGATTTATTTTAGATTTATATTCATTTAGTGGCCAGAATCACAACTCCAAATGAATGCCTGTATTCCTCCATGTCTGCTGGAGACTATTGGCAAGCATGTTAACAGCGTCTTAACCTCTAAAGAGCCAAAAGTCAGTGAATGCAGCTTTAAGATTGGTGAAACCTACAAAGACACATAAAAACTATTTGTGCCAACATATGTATTTCTTTTAGTCTACACTGGATGAGAAGTAAACTATGAATTAAGCTGTTAACTTGGGGCGGTTTTACTTTGCTTGTAGGTTTTAATCGTAAACCTGCAACGTTTGCCTCTTGGTAGCAATGGAAACAAGTTTTGAATGCAACATTGACATCTCATCAACTTTTAAGTTGATATTGGGAACTTTCTATGCTAACAGTTCAATATTTGCACATAGAGCAATTATGGAGCGACATTAGCATTCATTTGGAGCCATGTTTCTGATGATTTATACTCTCTTTTAAACTCCATTTTTGGTCTCCACAAAAATCCCGGGCAGAACTGTCTGGCTCTTTAGGTGCTGAATGCTCCATTATGTTCACCAGGTAGTTGCTGCCAGTGTCTTTCTGCAGTCTGGTGATAGTGTCAGGTCGTGCTGAGGTGGGAAATGCCATGACAAGAGAGTGAAACAGAACAGTGAATTATGGTCTGTACATCTGAAGGGAGAGGTGATCCTTCTCTGTGGCTTCTTCACTAAACATGACCCCGTTCACATTGTCACAATGACCTTTGAAGAACAGTTTTTATCCAAAGATAAATTCTAACTACTTGAAGGTGTCAGTTGAGTTCATTTCAGTTTTGTATGGGAGGAAAATCAATTAACAGACTCTTAAAACTTGAGTTGCGTCATTCATCATACTTGAATTCAATCTTGTCAATGCCGCACTATTGTTGAGTAGTAACGTGGCTTAAGTGTAGGCAAGAATGGATTATACAGCTCATCAAAGTTTCAAGAGGCTGCTAATTTATTCTTGTACTGAATGGAAACCAGTGGTAGTGGTATGTTTCTAAAGCACAGCAGCATAATTTGAAAAACAGTTTGTTGTGGTGTCAGGGATACAACTCACAAAACTGAAACTTCAGTGTGTGACACAACACAAACTGCACCGAAAGCAAAACAGTGTCTGCTAAAACAATAGGTGCATAATGTCCAAACTACCATAAATATTCTTCCTCACTTATGAGAATAGTTAAAAATGAAATCTCTCTCTTCCTCCTCCTCTCGGTTAAACACACACATTCAACAGGAAACAGCTGTGTGTGTGAAAACAGTGGGGAGAGACATGGGGGAGGGAGGGATTAGCAAGTCAGACAGAACTGAGTTACACAGTCATTTTAGCACAATTATCACACACACACACACTCTTGGGCCTCACTACAAGATAGCCTTATTCCTCTTTAAACCCATGTTGACAGATACTTTTTCCAGACTTTGCAGATTTTCAGTTTCTGTCACACCGACCAAACAGAGTCAGTAGAAACTCCTTGTGTGGCTATTCATCTCTGTCGTCCCCAACATGTGACGTAACAACCAGGAAACGTGACCCCTGTGCGGGTGAGATGTGACCCTATGACCCCACCACTGACCTACAGTGTCACTGCAATAGGAAACACAAAGCCGGACATTCTGATTGGCTCAGCAGGACACGAGCAGGAGGGGCTGGTCAGAGGGAAAAGCAGGGAGATGGGGAATTCCCAGAGATGAAGGGATACGCAAACACAGACAGAGGCGCAGACATATGTGAGCACACACTCCTGCACGCACACACACACACACCCACACACACACGCAGAGATCATTTTCACAGACGGTTTAATTGTCATCAGCAGAAACAAGACAGCCTGATCATTCAGGGTAGAGGAGGCATTAAACTAAATATCAAAATAAATTCACTTTATTAGGCCAAGGATCCATTTTAGTGCCTTGTAATGCAGATCCATAAGTAGTAAAACTGTAAAATATAGCTATAGTGCGTGTGTGAGTGAGTGTGTGTGTCTGCGTGTAGTTGAATAATGCAGGAGGAATGTCTCCATTCATGGCTTGTATGGGCAGATTAAGGGCTTTATTACAGTAAAGACCTGAATAAGCTCACATTCTGCAGTGTGTGTGTGTGTCTGGCCACAGGTGTATGTGTCACTTGCAATGTGTGTGTGTGTGTGTGTCACTATATTGTCTTTCACTAGTCAGTCACTGATAGTTTATTAACTGACAGAAGTAAGAGCGAATATACTATGTAATTATCCAGAGATGTATCCACTGAGTAAAAGCTCAAAAGCATTAGCATCAAAACGTACCTAAAGTAACAAAAGTAAAGGTACTCATTTAAAAATCAAGTATATTATTTTATTGCATTATAGTTGCTGATTAATGTAAATATAACTTTAAAACATATGTAAAGATGAGTTAAAACAACACCCAACTACTCACTGACAGCAGCAGAGACATCCAGGGTGAAATCTCATTATCTCAACCATATGGAATACGTGTTTGTGTCTGTACATATGTTTCAGCCTCTTTTACAGCCTCTTCACATCTTTGTTGGGCTTCAAATTTCCTTATAGTCTAAACTCATACCTCCTGTATTCAGGATGTCTGTGTTGGTGAAGACAACAGCAACAGTTTACCATCACAGCATGGTATACAACCTTGTTTTTGTCAGGCAAAGGAGGTTTTGATGTTTATATCCTTTATCAAACTCTGCGTTATCTGGGCATGGTGGGAACACAGAAGCCTGCCAGTAAACAAAATCCTTACGCGTGTTTGCTTTCAGTTTGTTTTTCTATCACTATTCCACTCCTTCACCGTTCTCTCTCTCTCAGCCCATCCCCCTGCCCTTCTCTACTTTCCACTCCCGTCCTTTCTTCCCCTCATTGGACTCTCTCTCTCTCTTTCCCTGCTCTCCCTCTGCCTGCCTGTGGCCCAGCTCCAGCTGTGCCTGGGAAAAGCTGACTGTGGTATCCCCGGAAAACCTCTCTCAAAGTGGAGAGAGACGGAGAAGTTTAGAGTCTCTAACTCAGCACATTTACTCCACTGAGACATTTTTGTTTTTCTTACTTTCAAGTGATAAGGTTGTTGATACTCTATAATTTACTAATTGTCAACAAATCCCATGAAAAGACCCAAACCGACAATGTGTTTGCTCATCAAAATACCTTATGATTTCACAACCCTCCGATACTCAGCACCCAGGGCCCTTCTTCCATCTGAAGTTGTGAATCTTTAGAAAGGGTCACAATGTATAATTCTGCTTTGAAAAAACAGGACAAGTAGCTTCCATAAATAGCTGTGCAATGCACTTTTTAGAAACAGGAACAAAACAGGAGCAAATTGTACATTTTGAGAACTATTTTTAGTCGAAGAGCCACAAGGGAATTCCTGTATTTTTCAGGTCTTACTCTCATAATTGTGGTGAGTCGGACTATAGGTCATGCTAACTTTCCACTAGGCACCTCTGTTCTAATGATTTGGAAAAACTTGACTCCAGCAAAACTGTGTATACTGGGGCATACAGCACAATCCTGCTGATGTTTTCCAAAACCCCTGGGTTTGCTATTATGCTTGCTAACTGTGTAAAGATCTACTTCCTGGGCAACTTGCCAGCGAACTAAACAGCTGCCTGTTAATCTCAGCTCATCTACACATGGTTTGTTTACATATTTGTTTCGGTGGATCGCTGACGATTTAGTGTGTGCACATGTAAGAGAAGTAGTTGCAAACAAAAGAAGATTTGTTTACGTTTTGTCCTTACACTTTCTTTTCCAAGAAAACTAAGTGCAGGGGCTGGCTGAGAGCGAGGCTGACTGCACCAAATGACCAGCTGTATATTCAGTAAGAGAATGATGCTCCATATGGTTATGGCTTCAGATGTGTAGTTTGTAAATTGGCCAAACAGCTACTTTGGTTAAAGGTCCCATATTTTATAATGTGAGTTTTCCATGTCTTTTTTTAAATTGTAATGCAGGTCTAGATTCTATATTAATGCTGTGGAAGTATCAAAGTGCTCAGTCCCAGAAGAATGCAAAGCCCTGTGTTCAGAAACTGTGCCTTAAAATAAGCTGTCAGGACTCTTGTAACTTTGTGATGTCATAACTATACAATCACAGCCCTCAGCTATGCACCTAGTACAGCCCACCTGGACCTACCATCCAAACTGGCAGGATTTGGTTTATCCATATCAGTGGCCCAGGTAGTCTGGAGAAGGTTTTGAGTTCTTCTCATACTATATGTCTTTACTATCATTTGGACTTAATGGCATTAGAAAGACTGTCTCAGTATATGTTGTTTAGCTAGAGTCACGTTTACCAAACTACAGAGGTGTTGAAAAATCAGCAAGACTCATTGGTCGGTCACGCTACAATTATGAAAATAAGACCCAGGTTAAAAAAGACAAACATTTTTCTACAATGCACGTTGTTCTTGAAATACTTTAGTGAGTATTTGCAGCTGCAGGACAGTGGGTGTGTCTGTGGTGCACTCAAAATAAACCACTTTAGGCCAAGTCGGCCAATGCAACACTGCTCACTGATGTGTTTTTGGACATCAATGAATCTCTATAGCACAGGTATAAGTTGTTTCAGGCTTATACAGACAATACTTGCTCAATTAATTTGGTCTTTTCATGGGAATTTCTATGACAATGACAAAAATATAAGAATATCAAGGGTCTTATCCTTGAAGCTAGAATGAGCCTGAATGATGCAAGGCTGTGCTGCTGCAGCATACTAGTTTTATCATAGTGACTCCAGATAAGACAAGGCAGTCTGACCCAAAGCTGTGCCCTGACATCTCACACTCACACACACACATGCACACACACGCACACACACGCACACTATGTTAAGTGAGAAGAAGACGGAAGTGCTTCTGTCTGACTCCGGATTGTTTTGTCACTGATAAATGTGTAACAAGGTAAAAGGTCACACTTGCAGCTTTGAGCAGACAGTATCACTGCAGCATCACTTTAAATAAAGAACCAATAAACTAGCTGCCACAGCTGATACAAAGCACACTGACAACAAGACCATCTGGTGATGCCGATGGTGTGAGACATTCGCTATGTTGACAATATGGTTAGCGATCATTCATGACATTCTGCTGAACCATTAAGAGTCGTTAACAGTCTGTCTGGCCCTTCACACTATATTTGTAGACACTTGTAGCAGCAAGTGGTTTTCCAGCTATTCTGCTGCTCACAAATTGTTCTTTAAACTACAGTGAGTGGCTGCCTTAAAACTGTCACTATTTGTTTGGTTCTCTTCAGACAGCAGAGCAGAGACATAGATCGACTTAGACATCTGGACAAAAAAAACAGTATGGTCTGACTAGAGATCTCCTATTTTACCCTTTCTATGTGACAACTTTAAACAATCATTTCATGTCATTATTTACAGCTAGTTTGGGCAAGAGCTTGTCTTATTGGCCTCAATTACAAAAAGAGAAGCTTTCACACCTCCATCTGACATTATATAAATTTGTCCTATTTGATGTTGTCTTGTGAAATTCTGAGAAGCAGTACTTAGGGGCAACAGTGCTTTGAGCTCAAAGCTAATGTCAGCATGTTAACATGATACTGTATAGAGGGTTAGTTTTTACCATGTTCACCGTGGCAAACTGAGAATCAGACTTTAACTTCCAAGAATGGCACCACCAACAAAGCCTTACACCTTCACTCCCACTACTCACCGACAACAAATCATTTAGTTGAAAACAGGGAGCAGGTTGCCAAAGTAGCATTATGATGCATTTTGATGAGAATTTCAAAGTAATTCAAATTTTAAAAAAACAAAATGTATCACTGCCCATTTGCGTGCCATTTTATCAAACCTTTTAAAAATTCCTGTCAATTTTACAATGAAAAACACCTTATTTTCCATCTATTTAACGTGACGAGTTAAGTTAAGAGAAACTTCAACTCACTGGTTTTGATCAGTGTCTTTTAAAAATACTAAGATTAAAAGGAAAAAAAGAATGACACTGCAATTTATGAGCCATTTCAAATTGTGTTTGGTGCAGTGTAGTGTGGCAGATGAAACTCCGCAGGGCTTTATTTCACCGGCTCCATTTCAAGTCAAGAGAAAAATAATTACATATTTGGAAAGTGGCCAAACAATAAAAAAAAAAACAAAACAAAAAAAAAACAGAGAGGTAAGTTACTCAGGAAAAACAAGAAATGCTTCCGCAGGCTTCACTCAGTGCAGTGCTCCTTCACTGAATTGATGGGTACGAAAATGTCTGATATTATCCAGCTGCTTCATCTGAAGTTTAGAGCATGTCAGTGACTATCGGCGCTGTGAGGACTGGCTGCGGTAAATCAGTTACAATGATGAGAGCTGCTACTCTCCACTGCTGACGACACTGAAGTGATGTGGAAATATAAACGGTGAAAAAACATTTATGGTTTGCAGCCACAGGCGCTATAGAACTGAATATTATGTTTTATTTGGGGGATAACTTCTTGATTGAACAGTTCACAGCAGAGTGACATTAAAACCATGAAGAGAAATGATGGGTGTCAAAGGTCCTGAGCTGTACTTTTACCCAGAAATTGCTAGACTGATGCAGGAAAGGCAATGTTACATTTTCATACTGACAAATAAGTGAAGACATAGGTTCAGTGTACAGTCGTAGGTCACTCACTGGGTGCACTTTTGCTACTGTGACACTTGAGAGGAGAAGCATTGTGTCAGCCAGTGAGTAATCTATGAGTAAACATGACTCTTGGTCAGTGAATAAACTGGAGGCTGGTTTTTGATGCAGACGTTCAGGGGAGGATTAGTGGAGATGGCTTATCTTTGCAAACCTGGAGGTCAGGACAAACCCAAAGGGTCACAAAGTCATTGGGAAGCAGAAAAATGACTACATACTTTTTTTCTCAAGATTTTTCTCTAATGTTTTTTTGTAAATAACAAATGGATTATTTTTCCTCAAAATACTAAACTAAAACGACAGAACAGGGTGGCACGGTGGTTCAGTGGTAAGCACTGGGGGAAAGTTCTAGATTCGAACAATGGGCCTGGGGACTCCTCCCACAGTCCAAAGAGACAAAGAGTCCAAGACGCAAATCAGGTCAATTAGTGACTCTAAATTGCCTGTAGGTGTGAATATGAGTATGAATGGTTGATTGTCTCATTATGTCAGCTGTGATAGACTGGAGACCTGTTGTGCAGGTTCAGTTGTGCAGCTGAACACATGTCAGGAGTCAATAAAGAGAAGTTGATCATCTAACATGACGTTTAAGAAAAAACCAAAAAAAAAAAACCTGGAACCTCCTCTCTGATCTACTCACCAGCTGGAACTCAGAGCGCCGTGTGTAGGCCTCTTGTATGCCAGCGTCGGCCCACAGTGCGCTCAGTGCCATCACGTACAGCTGAAACTCGCTGGGCTCGACCCCCGAAGCGCCGACGCGTCCCTCCCACGACATCACCAGCATGCCTTGTTTCTCATTCTCACAGATCTGCCAGCTGATGCCCAGCTTGTCCCGGGCGTCCACCAGCACACGCATGCCCTGCAGAAACACACAAGCAGCACGATATAAATGCAGTGAGGTGGTGCAACAGCTGCTTTTTACGAATGTCAGCAATACTATATAAATATTTCCTGACCGCATAGATGAAATGGAAAAAAAAAAAAAACTCCCTGTATGTGCTGATTCCAGACAAGAAGAAAATGGCACCACTGAGTGTAGCATTACTGGTAAACATGGAGTAAGTTTAACAGTGAAGCACGTCTCCAACACACACACACACACACGTGTGCACGTGTGGCTTCTGGTGGGTTTTTTTTTTTTTTTTTTTTTTAAAAGAAAAACCATGTAGACTGATCTGTGTGGGAGGTCTCCTACTGAGTAACCAAAACACAGACAGAGTTTCAGTGTTTTGTATCTGTTTCTCCTTTTATTGTTTTTATTCCACCATTTTTATCCATTTCCTCTTGATGCGTTCTACAGTCAATTTAGTTTTTTGACATCAAGTGGCAGCTCTTCTTTGTACCTTTTTAAAATCTAATTAATTTTGTTGCTTGTTATTCTCCAATGCCTACATGACTACTTTGTTCATTTATGTTAAATTGCAAAATATAACGTGATAATGAGCTTGTTTGCATGTTTGTCTAGTTTATTGATTGACACAACAGAAGATTCATCAGCAAATATCATCAGTGAGGTACAAAGTGTTTCAAGGGTCACTGGAGGTTAGGAGATTTGTGTGTGTGGTGTGTGTCAGTGACTCATGACAACTCTTGTGCAATAGTCAAGATTGTAGAGCTTAATGTCATATTCAATGGGTGTTACATGCCCACAACATCAAGTCCCTGACACAGCTCAACTCTATCTCTACAAAGACAAAGTAAATCCTTGAGAAAAACCCAAACCAAGGAGGAAAATCAGGGAGAAAGCTTAGATAAGGGAATTCAGAGATGCCCCCCCCTCCTCAGACAAGTGGGTGTACAACAGGGGTGAAAAAAAAAAAAAAGATGTGACGGTAGAAATTCTGACCACTGCAGCTACTATGCGTTTATTTTTGTGGCATTTATGTGTGTGTCTGGTGCCTCTTTGTGACTTAAGTGCTGTGGTGTGTTTTTAAGTCTGATCCCTCATTTACGACTTTTTTTTTTTGTTAGAATATCTATTGTAGAAATGAGTAAAACGGGCGACACAACCTAAACAACTGAGGGAACCCCAGACTGTGACTAGTGTTACACACAGAGACACATGTGAACATAATCTGACACACATGCAGCTGCAACACCAGCATGTTGTTGGTGAAATTCCTAACAGAGAGTCATTGTGATGGAGCCTTGAGTCACATCCAGTCATGACTACTCAAATCGTTTTCTTTTTTTTCTGTTTGTGAACCAGCATGAGCCATATCAATTTACTAATCTGTGTATTTGCTGAATAATTTACTTTATTCTTGTCTGTCTCTCTTCCTGGAAGATGTTTGTTTCTCTGCCAGTCCACATGTCTTTAAGTCTCTTGTCTTGCCTTTATAGTTTACATTTCTACACCAAATACAACAACACCATATCAAGTTGACCAGGCCTGTCCCGTTTCAAAGCCTCATCCAAATTCGGCCAAGAAATGCTGCCCTTTTTTTGCCCAAATTTGGAGCACAATACCACAGTATCCTCCCTATCCTCTCATGTGAACTAGCCAGTGTATTATGGGGCATTCAGGTGATCCTTGTCAATAGTGATTATACCATAATAATATAAAGTGAAATGTCCCCACTGTGGGACCAATAAAGGATTAACTTATTTTACCACATGTCTAATTTGCCTTCAGTGGGTACGTGCATACAGCATGCATAGAGACTATGAGACAAACATAAGTAACAGTAAATAATAAGCCATCCTTTTCCTTGTTGGCTTTATGATTATGTTGCTTTACAGATAAATGGGCATTATAAATATGTCTCAATCTTTACTCGGGTAGATTTTTATCTATTTGTCCTTCATTTATTAAATTAAAATTTCACAATCATAACTGTAAACTGTATAATTTACCTTAATCCTATTTTAGCACTGGTATTTCAACTGTTTGAGGAGGACTTACTGGTGATGAACATGTGCTTGCTGATAAAGACCTCATGAATTCAGCATTCATTTTGCACCTCTGAGGCTGTAGGTTTAGCCTGACCTCCAGTACATGGAGAGGCCTGTGTTCTTTCACAGGAGGAAGCCCCTTCACTAGAACACAGCCTCTGTCTGTGAAACTTCTTCTGAACCTGTGTTTGACATTTATAGTAGGTGTAGCTCATAGATAACTACCAGAAACACCAATATACAGGAACCAGAGTCTATTTCACAACCTTACCCTTACCCCAGACATTGAGGGCAACAGCAGTCAAAAGAGAATCAGACTTCGACAAAAGACCTGCTCTTGGTATTTGTCTTATATCTGTCAACATGAGCCTAGAAAACATGAAAATCTGATGTCTGAGCTGACGACTTGTATTTTCACAGTTACACACAGTGGTTGTATTGTTAGCAGCTGCTTACAGGTTGTCTGGGGGCGTCACAAGCCTCTGTCTTTCATTACTAATTTGTAATTATACAGTATTTGCCGTCCTGCATCGATGTTGCCCACCCCATGAACTGCACTTACCTCCTCCTCTGCATTTCCCTCCCTCATTGTCCTCTTCAGATACAAAACATTGCTTGCACTGAAGAGCAGACCTCAAAAAACTGTAAGAATACAATATCCAATCACGTAACCAGTGCCTCGTTTCCCTGACCCGAAACAAACAAGCGTTAAGTAGTGATTAACCTCTTCAATCTGCACAGTTTAATCAGTACAAACTGTCTTGAATACCACAAACTTTCTTAATAAGTCCTGTGGGTTTTCAATGATGTCAATCTTCTCTTCAGTAGCTTAAATGGAAAGCTGGGCTAAGTTGATAAAGAGTATAGAGAATATGAACCTCACAGAGTGGACTACACTACACACTTGCCAATTCCTTTGTTTAGCAGTGGCTGTTGAGGCCCCAAGTGACAATTACAGCACAGGGGTATATGGTAAAACAGATAGAGAAGAGACATAAAGCTTGTCGACTGACTCAGTAACTGACACAATATCTATTCTAAGTTTGTTAATGTTTCATTAGCCAACAAGCTAATGGTCATACCAGGCATAGTGAACCTGTAGAAGCAAAACCTCTAAGCAAAATGAATTGAGCAAAGGTGCCTTTTATAGCTAATGATTTCAACTTCTTACTTGTGAAAGAAGGAACATGAAACTTAGTCTTTCACAGCTCACACAGCCTCACTTGAAAGCTACTTAAAAGAAAATTTAAAAGAAATTTGATGATAAAATGGTCTAAAATCAGCCAATTGCACTACTTCTGTAAGACAAACACAATTTTCAAACACTGAACTTGTAACATCACCCCTGATTGATGGTGACTGGGCAAAAAAAAGAGACAAGCATGAAAATAATAATGACAGAAAAATGAGGACAATCAGACAGAAAGAAAAGAAAAACATGGTTAAAGGGGCTTTTGTCAGTTTTCTCTGCTGCTGAACATATTTTCTTGTGTTGGTTATTGTTGCTTGACAAGCATGTCAGTGATTGTGTTTACAAGGCAGGAGGTTTTAATATTCTTCAGGGCAGATTGGACACTACAGTGACATAAGATGGACTCAGGCTAACTGATTACCAAGTAGAGGAAAAAATGTGATAAAAACCAGCGTTAACACTTTCCACCTCTTGGAGAGTAAAGAAATTAAGTTTGATGCTGAACTCACAATGTTATTCTAGACTGGGAAGTAAACAGCTGTTAATGTTAATACTAGCTGTGTAGCAATAGCAAAACAAAAAGCAAAAAAAAAAAAAGAGAGTGAAGATGGGTCATTGTGTTCACTAAAGTTATACCTTGTAAATAGACTGACACTCATTGGTCCACTCATTAGTGTAAAGCTGTTTCTTAATGTCTTGCTACCTATATTTAGGGTGTGCAGCTTGACTGACTTAGCTTCCACCAGGCTGCAGTTTTCCAGCCACTGGTTTGTTTTGGCTTCACTCGTGAGAAATAAATGATTCCTCTTTGACAAGGATTACACCGGAGCCTTATCCGTTAGCAGAGGTATAATTACTGAGACTCAAGGAGCGGGACCACACCTGAACTCTACCTCTGTTATTTATATTTATAAGCCAAATTGTGCCACACACCTGTGGGTTCTCTTTCAGTTTTATCCCTCCTTCCTTGCTTGCTTTGTTCTGCTTCTCTTTATTTCAGTTCTAATGAAGGAAGGCTTTTCTACACCCAGCAGATGAAGCTGATTCTTCATCCCAAACTGTAGCAGGAACCCTGTCAAGTTACCAGTGGGTCTCTAAAACTTTGTTATTTACGATTACTCACAACTTCACCTCCAGGCCTATAGTAGCCAATAAATGATTTCTCTTTCATGATATGTTATTTGACAATAATAGTATAGCACGTTCAAACTCATGCTCTGCAGCTAAACATTGTTTAAATACACATAACTGTATTTTAAATTGCAGTTGACATATCAATGTTTACAGAGATACCAAATATGGCTAATCCTAGGGGTAAATGTTTCTAAAATGATATACAGACTAATGAAATATGTCTCTATCCATTTGACAAAATGGTGCAGCCATAAAAAAACATGGGATTTGAATACGTCATTCTTCATTCAGTTAAGAGTTAAAAAGGAGCTAATACAGAAATAGCTGAAATGATCAATTAAAACTAATCTTTGACAACTGAAAAGTCATTTTTAAGCAAAATTGCGAAAAAACATTGAATTAATAAAAAAGTATTTGGTTGCAGTGTCCAATTTGATGATCACCAAACAATTAATTGATGAATCCAGAAACAATCATTAGATTGATCAATAATGAGTATAATCTTTAGCTTACCTGTAAATGATGCAGCCAGTAGCATGGCATAAATTCATTTTAGGAACCATAAGGCTATTTAAGTTCAAACAAAATAATATCTGGGTGTTAACTAATTAGTCTGAAAATTGACTAAAATTAAGATGCAAAAGTTTTCAAATATAAAGATTTGCGGCATTTCTTCAGTCTGTGACAAAAAACTGAATATTTTTGGGTGGTTATTTTCTGACAGTCGATCAAATAAGCAAGATGTGAAAAGGGACTCTGGGAAACTGCAATCGGACACGTTTCACCATTCACCACAAGTATCTGTTAGTCAAGAAAATAACTGAAAGATTAGTCAGTGATGGAAATAATCTGATCATTGGTTAAGGCTAATTGTTGTTTAATGCTTTTGGGTTTTGGACTATCAATCAGACAAAACAAGCATATGGGAGACATCACTTTGGATATTTTTCACTATTTTTTAATATTTCATAGATATAATAATTAATATAATAATATTTTCAAAATGATTAGAGTACTAATGCATGTCCTTTTTGTAGCTCTGAATGTGGGAAGGGACATAAATGCATCACTGGACAAAACAAACCTTTAAAGTCAAAACAAACTTCCTTGTTGCTGCCTCCTCTAATCTGCTGCAGTTTGGATGGTGGTGGAGTGTGAGTGTATTTGGAGATGGTGTATGCTGGTATGCGAGGCAGGGTACTGAATACTGCCTTGGCTGTGCAGTAGTGCAGGCTCTTATCATCCTGGTCTGGGCTGTGTGGGGCACTAAGGGCGGATGTGCTCATCCCTCAGGAATAGTCTGGTATTGTTAGCTGGTGAAGGAGGCCCAGCCATGACAGCAAACAAAGGAGAGCACACATTCACACTACAGGATAAAAATATGTACTATGTCAACAAACCTCTTAGTGTGGTTCAATAAAGTTCTCAACAAATAAAATATCAAAATTTAAAAAAAAAAGAAAAAAAAACCAAGCCTGTGTTGACAGCAGATAGCTTATTATGTATATTGCCAATAAGATTAAACTTTGGACTGAAGGTTATAAAGTTTGCCTGGAGGCCTCAGGCTGCTCATTTCCCATGATACCTTGTTCTTACCTTCAGTATATTCTCATAGATAGTGTCCCGAAAATCCAGCAGTGCCTTCTGATCAAACTCCTGCCCGTTGATGATGCGCATCTGTTTGAGGAATGTGGATTTTCCACTCTCTCCGGCCCCGAGCAGGAGGATCTTCACCAGCCGGCGCACCGCTCTCCTCTCCCGGGCGAGCATCGCGTCTATCTCCCGGCTCCTGCGCCGCGCCTCCCGCTCCTGCGCTGCGTCCCTCTCCCGGCTCCTCTCCTTGCTGCCGCCCGGGTCCCGGCTGGCGTCGGCCGGGAGCAGGCAGCGGCTCAGGGTGCGGACCACTCCCGACATGGCGAGTCGTGGGAAAAGTTCACCGAAACTTCAGTGGGAAAATGTTCATTATAGGATGTGACCTCTGGGGTGGAAATGGCCCAGTCCGGTTGCATCCACCTGATTGTTTCCTGCGGATAAATAAATAAAGCCTACATTTAGATTTAGTGGATGAAGTTTTTATCTAGTCTCCAACCGGCAGACAGCCCGTGTCCATTTTGGTTAAACCGCGCCATCAACAAAAAAAAAATCACTCCGGGAAGCCGAGATGAGAAACAAAGCCTCAAAATGTTCAAAAAGTTTTAAAGTTCAGACGTTTGACTCCGTCCTGCACAGAAAATAAATATAAACTAGGGTTGATCTGAAGTCAAGTGTGTTCATCCAGCGCACAACAATAGTGGAGGCAACGCAAAGACTCACACAGTGGGACAGCTTATCCAAACTAAACACAGCCAGCGGTTTGTGAACTTGGGCAGCTCCTCCGGGCGGTGGGACGGTCACACTGATGGCGGGGGGGCGGTGAAGTACCGGAGACCACCGTCAGGGGGCGACACCTAACACAGCACTGAAGGGGTTTGTTCAGGGTGTAAGGAAGTCCAGCTGGTGGAGGCAGTGCGGTGCTTTGGGCAGTGTTGTTCTGGGAAACCTCGGGTCCTGCCATTCACGAGGATGCTACTTGCAAATTGCACAATTTCTGCAAGACGTGTTGCGCCTACATTAACATTAGTGCAGACCGAGTATAAAACAGTATTCCTGAATGGCAGCGGCCTCTTGCCAGATAATGCTCCCCGCCACACTGCAACAATGGTTCAGGAATAGTCTGAGGAACACAACGACAAACTCATTTGCACCCAAATTCCCCAGATCTAAATCCAAACCAGCATCTGTGGGATGTTCTGGACAAACAAGGGATCACCTCACAACTAACAGGACTTAAAGGATCTGCTGCTCACGGCTTGGTGCCAGATACCACAACACGCCCTCAGCGCTCCATGCCTCGGCAGACACACACCTAAAACACAGTATTAGACAGGTGGTCATAATTATGGCTGATCTGGAAAAACTGCAGAGGGTCTTTTAAAAAATGAAAAAAGGTTCAGCCATCTCAGCAGTTTTCACACTGTACTTTAGTACTGTAGTATTATGCTTTGCAAATACACCAACAGCAAAATTGTATTTATATATGATTAATATGAAGTTCTTTATGCACATAACTCCACTGGATCCTTATTGTACTCAATAAGTTATACATCATGTATCTGCCTGCAGGTCTCTACAACAAAACTACAAACTGTCAGACAAAAAAAAAAGTCAGGTCAAGGACAACCCGTCTGGGTTTATTCTTTTACAAAACATTTATTCAAACATTTACTGCACTAAGAAAAAACTTGTGTGAAAAGTATTACAGATGACTAAAACATCTTAAATTTAATGCAGTAATGGTATTTTAATACTAGTATTTCATCAGTATTTTTACTGAAAATATAAGTGGCAAATGATTACAAACTACTGGGAATAGGGTTCAAAAAGCAACAGTGTTTAACATTTGAAGAAAGGGAATTTGGGGATTATGAGTCCACAGTGTCGCGCCAATATCAATACAGGTAAAAATGCAACAATCAAAATACATTTAACCTTAAGAATTTGTGCAATTACTTCTCTTGCCAGGTTAATTTACTCATTTACAAACTGTGAAAGGTGGCCTGCTACAACAAAGAGTGCAAGTATGGATAACTTATCAGACTTGAACTGTACTTTAAAGTTGTATAGGTGTATGAGTGCTATCAAGGTGATTCTGAAACAGCACCCTCAGTTAAGCTTGGTCTCAATAGAGGTTGAAAAGCACAATAGTAGCACAGAGTAGTTGGAAGGCAGCTTAAACTGATCTGATCTGATCTGGTTCCTCACTCTGTGTTTCTTTTCATCACAAATTTCTCCACACTCTTCTCCTTTCTGTCAAACAGCCAAACAAGACAAACTGTAGCATCAGTGCCTGTACAAACCAGTCCATGTCCCTGGGAAACTTAAGCCTCTCGTTTGGCCAAGCTAACCGGAGACCCTCTGCTCGACAACATCCCTGCCAGAGAAACAGTTTGTCTGATCCAGGATGCTTCAGGGCCAGTTTCACTACTAGAATAATCTGCATCACACATGCCAGTTGGGTCCACAGACCTCTAGTACTCCAGCAGACACTTTTCTATCCACCAACTGTCTGTTGCTGTTACCAAGATGGTGACTGTGAGCCAAAGGAAGTGGACCCAGCAGAAACCAGCCAGCTGGACGAGGCAGCAGACATGGAGGTGCAAGGCTGTGAGGAGGTGTGAAGGCCATCAGAGAGAATCCATTTGGACACGATCGATGCTGAGCAATTCTAACTAATCAGCATCTGAACTCTTCCGTGATCAAAAGGAAACAGTGCACCAATGTTCTCAGTTGCTGTTGCAATTTCATTTCATTTTAATTTGAAATGTCATAGCCTCACTTAGTTGTTACAAAAACACTGCTGCATAAGACACGCTTTCTTTATTCCATCTTATTTTTTGCAGCGATGCAAATGAATGAATTACATCAAAATGGATGCTCAGTTGCTACTAAAGCCAAGAAAACAGATGTCGCGATAACACAATTCCTGAATAACCATTATTCCATCAAAATGTGAGCATTGTTTTTCTCCTTTATTTACCATGTTCTTTCTTAAGTCATCACAGCTGTATTTTGTTTTTTCATGATTAGTGATTATACTATTATTGTCCCATTACTATCATTATAAAGGTATGATTAATGTAGCAAATGGACGGCAATAAAGTATACAAGTTTTAAATCCCCCAAACTAAGGGTATATTAATATATGTTAAGTGCTCTTCTCAAGCCAGCTGTAATTAAACTGACAGAATGACAGAGCTAAATTTGAAGATACATTTCTCCAAACAGCTGATTTGAGTTTGAGACGAAATTCAAATTTAAGTGTATCAAACATTTTCCTCTTTAGAAAATTAATGCTTTATTTAAATGAATGGGCGTAATTAACATCACATTAGATAGTGAAGCCTAATGAAAAACCCAGTAATGAGAGGAGTCCTTAAAATAAAGAGAAAATAAGGATGAAAAATTGCATATAAACTGATGTGTCTATACAAGAATACAGTATTTCTGAACAACACAAGGACCCTGGGACTGAAGCAGCTGAGTGGAATTTATATCACTCTTATTAATCTTATTATTTGGACTTATTATCTGTGCTTTTCCTATTGTAACATGTAAAAAGCCCTGTGTGAGAAAGGCCAAATGACTGTCCTTGTGTGCTAAGAATACTCTGTGATGCAACACTTTTTGCAGAAATAAATTTTAAATTAAATTGACACCTTTCATTCTTAATGTGATCGAAATCAAAGCTCTACAGGTTATACTTGGCCAGATCAGCAACAATGCTGAGCATTTTCTAAAAGTCGAGGGAGGAAAAATATAATTGAAATATTTGAATAGCAAAAAAGGCCAATGTATTTGGGCTCAGACTTGAATGCATGTCCTCGGTTTATTACTAAACCATTTTCCTCTTTATAAGTGTGACTAAATGGACCCAGGACAAAATATCCTGTCTAACTGTGTTTTTTTTATTTATGAATGACTATGCTTTATCTGTTGAGTGTAGGTGTCTAAAATCATGCTTCGGTTTTAAGACTGTATTGTGTTTTCTGTCTGTCCATGTGTTATGCTAAATTATATTAGTTATATTTATATATAATTATTATTGTATGTGAATTTGTGGAAAAAATTACTGTCTACATGTTTTATGACTAAATAAAACCAAGACAATCCACAGTCTTTACTCTAAATCCTTCTACATTTGGTCAAAGAGTTGTTAAGTTATTACAATTAACATTTACTTAATATCAAATGTTATGTACTCCATCTGTCCATTTTGGGGGAGGGATGCCCGTTCTGATGCTTTTACCCTGTTACAGGGTTTCATTGTGGAGTCCAAAGGTTGTTGTCTGTTGTAGAGATTGTAACGCCCTCTGAGAGAAATTAATAATATTGGGCTACAGGTTATAAATAAAATCAGCTTTCTTAGACTTTGGGTTAGGGTTAACCTGACTTTGTACCTTTTAAAGACAAAGATCAACACCTCCAGCATTTTCTAGAAAACAAGAGACAGTTCTCCATGTGAAACCATGTGATCCTGCAGTTTTGCTTTCCTTGGACAGAGGGCGCTGTTAGATTAGATTTGAAACTTAAAAAAAAAAAAAAAAAAAAAACTTGCGTACACACACATACATATATGTATGTATGTATGTGTGTGTGGGTCCTCTCTTCAAAATTCTTCCCTTTATCCCTGAATTAAAACAGAATAAGAATTCAGATGTTGACTGAAATGCGCTGTCAGCAAGCAAGGTATCAGCAATGAACCAAGAAGAGGCTGAGTAAGTCACGCTCAGAACATCATGTTCATTATTGACTCAATCGTGGAGTTTAGTGTTGTGGGACACACACACACACACACACACACACACACACACACACACACACGTTATTCTGTTAGAATGACTATTTTAAACAGCAGCAGTAGCAGCAGTCTGTGGAACCAGTGCAGCGTGAGTCTGCACATATTTATGTGTATGAAGAAGTGAGTGACGTAAGTATAAGCTTAAAATTAATCAAGATAGCGACACACTCTTTTCATGTAATTAGCCTAAAAGCCTTTTCATCAGGCTTGGAACAACAGTCACACACAAACACTAATGGACACCACTGGAGCCTGGTTATATCCACTAATATTACACATTCACCTCTTAACACTACTGGAACACGCATCTGCGAGGTGGCCTCATTGTCTCGGTCTGTGTTTTTCTATTTCTATGATTTATTTGTATGCTAATGAATGTGGATAGGCATGTTGAGTGGTGTGTGTGTGTATACGCAGAAGAGAACAAGGCAGGAGCCACTACAGTCAGAGACCAGATGGTGGAGGAGAAACCTTGAGGACGTATGCACGTTGCCTTTTTGTTAAAAGTCATAACAACACGACTGCGGATCCATCCTGATCTATGTTTACCCTGCTCATCCTCTTCCCTGTTATTCCCACTTTACTCTGATGAAATATTGTTATTCAGGCACACTGTCTGGATGCCTGTCTGACTTGAGGTACTTTGGCACCTAACACACCTTTTGTACCTGACTGAAATGCCAAATGCAGCTGTTAGCGTTGACTGACAGGCCCACACTCCAGCCAGCGCAACATGCTTCTCTTCCTCCTGTCTCTAATGGCAGAGCTGCCTTCATTGCTCGATGTCAGAAAGATGAGACACAGCGGGCCAAGTGACAGTCAGTATACAAAAGGACACAACTTTAAGGAGAATTCTGTTAATCACATCTTGGGTCTTATTTTCATAGTTTTGCCCCCTAAATCTCATTTGCAATAATATATATGAGGTAAAGCTGGCTACTATTCATATTTTTATAATGACAGTAGATCAAATGATTATGTGTCAATCTGAAAGGAGTCACTCATAGTGATGAACCCACAGAGACTAAGGTCCTGGCTCTGCAGTCCCCCTCAGCTCTGTGAAGGTTTATAGCAAATTTCAGCATTGTTTCAGTCTTACTTCCCACAAACCGTTTCTCTCATTAGCTGTAAGGACCCATGATGCACTAGCTGCTTATCGTAAAACAGCTGACAAAGAAAGTTAGCAACAAGCTCATGAATATAATGAAGTATATAGAGACTTAACTTTACATATTTGTGAGGAGTTTGTAAACCCTGAAAACAGCTAAAAGAGGGTGAATATTGGACTTTCACCAGGTGTCCAAATATGAATATATATATAAATGCTGGATGTATTGTCAGATAACATTTGCTTACAAGTTCCCCATATCAACTTAAAATGTAATATGTCAGTGTTGTGTTCCTCTGCCCCCAAGTGGCAAAAAATGGGTCACAGATTTAATAGCAAAGATCTGGAAAACGCGTGTTGTTTGGATGGTTCAAAACACAATTTGTCAAATATTCATAAAGGACAGAAACACAGCAGCCGTTTTTTCCTTTCTATAAGCAGTTTTAATGTTAGTTGTACTATGTATACCTCTTTAACTGTTCAAGTAGAGAAGCTAACAAGGTAACAAAGAAATAGCCTACTTTGACATGTTTCTTGCTGAAAGTCAATGTTGTTTTCTTAAAACACAACTTAAGATAATTTGACCAAACACTTATTGTGCGATAAAAGCATCAGAACAGAAAATTCTTGTATGGGTCATTTTGTAAAGACCTGTCAGACTTGACAAACAAGAATTGACAATCTTTTCATCGTTATGTTTGAAATTACTTATCGAACAAAAATACCAAACATTCACTTGTTCCATTTTCTCAAGGGTGAGGATTTTTAGTTTTTTTCTGTACATTTCTCTTGAAAACTTACTGTCTGTTAGGTTTTGAACTGCTGGTGGGACAAATCAAGCAATTAAAATAATTTACTTTCACTATTTTCTGACATTCTAAGAAATGATTAATTGATTAATCTAAAAAATAATTCATAGATGAACTAATGATTAAATTATGATGAATAATCATTAGTTGTAGCTGTAGTTTGATTCATATGTGTTTTAGTCAGTGACTAGAGAAATCTCTCTCATTTATTTGATCACTGTTGATCAGTCTTGATTCACAACTCCCGGCAGGGGCAACGCCATTGATTGTCCACCATGTAGCTGTGGAGGTTCTAGCTGGCTCCTCACATAAATATGGTATTTCAACACCTCACCACCCACCGGCTTTTTCCTGTCTGCGAGCCAGCATTTTCCATTTTACACTTGAGGCATTTAGCTGCCACTCTTATTCAGAGTGAATTAGCCTGGATGGAACAGCAGAGTGAGCTTCAGTCGCTGTATGACTAAAATAATAAGCGGGTAAAAATTAGAAATGCAAGGTTGAGCCTTGTCCTGTTACCATGCAATTTTCTTTGTGGCTCTGTGGCAGTCATGTAAAGGGTGAAGGGCTTGAAAAAGAAAGATGAAGGATTTTTTTAAGAAAGTAAATGAAAAGGAGAACAAGGAAAATTCAGTGGGGAGAAGGTGATGTCATGTGTTTCTTAGAAAATAGGCTTTTATGGAAATGGCAAATCACTTTGCACATCTGATTGGTGAGAGAAGATAGTTTCTTGACAAAAAAAAATGGTGTGATGTGGAATGATTAACATGCTGGAACTCAAAAAGGAGCTTGTTTTAGCAGAGGAGCCTTGTTTTGTCCACTGCTTCAGATGGCACACAACAACGAAAGATGTTGGACAAAAAACATAAGCAAGGAATGCAACAGAGCCACACTTGAAGCCCCCTATGCACCCATGATACACAGTTTGACTTAGTTTGACTTATAGTCCTATTTTCAGGTCTTTGTAGACACAACTGTGCTTCTTTAAAATCTCAATCACGCTCTTTATTAGTTTTGTTACACCTGGATGAACTCCAATTTTATCATTCTTAAGGCCTCGGTTTGCTTCAAACAAACTAGGTCATACACCTTGTTTTCAACAGAATCAATCTCTAACATGCTTTTAGGGAGGATATTTCTTTTTGTGCATTAGTGTTTACATACACCCTGCACATGTCCAAATCTACCATGATACATTCAGTTTTGATAGAAGGTAAAGTCAGAGGCAGAGTAGCGCACATGCATTTCAATTACATGACAGGATTTAAATAGATTTAAATTGGATTTGATGTAATTCTAATATCATTCACTGAAGCAGTGAAAATGCTAGTGCTTACTAGATCTCCTAAATTCTGTAACTGTATAATGTGAAGAGCGGTCTACGTTGTATAATGTTATACTAAGTTTGCAGCAAAACTGTGATCATCACTGCCACGAGATGTGAAACTAGACCAGCCATCTCAGATGAAAACAAACACTCCCTCGGCAACACCTCCCTCCTCTCTTCTTTTTCTCAGCAAGGTGTTACAAGGCACCAAAAAAAAAAAACAACTAAATAAAGTGACCCTGTGAACACACAAGCCAGCAAAAACAATCCAGCCACAACCTTTAGACCATGCTACAATATGACCCACAGAAATAAGCAAGCTAGCGATAGCAACATTTGCTGAACAAACAAAGTAAAAAATATTTCAGTAACAGCAGGTTAGCTAACATTATCATGTCTAGTGAAGTGGTCACTCATAAAAACAGACATGTAACTTTATGTAGTATCAAGTTACTTACATGAGGAGGAGAAAAGCAGGTTTGGAGCCAAGCTTGAGCCATTTGTAGCTCCCTTGTAGGTCTCTCCCTTGTTGGTAAACCCAGATCAATACTATCTACCAGGTCTGTCTGGGAGGGAAGTATCTGCTGGAACTGGTGACTTGAAAGACAAAACTTGTAGATGTTTTGATGGTGCAAGAGCCAACCGGGACGTGAGCAGGTAATGCCAATGGCTCTGATCTTGTGCTCTCTTTGTCTAATAGGCCTTTTTAGATTTAAAAAAACAAAACAAAACAACAACAAAAAAACGCCCCTGTGTGTTTATAAAACTCATGCACAAGCATACATAAGTAACTTTTCTTCTCAGGACGCCATTACTCTACTTCATCTTTACATAGGAAATAGTTGTTTGAGGTAGTGCCTGTCCAGTTATGACCAAAAATAGACAATTTTAACTAGACTTTAGTGGAAGTAACGTCTCTCCTTATATCTGATCTCAGAACAGCTTTCTGTCCCTGTGTTCATCATGTACTGATTAACTTCCCACTCCTGGTGGTGGCGGGCTCCTGTCTCTGAAAGCTAGCTTGACTACCTGCCGTGTAAGCCGTCCTTTCTGTCATTTTCGTGGGTGTAACTGTGTCCCATTGACAAAGGCAGGAGCCGGTCCAGCGGAAAGAAAAGCAGCTTTTCATGGAGGAGGGTCGAGGAAAATCCTGGGCTCTGGGACAGGTGACTGTCGTTGGGCCAAAGTGTGTTTTCACTCGGCGTTTAGCGTTCAGTTTAACGGGTATGAGATCGCGCTATACGCATGCGCAGGCGTGTGGCGGGGAAAGCGAAGCTTGCGCGTTAACCGTTGAGGGATCGCGGGCGCGAGCGCGTTAACGAGCGTTAGAAGTTGTTTCCCAACCGCCATTAAACAAATCCAGAAGAAGAAGGAACGAGCGAATCACGCCGATTTACAGCAAGATCTGCTGTAAACATCAGAGGTTTGAAATTAATTATTGTTACTCAAATTGCCTAGCTCCTTTTAGGAATAGCTGTGTGTAGGATGTGTGCACTTCAAATTGTTTGTGGTACAACAACAACTACAAGACCAAAGTTCCCGCGTCTGGCCTGTGCTTCCCATGGTCGGCCCTGATCAGGCCTGCTAGCTTGTCTGTAAAACTCACCGACAACACTGGTATATTAATGTTTAAAATCTAGTTCACAGAAACTTTAAGACAATTGCAGCCAAGTTTACTGTCAGGAGTGAACACGATGAATGTGGACATTGTTGCTGACTATTTTCTAATTATGTTAGAGCACAATAATGTCAATTATAGTGTCAAAGTATAGTATAAACTCTTCTAAACATGGTAAACAGGTTTGGTCAAAGAATTTAGGAGTTTGAGTTTACATGCAAGCCTGGGATATATGCAAACATTAGCAATTACCATTAGCCTTAGCAGTAGTGTAAATGATTAGCATTAACGGTCAGTGTCTTTAAAGCTAGCTGAAATGATTAGTTGGGGTAAACCAACCTAAGCTGGTCCACATCATGTTATCTGGTAGCGTTTCCTGCGACCAATAAACAGTGGATTGTGTATTGAGACTGAAATATTTAGTTGAACCTCTCAGCTATCAGGTGTTGCTAAAGAACCAAAGTCAAGCCAATGAATACAGTTAGAGTTGTAACGCAAGGTTTTCAATTCGAAAACAATTAATAAGACCGCTGCACGAAACAAAGACTTGTATACATACAGATGTGAAAACACTAAATACTAAATCTAATGTGCAGTTGTGCAGTGCATATGTATTTTTCCCCAGTAAATTCAGTATTCAGTATTAAGTGCTGTATGGGGTTTGGAGCAAAGCCATGAAGTGATTACGGTCTAGCTCAAAGTTGAGGTGATAACAGAGTTAAGCACAGATTGAATGCTAGACAAAGATGGGAACAGTGTTGTTGGCCACAGTCATATTGCTTTGCACAGGTAACCCCTTTTACATCCAGGTGGTTAGAAGAGTCTTTAAGAATTGTGAAATGGTAAGTATATCTAAATGACCGTCTGAGTCTTACAAACATTGCCAGGTAATTATCTTTTTGAGAAACCAGTGGCTACCTCTTTGAACTGAATGTATGCTAATACATTAGAGACACAAACTGGGGTTAGGGTAGCATTGTAAATAAATATGCTTCACCAGTCTAACACTCCTAGTTCCACCATAATTCAAACTCCACTTGAGGATGATCTGACAAGCATTTAGTTTGAAGCAGACCGAGGCCTATATAGACCTTTTTCACTGCAGACATCTCAAACTCGTCAAACAGAGCTGTAACCAATACTATTAACTGTGTCTGCATTTCAACTATATGTTTAAATCTCAGAGCTCTGGTATAGAAATTTTTTAACAAGGAAGACAATTTGGCATGCCATAGCAGGGAAAGCACAGGTGTACCTGATAACATTAAATATGACTGCACTTCATTTGGATGAGCCAGTTCCAAAGTTCTGGTATTGTGCATACTGGTGAATTGTCAAAGCTTAATTAAATGTGTTACAGCTCTGCTTTCCCTGCTATGAGAAGTCAAAATATCTGCTGTGAAAAGGTCTGTTGTGCATTTTCACTGAGAGACACGGAAATGGACTCATCATTAATGATGTTATTTCCACTTCTGCTTTTCCTGCTATGAGGAGCGAAAACATCTGAAGTGAAAAAAGTCAGTTAGTACATGGAGTTTGGTGTCTTCACATTATTCCCAGTATAGCTCCATCAAACTTAAACCTGAGCAGACATCTAATCAGCCAGAATAAGTGCGAACATCTGTGTGGGTGTTCACATTTCAGACTTACATGAGAGCCTTTTAAAGGCATAGCTCAGACTTGAGCAAGTTAATATTTTTTCATAGTTAAAAATCTCATGGACAGCTTTCTAATATTTCTGTGTGTAATGTGACCCTGTCATGTTGAAGTCCAAACATTGCCGCACATATAGGTGTGACTTATTTTGACTGAGACCCTCTCACAGGGCCATGTGTGTATAGTGTGTTTCATTGACATCTCCCTGACTATCTCATTAGTGTTGATTGGGTAGAACAACAACAAATTACAAGAAAGTTGGACATAAAAAGAATTTAAATGCACAGTATGTAACTTTGGCTGCTAGTGGTCTCAATTAAAACAATAACAAAAGATGAAGTTGGGCGACGTCATGAAATTTGTGGGATCATGAAAGTTGCTGGTTTCAGCACCAATGCCCTAAGCTTCTGCCGGTTTAGATCCTTCTGTGTCAGTTGTTCAGGAGGTTTTTTTGCTGAGCCAAATTATCTACTGTAGACGTGTGGTGATGGATCCTGGTGATCAACAATCATTAGGGTGATCTGGTAACTTAAGGTCCAGACTTCAGAGACTAAAATCCTTCATCTGGTTAAAAAAGAGCTATGTCTAAAAAGTATATCTGAAAAATGTAGTTTAAAACTGGATGAAAATCCGGTTTGATCTTCTTGCAGGCAACTACAACGTTGATGGGCTTTGAGAATATAAGGTCATTGACAGGCGACCAAATGAACCACTTATTATGATTAAAATCACATATACATATGGATAACGTAAGTACACGACTCAACAAATATATATAGCACGGCATAGGTCTAGTCATCTTTAGACAATTTAATGTGGAAAAGTATAATCTTAAAACACAGACAATACTTATGTGGTCAAGAGAAGACTGCACCAACACTGGTAGCAACATTACCCTCCCTTTTTAAAGGTATATTACATTTCTTACCTACTAATATTCACTTCCATTGCCAAGTCAGAGATTGCTTTGTTTAACTAAAGCACATCTGCTTGGTCTGCCAATAAAAATACAGCTGCAGTGCAATTCTTGGGGAATGGAGAAATGTTTTTTCCTAATATGCTTCCTTGTTATTTTTTGTACTTTATCGCAGATCCAGTGTGACTTGTGTGACTTCCACAGTGACTTGTTGTGACTCTCTCAAATGGTTTATAGTGTGATTGCTCTGATCAATATATATCCATTAGCCACATGAGAGCCATGACCCCACATACTTTTTTTTAAGGACAGAGTACAGAGAAATTTGTTTGAATAGAAAAGTAAAGTGATTGTACCTTAACTGTCCTGTCAGAGTTGCTACGCTGTCTCATAAATTGATCCCTTGTTCACACATTCACTCCCTATATATTGCACACTTAATAGTTAACTATATAGGGGTCAGTAAATTGAGATTTTGGACAGTGATGGATCATCTTCCTTTTAGTTGCATGATTCTAATTTTCACAACTATAAATGTGTCACATTTCTTTATAGGGTTATTAGCAGAAAGTAGTGTACATACCGTTGACTTGTTCCACCACAGGGATTTCTGGGGCACTATAGAGCATAAATTTCACACTTGGATATGAGACCCTCAAATAAAATAACCCACAGTAACTATATTACACCGTGTAGTAATTAGGGAGTGATTTTGGACACAGTAGAGTTTCTTTGACCCCAGATAATCAGCAGCATATCACCACCAGGCAGCAACTTGAGCAGAAGTCTACTCAGCCAGAAGGATTGAAACCACCTGTATGTGGAGCCTTTAATATTAAATGGGTCTTAATGATGGGCCCCTCACACAATGGCCTTTTCAAGCATTCAGCTTGAATTTGAAGTAAATTTGCTATTCTATTTTCTTTTTCAGAGTTGAACATTTTTCCTGAGACAGTCTCATGCTGAGCTTTAATATGTCTTGCTCTGTAGTTTAAAGGCACACTGAAGGGCACCTGCAGGAACCATGCATAAATTGACAATGATTTTGACTGATTAGAGATTTCCCAGGATAATGTGGGCATGTGCAAATCGTGTATGATTGACATCTCCCTGACTAGATTGATAACTGTGGTCAGTATTTCAATTGACAATTATTAATCCAACACAATAGAGTTGCATTAGTCTGTCTACTAATCTGTGAGCATGTTTTATTTATAGTAACATAACTTTAATTTTATGTCATGACACGTCGACCACATAAAAGTGCTAATGGGGGTTTCCACCCAGTATTTCATGTCTGTAGGCCATAAAACATTGTTTTGAAAGACTGTTTTTTTTTTTTCATTCAACAATTTTTTTTCTGCTCTATTTAGGTGAATTGAAAAATATTTTTAAATTGTGGAAATGCTCTATAGCAGTATTTTGAGTAATTATGACTAAAGAGCTGTATGTTTTTATAGACACCTCATTTTTCTTGTATTTTACGTTTCTGGCACGTTTATACTGTCCGGCTCCAGAGTATGTGCTGAGAAGGGGATACTGTAGGGTAAGGACATTGAAAGATGATAGACATAAAAGAATGCATAGGAGTAAACTATGAGCCTTGTCTGTTTTGCATTGTTGTTCTTAATCGTGTGTAGATCAGATCATTCCCAGCCTAGCTCCCGCCAATTTCAAGCAGGAGAGAATTATTGATTGACTGATTTGTCTTACATGATGGCCCTCATAGCTACAGAGTAGAAATTACACAAAGAGCAAATGAACAGCTGAAACAGAACTTCACTTATTTCACTTTTCTTTGTTGAGTTGACATTATTTGATTGATAGGTCATGTTGGCTCAATTGTGGTGATAATTAGAGGAACAATAGTTGTGAATGCTGACGCAGCATTCACACCAATAACACCAAGATTAAAGTTTTGATTTCTTTAACTGCATACAGCAGTGCTTACTGCACCTTGCAATTGCAAGCTGGAATTTGGTGGTTTTTCACAGCTCATGCACATTTTCAACCCCAAATAAAAATACCTGAGTGGAGATGCTGGAAATTAAAAAAAAAAAAAACAACTTAATGTATTGTAAAGTTTTTAAGCTTGGCTGAGGCGGAAAAGTGGGTGTATCGACAAAAGCAAAGTGCAATGTAAACAGACTTGGCAAATAAATCATGATGTGCATTAGCAAGTTCACATAAGAGACAGAAAACAAATGAAAACTTCAGGTCTGTGTGGAGCAATAATCAGACGTTACTTGAAATAACGAATGAATAAAACAAATGTAAAAACATATTTCTATTATGTTTTCTACATTGTTTTTCACTGTTTGAGGTTTTACTGATGTTCTTTTATTTGCTTAATCTTGTTGCACCCTCTTCCCCTGCAGTGGTTTTAATGACACTTAACTGGAGAATCAGCGCCACCAACTGTTTATCTTGATTAACTAACTCCTAATATTTGCACAACAGCAAATATGATGATGGATGGAAACAAGCATTTGCATTTTCCTTTGCCAGATTTCTCAATTCTCTTAAAACAAGTGAAACTTTTGGCAACTGAAAAGGTCAGATATTTGGTTAATAAAACGTTTATAATTTTACTGATATATTCAGTATCAACAAGCCACATTGCCAAATTAACAAAATATCCTTATTGTGTTAATAGAAAACATAATCCAGTCACCACAACTTTCTAAATAAATGTATTTGTTGTGCAAATATGTAATTTTCAGGAGATGAATAGAATAGAAACCAACCTACTGACTTAATCTGTCCAGATGTCTTCAGACCTTTTGTCTCATGAAAACTGATATACTAATAAAACTAACAATGGCTCTGCTCCGTTCAAGGCCCGCTAAACAATTACACTCTATGAATGAACCAAAATGCACAAAACTAGAACTCTGAAATTGGACCAGCTAAATAATATTAATTATTCATATATTTGGTTTTGATGGTGCTTTGACTGTGTTATGTTGAAAAATCTTCTGTGAAAATGATGTTAGTAAGGAACTACTTTATGAGATGTATACAGTATGAATAGACCTTTGTAATGCTTTCTAGAGTTTTAAACTTTAACTTTACTTTGACTGGCAAATGCTGGAGCCAAACCAAATGTTAGTGTTATCTCAACATGTCCACAGGACAGATCTGGTGAGACTGTCCCACTGCAGTAGCTTTGGCTTTGCTATGTTGCTATTTGCTCTGCCACCTAATGAAAAATTTTTTAGAACAATAAAATCATTAAAAAGAGTCAAATGTTGTATGATGCTTCCAAAATGAGTGTGAATCCACAGAGAAATATTGCGCTGCCTCTGCCATCACCCCGAGAAAAACTGGACACAGAAAAAAGTGATAACATAAATTAAACCATTTTCAATTACTGTTTACTAGTTTTACTTACCAGAAAATGTTTTTTTGAATGGTTTAAATTAACTGACCAGAATGCCCAAAACAATTTGGTGTGGTTCACGCAGCATTTGGCAGATTGTGAATAGAGTACATCCATCACCTCATCCTCTCAAACTGTCTTGGCTAATGCAGAAAATTGAGTCTTGTTTTTGTAACCTTCAGGTTGCTGCAGCAGGAGTTAACATGGAGAGGGCCATGGAGTCGCATGGGGATGAGAACATAGAGCAGAGGGAGGTGAACGAGCAGAGATAAATAGGTGGAAAGACGCATGAAGGAGAGATGGAAGGTGAGGTGGACAAATGACATTTTTATTTTCACCTCAAAGAGAGAGAGATGAAACAGCTGGCTCCTCACACAGACGAGCACACTTACAAACTTTGTCTATCTTTGTGAGGACATTGATATAATGCAATCTCCAGCACCTTACCCTAAACCTAACCTAACCATGACAAATCTATCAACCCCAACCATCACCATAAACCTTACCAAAGCTTAATTCTAACCCAAACCCTAAAACCAAGTCTTCACCCTCAAACAGCCCTTTAAGGGTGTGACACAGATGTTTGTTAGGAAAGTGCTTTTTTCCTCCTTCTCACTATGTAGCATTTACACACAAAGAGACACACACTTACTTCCATCATCTTTCCATCCGTTAATATTAAGCTGAGCTCATGTTGAGCACAAAGCGAATAGATCATGATTTTTGCATAATGGGTGTATTTGTGAAACTGTGGGTGAGCCTATGTGTTTGATTAGTTCTCTCTCTCTCTCTATGCTATTCTACTTCACTGTGACCAAAACACTGCTCGCTATACACACAAACACAGACACACAAACATTCATGCACATACACATGCACACAGGATTGAAGGCTAAGACAACAAAAATTCTATTTCAGATAGGAGGCACACACACAGAAACACGCATGCACACAGACATTAATGTGTGTGTGCGTGTTTCTGTGTGTGTTTGTGTGTAATGAGGAAAACTGCCATTTGGGAAAACCAATTACTCCAGGTAAATAATATAACCCCTCACCCCTTTAACCAAACAATGAATTTATAAAGAGGAAAAACCTCCTTTTTCACACTCGTGCACACAAACACAGTGGTTTCTGTATACTTTAGAGAACATTGCATTGACTCACAATCATTCATCACTCTTACTATAACCCTAAATTTCACCTTGGAAAATTAACCTCAAGCCTGTATGTATTTATCTCTACAATCTGCTGTTTTGTCTATGAGCATCAGCAAATATTGTGTGCTATTTGGTTTCCTTGTAAGTCCTCACAAGTTTAGATAAACACCATGCGTGCACTCATGCACACATTTCCCCCTGAGACTGAGTGTAATTATGAGGTTGGCCTGGAATGGTTTGATAACTAATAAAACTGAGATTTCTGGGGAAAATAAGGAAGAGAAAATTAAAGTGTTGGAGTGTACAAATTCTAATTAAAATAATGCAGAGTTTATGGTGTGCAGGACACATGGAGAGAGGAGAGGAAGAGGAGAGGGGGAGGGGAGTGAGTGCAGGGAATGAAGAAGTATTGGCATTAGAGCAGGAAGGAAGAGGGGAGGGACACAGTGGGTGAGGAGGGAGGGTTATCATATTTTCACAGGAATTTCCTCATTTAAAATCTTCATTAGGTGCTCCCTCACTTTATATTTGTTCTCAGCTCTTCCATCACGCCACAGCAGCCTCTGGTCTTTGGCTGTGTGGAGCGATATACTCTGCCTCATTGTGAGAGTATGTGTGTGTGTATGTGCATGTGCACGCACGCATGCGACAGTGTGAAACAGAGCAGGCAAAGCCTGCATGTCCAAGTACGTGTGCATGCTGGCTCCTGATTATCCTTTTGAGTTTATTAATTACAACTCTTTGTCATTCATCCAGGTTCTATCAGTCGCTGCACACAGTTCTCTCTTCTGTCATCTTTTTCTTTAGTTTCATTACGTTTCTGTCCCCACTCCTCCTCCTCCTCCCTTTCTCACTAGAGGAGCAAACACCGGTTTTGCATCAAAGAACAAGAGACTTTAGTGCGTGAACAAACAATTTACTTGTCTGTACAGTCTATCTCTTGCAGCTGTCACTCCAGGACAAGCCTGTTGATTTGATCATCTTTTCTTCTCTGTAAATAGGCCTGTCTGTCTTTAATCGTTTAACACACATAGGCAGAGGTATAGATCTTAATCTGACTAATCCTGGATTAAAACTCAGCACACTGTATGTGAGCGTGAGTTGGTGTGAGTTTGTCTGATATTTGAATGAGTCAGTGTGTGGATCTTTTTGCAGCTTGTCTGTGTCACTTTTTATTCTTTGTTCTTAACTCTGATCCCTATTAGCTTCCACAAAGTGCTTGCTTGTCTCTCTGGGGTCCATAGAAACTAAAAGGAAGCAATTTAAAGATCACACAGTATCAATAGACCAAGAGAGGGAGGGCAAACAGAAAACTGCCCTGGTGGTTTATTCAAATAGTCCAAACTTCCTATGGTTACATTTCTTTCTGATAAGTGACCTCTGTTGTTGGGCAAATAATGACTTAAGTTAAAACAACAGAAATGTAATGTGAGGTAATAACGCCACAAAGCCTTTCAGATGATGGTGTACAGACATGTTGGTTTGTTTGAATCATGACAACAATTTTTTCAAATCTTCACCAAGTAGTTTTAATTACTACCAGTTGGCCGAACATTGAAATGAGGCAGATCAGAAAACAAATTTTTACATGGAGTATTAGCAATATAAATGATACGTGTTATCATTTCAATGTGAGGGTTTGTTGATTTTACAAACGAAAAGCTAAAAAAAAAAAAAAAAAAAAATCTAAATAACAAACTGTCAGAAATAATCAATACAGGAAATGCTGTTGACTGCACACCTGGTGGGCACTAATGTTAGAAAATGAAACCATGCAAAAGAAGTCATCATATTCACAATATAACAAAAAATCTAAACACCTTTGTTTAATTATCTCAGGTGTTTGTAATTTAACTTCTTCTGCAGTCAAACCAACGTTTTATGTCTTGACAATATGGCAAAAAAAATAATTTGGGTTGATATGATGAGAAGTTTTTACTATTTGAAAGTAGTAGGTGCACTTATTATAAAATCACAGCAAAAGGGCAAATGTGAAATTGTTTCCATCTACTACCGTAATGAAATCACATGAACCTGACCTGGATCAAATTTTACAGATGTTCTTTAATAACTATTGTTTTTGTAATTATCTCAGGCGTTTGTGATCCAGCTGTCTTTTGACGTGTTGTTGTGTTGTCCGTGTTGAAAATGTACTTTACACTCTTTGTAATGCTGCATATTCCAGGCAGAAGAAGCTCTACAGTGACATGTAACCACTGTATTCTAGTTTCTCACAGTGCAAGTGTGGCATATTATTTCCAAATGACATTTTGCATAAATAACATAATTTATGCAAATTTTAATTTACCTTCTGCGGTTTCCCATGGAAGTTGTTCTTACACATATTAGCTCAGAAAGAACAGTGGTGAAGTTATGTGACTGCTTGCTGTTAGTTTGTATGTGCATATTCATGTGCAAGTGTGTCTGTGCATGTGTTTTACCCACTAAATACTGTATGTAATGTGACAGTATATTTGTGCAGAGGAAATGCAATGGTATTTGTTTTCATTTAGAGCGCTGACATTTTCATTTTTGAGAGAACTGAACAAATCAGTTTTCTCTTTTCTCTTGCAAACTTTTCGTGTCTGACAGTCTCAGATACCACTTTCTAAACGTAAGAATATTCTTTGTGTGCATTGTTGAAATAATTTGTGTGTGTGTGTGTGTGTGTGTGTGTGTGTGTGTGTGTGTGTGTGTTTATTTGTGTGGAACTGTGTGCCACATATTAACACACATATGACCTCTTTCCCCTGTCTGCTCCGCAAAGGCCTCAGCTTTCCTGCATGACTGAACACACACAATGCAGCTGTCCAAGTAACCAAAACACACCCGTTCCTGACCCACATGTCTGTTATTGGTGTCTGTCGCCAACCAGACTTCACACACACACACAGAGACAAACGCACATGCATAAACATCTGAGATGTCAGTAATGAAAACTGCCAAACCTGAGAGAACTAGGACTGTTAATATTGTGTGACAGACAAATCAGTTTTTAAATGAACACGCAAAATGTTTTCAGTTTCAAGACAAATATTATATTCGAGCTGCAGCTTATGATTATTTGCATCATTGATTAATCAGCTGAATGTTTTTTCGATGAATGGTTTTGTCAATGAAAAACTGTTGACTAATTTCATTGAGCTGAAGTCCAAAACCCCCAGGGCCCTGTGCATATTCAGTTTACAACCATGACAGAGAAAAGCACAAAATATTCTCTTTTGAGAGTTTGAAGTCTGCAAATATTTGGCATTTTCTCACAATTAATGTTGAAAAACAACTGAAATGATCAATCGTTGCAGGATTATCTGATAAACTCATTGATTAATCGACTAATTACTTCAGCTCTACACTTTATATTCAAGGTATGGATCAACTATACCTCAGTCACTTCAACTCCTAACCTGAAGACGTTGTTCTCTGCAGTAAAGTGGCTAAAAGTATTATGATACAAATGCAAACAACAGGTCTCTTTACACTCTCTATCTTTATTGCCTGTCACACACTTGAGGATCAGCAGGTCGATCTTGAACCCAATTTGTCTCCTGATAATCACACAGGCGACCCAATTTCAGGCTGGTCTTAAGTGATTATCTTCACAGATGATCTTAACTTTCCAGACACAAATGCAGACCAGTTGTGACCACACAGAATTTAAATCATGCTCATTTCTCAAATGTAAACTATTTAACATTCTGAAATCCTGCGTGGTGGGAGGAACAGCAGCTGCCTCATATGCAATTCATCCCTGATGCTAAATGTTCTGTTCCTGCAGGTTTCAGTCATATCACATGTTCTTCATCAGCAGATGTCCAGTTGTAATGGAACTGTAGATATTAAAATTTCTATTTTGTTTAGATGACACCTGGATAATCTTCTCCACTTACTGTTGAATATCACATATGACTGAGAGCTCCAGAACAACTGTTGACCTTGTGGTGAGATTATTTTCTAAACTTCATGTTCTTTGCTGTCATGTTTGGTGACACACAGGAGATGTGAAAGCCCTACTAAACAAGATATCAGTTTCATCCTCAGAGTTTTCTCATAAATAAAGACTATTAAAGGTGGAATGGTGCAAAACTGCCACTTTCAATGCATGTAGTGTAGTGTGTTGCCCCTGTGTGCTCATACGCACACATACATTATGTGTCCAGGTATATGTGTATGATACAAACAAGACAAACCCACTCATTAAAAACTTTTCCATAGCACTATTAGTGGGCACAAACTCCACAGCATACCGTCAAAATATGTTTGTTAAGGTCCAATCAATCTATCATATTTCAAAAAGGCCAACAAAAATAGTTTAGAAGAATTAAAAGAAATCTATGCTGAGCTGTGTTCTTGTTTTTTCAGCATCTTTTCTATATTTAAATTATGTAGTTTATTTAGGTCACCTTGCAAATTTATGTGAAAATGACCTGCATAAATAAATGGCAGATAAACAAAACAATTCCTCAAGTTCAATAGCCAGTGACCGGAGGCAGTACTTCATAACATAACCATAGACTCAATCATTTAATGTTCTGCTTTACTTATGTAATGTTAAGTGAGGCTCTCATGACTGAAGAACAAAAACTAATTTCATAACACATTTTATATGGCGATTTTTTATTTTAATTTTATTTTTTTAATACATGATTCACAACATGAACCAATCTGATTTAGGATTGTATCTACACACAACAGATATTACCCAGCATCCTTTAAAGACACCACTTTCTGTAAAAGCTGTTCCATATCATTGTGCTTCTGAATATCTATATTTATCAGTACTCTTTTTTTCATTTGCTTTATTATTTTATTAATGTACAGTGTAATAATGAAGATTGTAAATTGCATTCACACTTGTTCCTTAATCTGCTCCACATGTTCTAGCTGTAAACAAAAAGTGATTATATACTCAGTGTATATTAGACAGTAAATGAATAAACAGGAGTTGCAAAAGACCGGAAGCTATAGAACATGTACTGCCTTTTCTATTTCTTAAAAGCTACTTTGCTATACAAACTCTATCTCTATATTTGTTATTTGCACCTTTATGTTCATGTGTGCATGTGAGTCTGAAATGAAGGAAAAGATAAGTCATTACAACCATAGAGATACTACAAGTCCCCTTTAACCTAAGGAATATAAATATAATGCAATGTGGAACAATTACTAAATATGAGACAGATCGGGATATGATGCTAAATGAAATTTGTATTTTGCTGCCATCATTGCTGTCATGTGTCCGATGCTGTGGATGTTATCACATCACAGGATGACCTTCAACAGTAACCAATATTATATTACTGCTTTTGTCAAGGGAAACTGATACTTCAAAGGGAGGAAAATAACTTGTTGACCAGTTGTGCCAGTTACAGATAATGGCAAATGGTAAAAAACATTAATAACATTAGCTTAACACTAGTCCCAATAAGATACTAGAGGTGAAAATCACTCAAGTTCATGATTTGCACTCGCTGACCATGTAGTAACTTTTTATCCAAAGCTAATCAGTCACATCACCATTCATATCCACATCAGTATCTCAAGTATCTGAACTCAAGTGTTCATACAGCCAGTTTTCAGCACTGATTCTGACTGTCTTCAGTTCAGTTGTATACTCAGTCTTTTATGGGTATAAGTTGTCTGTCATGTTCAATACTAAAGGAGGCAATGCTCATAACCTAAACTTAATTGCTCAGCAACCTATTGTTTACATCAGATTATATTTTTTTTTTTTTACTTTTGCAGTCTTTTAACCTTTGTTGATGAGGAAACATATTGTGACTGAGCTGAGCAGTCACCAGTGAGAGGTGCTGCACTGGCAATAGTTGCTGACTCAGTCAGTTTTAATGATTATTCAATTGTAGATTTGTTTACATTTTTTTTCCTACTGTACTGAACATTTATATAAACATCATTTTAGACCATGTAACACTGCAGCAACAAAACTTTTACAGAACTGATTAGCATGTGTTTTTTATTTCTCATGAATTCAACCTCAATTTAAAAAAAAAAAAATTATGGAGAAGACGTGAATGAAAATATCCACATCCGCAAGTATTTGGGGAGAGGAAGTCATTCAAAGGCGGCTGAAGGCAGAGTTAGACATCAATCTGGAAACCACTAAGGTGTCCAGCCATCCAATCAGTGGTGATATCACTGTCACTTCTTATATAGTTGTCTCAAAACAGGTTGTTTATTTGCTTAGTACATAAAAATGAGATACTTACTGTGTAGTTCCCTCAAGAAAGAACAACAATGCAGGAAGTTTTATATTTTAAAGTTATTTAAATTAAACAAAACAAATCCTTCTAAGCTGCCTGGAAACTGCTGGTGGTGGTGGGATGGTTGAGGGGAGAAGCTGTGAAGCAGCAGTATGAATAATAGGAAAGCCTGTAAATTCATTTGAGAGATATACTTGAATAATTGCTTTTTTTTCCCCCAAGCAAAACTTAACAATCCATAATGTCACATGTAGCCACTGTCATAGGATCTACTATTGTTTCCAACTTTGTTTTTTGTACGATGTGTTATAAATAAATTAATTTTCACTAGCTGGAGCATCATTAGCATCTGTAATGTGACATGTAATTTGAGAGTAAAGGCTGGTTTGTGGACTGTCAGAACAAGTTCTTAAGACATGCTGTTAAGTGGTCATATCTAATCTGCTTACAAACAGGGATAAAGGAGCACACTGTCAGACAGTCTCTCCGGGAGATTTGGCTGTTCACAGAGAAAGTGACAGAAATGAAACGAGCTAGAGTATGAAATACAATGCCTGGCTTTTTTTTCTCACATCTGCACAACCGGCCAATCATGACATGAAGTCAGTCTGAATGTCAGATGGTCATTTTGAAAAGTTACAGTAATGGCCAGACACAGGCAGTTGATTTTATGACGTCATCATCATCAAGTGTGGGCGGAAGGGGTTTCTGGAGCTATCTGGCAAGCAGTTGGGACGCCTTAAAGGGTAAACAAATAGATTAGACCATCCCCAGTTTTATCAGCTGAAATCCAAAAACCATCCACTAGCCAATGTTCAAGGACGGCTTTGTATGATGGACACAATGTTGAACATACATTTTACAGGATGAGGATAAATGACCTTTGTTTGTCTCTTAGGTACAAAGGTAACTGAGTGCTACTTGGTGAGAGCTATTCTTTTTATCATTGTGCCCAAATGTCGCTGGCCCTTGTGATCATTCAAGTCAGCATGTGATATATGTGAAATGAGTTGTACCAACTAGTCCTCTAGCCTGAACAGTTGCATTGGTTGGATGGTCCAAACCTCTGATATGACCCATAGGAGTGTCTGTCACGGCTACAACAATAAATTGTCATGGTTTGGTTAGGTTTTGACACAACAGCTACTTAGTTTTTGTTTGAGGCTAAAATAAGATGCCTTTAAATAAGACAATCTTAGTTGTCATAGTTACAATAATAAAAATATGGTCACGTTTGTCAGTCATGGATAAAGGAAACAAAATAAACTGATGGTTCCACACAGGAATATCGAACATCAGTCTCTTGTAAGTTGTTGACCGATACGTCCTCCTCGTGCAGACTCTGTTGCTCTTTGTTCTGTGACTTGAATGTTTTCCTTTATTCCTTTCAGAATTACTACAGCCACTAGATGTCTCAAACACAAAAACATACATGCTCGTTTTTTGTTTTATGAACAGGAAGACAGTCCCAGCTACACAGTCCATGCCATTTTATTTTGAAAGGCCAACAGCCAATAGGGAATCTCCACCACTCAACTGACCCGTGGAGTGACTCAATCAGTCAGTGCCCTCAACGTTGCAGAGAGAATAAGATCTGTCTCCTTTCAAAGAGTCATAATTCCCATCCCTACACACAGCTGGTGGGAATGATGTACTGAGCAGCAGGTTCATGTCTGTCTTTGAGTTTCTTCTGAAAACACTGAGTTGGCTGCAGACAGAAGCTCGGTGTCTGTCTGCCAGTCAGTGTGTCCACTCACCACACTGTTTTTCTCTGTTTATGTTTTAATTAGTTCATTAGTGCTGGAACGTCATGATGACTTTTGTCAGGCAGTTTCAGGCTTTATTTGTAAACACCACCCCGAGGACTCGAGAAAGCAAACACACACACACACACACACACACACAAATTCAAACGCACACTCACACACATAAGCATCAAATTAACATTTAGAAAGAAAAATATCAACAAAACCAGGACAAGAAAGCATGGTGCTGTGCCAAAGTCTTCAAAGACAACTTCTGACAGAATTCTTGATGAGTCAGAATAAAACAACATGAAAATGAGAGAGTAAAAGCAGAAAAACAAGAAAACATCATTCTCTCTCTCCCTCTGTGTATGTGTGTGTCAGGGCTGGCTTTCATGTTCACATCTATGTCAACAGTAAATAGCAGAAAGATTATTCTTTTCTATTTTCTGTGATTAGCCACTTAATTATTGAAGCCGTATATTTGTGAATGTGTCTGTGTGCGTCTTTTCCTGAATGAAGAAGCACTTAAATTTTATCTTTGCATTGAGCAGCTCTGCTTTTATGCTTTCTTTTGTTCATATTCCTCACTTATGTGTTATAAAATGGCCTGCAATTTCATTTGTGAAAGACATGTTAAGTTGTTGCGAATTGATTGTCATTGTTCATAGAAAATGTTAAAAAGCAAGCTTGCGTATGATGAAGCAGGATGGCAGGCAAACCTTAGTTGTGGGGTTAAACACTAGAAAAAGATAAAAGACACCACAGGGGTAGAATGAGAATTGAAAGCCTTGAAAATTAACACACACAAATACACTGAGTAACCTGAAACACCTGGCAGTGTACTGTAGGACAAAAGCCTCAAAATTATTATAAATAAATACATGGCTGTCTGTTTATACCAAAAATACCAACACCTCAAAAGCTCACTAATAATTACATTAAATCTTATTTGTTTATTCTGTACAAAAAACAGCGTTAGTGTTGAGCCTTTTTGAGTCTACATTGTGTTGTTGTTTTGGGGTTATCAAGGTTCTTGTACACCTTGGTTCTATATTCGGATGAAGGGGAATCCTTGTGGCCAAGTTCCTGAATATTGAGGAAGCTCCTCCAAGAAGACTGGAGGTTATTATTATATCAACAAATAGATTTTTACAGTTTTATAGTGTGATTTTCAGATGTTCAGACTAACACCTTACAATGGTAGCGTTTGTATGTCTAAATGAACAGCTAATTATTTAATTGATATTGATATGTATATATTCATCTAATATCAATAGTATTATTGAATAATTAACATTTTTGGAGTCATTTGCTAGCAAGTGAAACCAGGTACAAACAAATTGTTGGTCATTTTAAGTCAATTGAATCAAGTGTAGTTTTGTCAGTATTGGATTTTGTTTGTATGGAGCTGCCAGAAGTTGAGCTCCATCCATGTTGCAACTGCTTTGACACTTTTGCAGTTCTTTTTGCCAAGTGAGAGATTTAATAACTTTCAGAAATATTTCATATATCTGACTTGATGTTACAGTTCTGACACTGATGGTGAAACATTTTTCCGCTGGCCGCTAAAATATATGACATGAATGCAGCATTGCACCATCCTCTCTCCCAATGCTATTTGCTAGATAGATTTTCTGTTGTGCCATTGTTTACCTGCCTGCTCGCTCATTATTTCTGCTGTTTTTTCATTTCAAACTACTTGTTTTCTCCCTATTTGGGTTTGTTTACCTTCACTGTTTGAACTATTGCTGACCTTGAATCAAGACCCACTTAACCTCATTTAACCTTAGCCGCTCTGCCCAGCAATTCCTGAAGAATTGGTGCTCATCCAAAAATACAGATCTCATTAATAAACTTAATAAATATAATCTTGGCTACAATTTCAAAATAAACTACAATCAGAAATGGGTAAGTGGAATCTAATGCTACAATACTACTAACTAATGCACAAGCATTAATTGTTATTCCATGTGATCACCCATCTGTTTTCTCCAAAAAAGCTTTCATAAGTACAGACGTACTGAAGCACAGATGGCGACCTTTTCACCAAGATGCGGCTGTTTCACTGATGAAAACACTAGTCATGTCACCGCCTTCTCAAACATTATTTGGCTTCTATTGTTGCTCCACTTGTTGAGAAGAATTGACTGTTTTCTGTAAACAAATCAGTAAAAAGGTGAATTAGTGGCCATTTGCTCTATTCACACACACGCACAGTGAATTGTAGGTTGTTAATGTAAACTGAGAGATTTGTTTTACAAGTACTTTGTTTGGAATCACAGTCTTGGCTGCAATATCACACACACATACAGTTAGTGATGTGTATGTGTGTGTGTGTTTGTTCTTCATCTTGAAGTCTTTTTATGCTCTGCTGCCCCATCATTGGTGTCTGTTTCCAGCATTTGAGTACTTCAGTTTGACAACATGAAACCGTTTTTAGCAATTTATATGCAAAGCAGAGAGAAGAAAACATCAGCTGCAATGATCCACAGTGAGACAGAGAGAGATCTAATTGGACACAAGGTTGCTAGTTGTGAATGTGTGAGACTGCTTTGCAAACAGCAAGTGTGTGTATGTGTGTGTGTGTGTGTGTGTGTGTGTGTGTGTGTACTTGCACAATTTAGACACAAAGACAAGACACCTTGTGAGATCTCTTTAGCAAAGGTTGAAGGTAAAGCAGATGCTCAGTGAAGTCTATTCATCACAGCTGATCGGGGGATCTGCAATTCAGCTCCTGTCTCTCCCTGTAAGCTGTGAATAGTGGAGGAGGGGGAGGATTGCGCTCTGGAGGTTTAATACAAAGAGCATGTGTGGTTTTCTGTAAATGAAAGTTTAGGCATGGATACATGTACAGAAATACCATCGATTTGCACATTTAAAAAAAAAAAAAAAAAAAAAGCTTTGCACTTCTCCTGCTTATTTTTTTTTTATATATATATCTCATACTAAATAGTTTCAGATCTTGAAACTCAATTTTAAAAGAAACAAAGGCAACCTGTGTAATCATAATATACAGTTGTATCCATATCTCCCATGTGAAATCTATCCCCTAAACTTAAAAGCTGGCTGTTTTACCTTTTGCAGCAACAACTGCATTTTGGCCCACTCTTCTTTGCAGAGATGCTTTCATTCAGCCACATTGAAGGGTTTTCAAGGATGAGTCCTCTGTATGGGGTCAGATTAAAAGCAGGATTTTGACGAGGCCACTGAAAAACTTTACTTTGGTTTCTTTTCAGAGTTGTATTTGCTCTTATGCTGTGGCTCATTGCATTGTTATGTTGTGGTTGAGCTCCAAATCACAGACTGATGACAGGATATTTTACTGAGAAACAGATTCAGATTCAGATTCCTTCAATTATGGCGAGTTGCCCAGGCCCTGAAGGCATCTGCTCACCATCATGCTACGAACATCATGCTTGACTGTAGGTGTGATGGTCTCAACAAGTCCTCCCACCAGAACAAGCATGTAGGTCATTTGTCTTTGATATGACTCAGTGGACCATCATCACCATAGTTACAATAATAAATACACATTTTCAGTAGTTTTGAGAAAAGATAGTGGTTTGGGTATATGTATTTCCTTCATCATTAATCCAGTTGTAGAGGTTGTGGAAAGAAACAAAAACCTACTGTTGGTATCAGTTTAGAAAACAAGCAACAAACGTCAGTGTCGTAGTCTGTGTTTTTTTTTTTGACCCATCCATCTGCGCAAGCCTTGTCCTAGTGAGCACTTTACACCACAGCGACCCTGTAGTGGCAGAGAGTTTACTAGGAAAGTCACAGTTCGTCATGGATCAGGCACAAAAACTTCACAATCATGTTTAGGAAATTGTGCTTTGGTTAGATTTTCCTCTAGAAAGAAACTAAGAGCTAAGTCTCCAATGTTAAAATCATGGTTTCTCAACTCATCCATCTGCTCCAACCTGCTCCAAACACTGACTTTGTCACCATAAATACTACCTGACTTGACCTTTGCTCCTGTCCTATCTTGACCTAACTTTTACAAGAGGATAGTCTCAGTGTTCTTATTGTGGGATGCTGATTTTCTCATATGTAACAGCTCCACACTTCCACAACTTATCTGTCTGTAGAAGACTGTGTGTTATCAAGGTGTATTTTGGCAAAATTAGACACAGGTTCATGTTCTTCTGTGTCAGCTGTTGTTTTCGTGAGGCCATGCTCCTGCGGACACTGACCTTGATTGAGATGTGAGAGGTCTGCAGTTGTTTTCCTTGGCTCTCGTGTGACTGGATGAGTTGATGTGCTCTTGGTTGACTATGGTGCCACGTTTTCTCCATGTGGAGATAATGGCTTTCACTGTGCTTCTTTGGAGTCAAAGAGCCTTAGAAATACCTTTGTAACCCTTCATAGACTGATATATTTCAGTCAGCTTCTTCCTCATCTCTTCTCCAATTTCCTTTCAGCAACTTCATATCACTGAAAAAGTTGTATACTAATGATCAGTAGATTGGACAGGGCTGGCAGCAGTCAGGCCTGGGTATGTTTGCTGCAACTGAACCCAATTATCAATGAGGTTTAGTCAGATTTAGTCATTTCATTTTTAGTCTTTTTCACACATACCCAGTTGGTGTTGATTAACTTATTTGCTTCAAGAAATAAAAGTATGTTTTAAGTACTGTATTTTTTGTTAGCTGAATTTTTTAAAAGGAAAAATTTTTTTTTCACACACAGCTTGGTTATATGTGTGTGTGAGGTTGCATATATATATATATATATATATAGCTATATAGCTTTACAGTAGCAGTACAGTGTTAATGGCAGACCTTGTGCAGCTCGCCACCATATACATTTCCAAAGAACAATTCACTTAATTTGTCTTTGCGGGCTTATCTGAATATTCTCCCGCCACACTCAGTAAAACAAACACAGCCATCTGTTAACCTGCGCAGAAAAAACACTCACCTCAGAGGGAAAATCCAGCGATTATCCAGTCACCCAAATGTCAAAGATATTTACAGATTATAGGATCACCAGCCAAATGGTTAGTTAACCCCTGCAGTCCTATTTCAGCATTCTTGCTTAAGTGTGATAATAAATAATCAGTAACCCTAAGTGCAGTGACTTGGCGACATGACTTTTGGGGCAATGCTGTCGAAGCTGTTTGGAGAAAGTTTAAGTAAAAAGTTTTCGGAGACAGGGTTGGTTAACTGAAAAGAACTAAACAATGTCAGACTGAACAATTAGGTGAATGGCAAATCATATCTACCCACCATACTGCATGTTATCTAAAGGTCATTTCAAACCTGACTCAAATTATAAATTATTAAGGATACAAGTGATTTTTATAGTTATGGCATCACATCATTAGAAACACAGGTTGATTGATTAAGTAATGCAATTTCATCATGTTAAAGAGTTGGTGAAGCAGAGAGGAGCACCAGCCTCATCCCTCAACAGCACTCATATAACATGATGAGCTGCGAAATCCAACCCAAGAGGAGACAGTTCTTGTCCTCCATTATACTACGACCCTCTTTAAGGCTTCTGAAGATTTTCTGCAGTGGCTTTTTCTTTTCTTTTTCTTTTTTTTTTTTTTTTTTTTTTTTTTTACAAGTGACTTCTTAAAATGAAGCAGCCTGTGCTTGTAACACCTCATCACAGGTTGAAAGTGTATTATTAAACTGTGACCAGTGTTAATCTTGACACCTGAAAATATCAAATTTTAGTATTTAGTATTATTTTAGTATTATAGAATTTTGTTAGTTTTGGTGGTCCTTGTCAATGACAATTAAATTTGAGTCAAATTTTTGTCAAGCTGTTAAATTTTTTCTATAATTTAGGCACCAGGGCTACAGGCTCTTACACATTTAAAGGTTGCACATTTAATCGTGTAACATGAAAGATTAGTGGAAAAGGCAGTGTTTATGTCTCCACACTCCGCCTGCCCTGTAGTGATACAATACAATAACAGACTTTATTTCAGAAAATCCAGTTGTCATTTTATAATTCTGTTTGAACAGAACCACTCTCTCTGTTTTCTCTATTGCAGAGCAGCTGAGTCTCTCACCTGTTAACTAAAACACTGTTCAGAGTATGTGTCTAGTGTGAGAGAAGATAAAACTTAACCTGTTGCCAAAAATCCCCTATTTTTGTGCACAAGCCTAAAAAATAATGTCTAAAATAAAAAGATCATGTGTCAGTTTTTGTTTTTCAACACCTTTGATTACAGTCATGGCCCTGGTTTTCTTCGAAAGGTAAATTTTCCATGTTACAGAGGCACAAGCTTGGAGAAATGTTTCTCTCACGTATTTTATTCCACATAAAAAAGGGAATAACAGTCCTTTAATTGTATTTTTTGTGTGGAACACATTTTGGATCAATAGTCACAAATCTGAATCAATCTGTCAACAGGTGTTGCACTGATCCTACAATTCGTTGCAGACAGAATCAGGAGACTTAGAGCTGTCAATGTATGAAGTTGTCAGAGTTCTGTCAAGCTTTTGTTGCATGAAAGTAGCTGTACCAACTCCAAAGTGTCCAACAAACAGGAAGGTGGATTTTCAAAGGTTAAGTGAACATCTGGAAGAAGATTTTGATGGTTGGTTGTTGACATTAATCCTGGAATTTACTAATTATTTGTGATGGCAACAGGAAAGATCGCCATCAGAAACGTCAACAACGCGTCCAGCATTTGAGAATGTGACGTCAGCTCATCTTTTCATAATGTTGAAATGCTGTGTGCATGTTTTCATAGTTTGTCTCATCTGATTTGCTGCTGCTTCTTGTCTAATTCTCACTGGATTATAGATTAATTTAGCCCATAAATGTGTTGTTTCCTCCATGAACCAGTAACATCAGATATTATTATGCCAGAGACAACCTGGATGTGTGGCATCAGTGTTTTCTGCTGTTACTGATCTGCTGTGGAAAAAACATGTTCACACCAGCTGCGTGTCTGCTGCTGCTGCCAGCGTTATTTCAATACTCAGAGTTTGCAGGAATGTTCAGTTTCTCTTCATTTTAAATAAATCTTGAATTTATTTCTGACTCTAACATGTCACTGCCTCCATATGAGGATGCTAAAATGGTTAAAAATTTACTTTTACGTATCAGAGTCAGCCTAGACATAGAGACTATAGTGGAAAGTGTCTGTGACCTTTTGTCATCAACAGGTTTCTTCTATATTTTTGCTTCTAGATGCACGTGATGCATTTAAAATGGACAAGATGCAGAATCTCTAGATCACACGGCACAGCTGTGATGCATGAGGCGTGCATGTCACGCAGGGAGTGTGTCCGCTCTAATTCATTTACATGGACATTAAAATGAAAACCCAAACGTTCCACAGCCATCAGGCACATGTGATAATGTGACACAGTTTGAAATGTTACTGCTTCTTAAAAATGGTGGAGCAACAGTGAACAGGAGATATTTTGAGGACACTGTTTTACTGATTAACAGTTCTGCACCGTGCTTCATCATAGTTCTTGTTTTTTAAGGCTACTTTTAGTTTAATTTAGTCCTAAAATTTATTGTCAACAAATGTTTTTGGTCACAGGTTTTGTGAACAAATTTAACACTGAGCAACTTGAATCCCTGGGTGGGAATCATTGGTGCAGTATTTTTACTTGTCTCAGCACAGGTAAACTTCACCTCCACTCATCCAACAATGTTCTTGTGCTTTGTGGGGATGATACATTAAGAAAGGCAGAAAGGCATGAAACTATCTTCAATGATAATCAGTCTATACTCAAGAAAAAAACCTAAAACACAACAGTTACAAAGCAGGTGTACCTTTACAGCAATCCTCTGATTTCAAACACACAAAGCTCAGAGCTGTCAAAAGCGGCTTCTGTCCATCTTTTTAGTTTTCTCTGATCTGGTGTAAACAAAAACATCAGCTCTGAGTACTCCAATTATATCATACCAACATGAAAAGAGAGGAGCACATGAAAATAGTGTGAGAGAGAGAAAAACAGGAGCGCACACTCATAGCCAGACAGACCAGTGGAGAGTGAAGTAAAGGAGGGGCTGGATAGGGGCTTAAGAGCTCTCATACATCATCTCATTACATCTGCTGTGTGCATGTTAGTGTGTATTTTCACATTTCTCCTTGTGTGTTTTTCAGTTTGTTTCTGCACGCCGCTATACGTTTGCGTACACGCACGGATTTGTGCGTTTGTGCTTGTGGTGTGTGAGGAGTGGGCAGACAGATGCTATTATTTGCATGTAAATGTTTCTTCTGCTGAATTTACAGCGGCCATCCATCACCAAAGATTTCCACTATCCTCAGACAGGCAAACGCTGTTTCTAACTCTGTGTGCTGCTACACTGACTAACACCAGTTTACACACCAGTGGACTGACATCAGGATGAATGGTATCAGACTCTTATATCAGGTCTCTCTCTGTGTCAATGTGAAACGCTGAGCACAAAAGTTGACTGTGAGTGAAAGGGAGTACAGACACAGTTCAATCAAGAACACTGAAGATAGTGTTTGATAACATAATACAGAAGAACAGCTGAGTGCAGGGAGCATGACTCACCGAGGCTGTAGGAGGGATGATATTTGGCAAACTGCAGCTCTGACTTAAGTTCTGAGGATAGATACTTTACTTTTTGAGGGTTGAGTAGCAGAGCAGCTGTTTAAAGTTTTCCTGGTCTGTGAACAGAGGGTGCCTTAATAAGGTGGTGGACCACCATGTGTCACCACAACCGCTTCAATGCACCTTGGCATTGATTCTGCATTTTACTGGACCTCTGGAAAATGGACCATTTGGTATTTTGATGATGGTGGTGGAGAGTGCTCTCAAACACGTCAGTCCAAAATCTCATCGCCTCTTGCGATCTGGTGACTGTGAAGCAAATGATTCACTTCATTTTAATTCTTATCAAACCATTTGGTGACCCCTGGTTCCCTATGGATGGGGGCATTGTCATCCTGGAAAGAAACCACTCCCCTCAGGATAGAAATGTTTCATTGTAGGATGAAGGTGATCACTCACAACAACTCTGTTTTGATCTGCAGTGAACCCAGGTGCCATCAAAATGCCCTTAAAGCATAACAGCCACCAGATCCTTAGTGCGCTCCACACATACACTCACCCACTTGTCAAAAATATATGGTGAAGGATGACTCATCTCAATATATCACTTTTTTTCCTTATCACTTTAGACCAGTGTGACACTGAACTCTCAAAGGTGCATTTGTCTCTGTAATGAGGGGTTTATGAGCTGCAGCCATTCTGTAAAGGACTGTTGTTACAGTCTGATCATGTCCTGCACTGACAGTCACCTGAGGAAGAGTTGCACTAATTCATGAGCATCGCTGTCATGAAGTGTGCCCTGTCAACCACAATGTCTGACCCTCTTTACCGTCATCTCTCCCGTAGATCTAAATGCAGATATCTCTTTAGTTGCCGTTTCTATTGAGCATCTTTGTGACTGACGCTCCTGCCATCAGTGCCCCAACAATGACCCTCTTTCAAATTCACTTAGACCTTTTCATTTTGCCAAGTCTCAACAGAATTAACTGGACCTGCTCAGTATTTTTATGCATGCCACAGAGCATTATGGGATTTTAATTGCTCAATTTTACTATGCAGGGCAGCTGTGTAGAAGCATCTGCATTTGTTATGTTTCTTCACTTATTTAATCAGGTTTTTACTTTAATTTGTCACCCGTCTGTGTGACAACTATAAACATTAACAAACAACAGTCATTAACATCAACAGAAAGGAAAACCCATCCACCTCCTCTAACGAGATATTATGTTTATGTTGGACTGTTTGGAAGAAAAACTTAACGCAGCCGAAATTACTTTCTTGTCAACATAATTTGGAAACGGCTTTAATCAGTGTACCTGCTGAGCCTCAAAATGTATTTACTGAACATGTAAAGTGAACAGAACATATTTCATTTACTTATCTACAGTATCTGCTCATAACAACTAAACCATGATTAATGTTTGTTATGAAGTTTAGGAGCTCAGGATCATTTTCTCAAAAACTGACAAAGTAATTTGAAGGACAGGGCACAGTAAGACCTGTGCTCTGTACAGGTATCCATCCACATTACATTTCCTTAAAACAATATTTGGAAAAGAAAAAGTATATAAACAAACCTTTATGGAGACAGGGTTGTCTGATTAAGAAAGCACTCAGACAGCCTAGGTTTTAGTAGAATACCTAAATACTGTTGAGGAATATTAAGTCTTTTTATAAGAGTGAAATGTGGAAAAAGGATTAAAAGTCATTACCACTCCAGTGTGGACATTTTAATCCTGCAGTAGTGGTGGCACATAGGCAGGATTGCTTAAAGCTCATAATGTTATCAAAACTCGTACAATGCACTGAAGACAACAAGAAAAATCAGTCAGTTACAGAGAATTTACATGTGACATTTTAGAAGTAACTACTAAACAAATCTCATCCGAAATGTCTAATCAAATGTTACGAAAAATTGATAAACCCAGTTTAAGGAGTGATGGAAAAAATAGTTTTCAGGCACATTTATTTATCCATGGCCTACACTGATAAACCGGGAGTAATCATACAACTTTACTTCTACACCTCTGAGTTCAGGAGTAATGTGCTTCGTAATTGGACACCTGCCGCCATTGGATCTGGAGACGTACCAAAAACTAATCAGTTCTTCCTTGGCCCAACTTTCTACCAAATGTCACTGAAATCTGTTGACAGTCTTATTTTTTTTTTTTTTTTTGGTAACTAACAGACAAATAAACACCAAACATAAGCATCTGTTTAGTATTTCTGTTTATTTCTCCTAGATGACAGCTCTGTCAATGTTTATCTGTCACTGCTACTTAGCTGTTCCCTGCACATACCACAAGAGAAGGGAAAATGTGTCACTAAGATTTGTTCAAGCATAGATTTTCTGTTTGAAGCTTGGAACACATCACACGATTTAAAGGCCAATTATAACCCAGTTTTGGCCATGACAAGTGGTGGAACATTGTGGAAAGTCTGCCTTGGTCTACAGAAAATAGCCCAGGTCACCTTGGAAAGTCAACATACATTATCATCTGAGTGTGTGGGGTTTTTTTTAATTCTGACCTTCCACTTGACCCTTGAAGTAGCTTTCAAAGCAGTCAAGATGATTTTAAACCTGTCTGACTTGTAGGAATGAGTCTAGTGCAAATTTGGATTTAATTCAGCAGTTTATTGCGTTAAACAAGTGTTATCTGGATGCATTCTGCTCATCTATGGCTGTAATTTGTAAAAGGCCAGTCATATAAATGAGTCTCTCAACAGTCAGTCAGGGTTTTAAAAGTCCGCTTTTATGCTGTCAGCTATTTTATGCTGTGTGTCACAATCTTCGTTTGCCCTTTTTGATTTGGCTTTTTGAGCACAAGTGACTGCCTGGAAACACTTAAAAATCCTGCATCTCACAGTGAAAGAAAGGTACAATTGAAAACACTAAAATGTAAAATATATATAATAAGTAATTTATTTAGTTGTCCCTTTATTGTGTATTATGTACTATAGTCTGATCATGTCCACATTAATTCAGGCACAGGCGATGACGGAAATTTGTCGAATGTGTACGTTGTTCTTTTTGTGTGTGTGTGTCTTGCTCTCATATTTTTGTCTAGATAACAGCTTGGCTGCAAGAGGCTTTCCCTTTTCAGTTTTTCAATGCGCACACACACACACTCACACACACAAACAGATGCAGGAGATGTAATATGTAGTGACATGTTTGAGTGGAGCTCAGAGACAGAGTGAGTGAAGCGGGGAATGTCTTTAATGTAACACCTACTCATCTACATCAGAAACAAACAAGTCAAAGACGACACCCCTTCAGACAGGCTTGCACACTGACTCATAGCAACACACACACACACACACACACACAGAAGGAAAAGGCTGCATTGCAAATGGAATATACTCCATATTCAGCCATGTTCTCAAATGCTGGTACCAAATATTAATCGAGAACAGACATGGAGGCAATTCAGATGCATAATCACCTTGAATAAAATGTTGTGTGACCTTCCCTGCATTGGGAATTAATAGAATACCAGCAGCAGAAGCTGATATAAATCTGGTGGACTGCTAACCTCTGCAGAACATGCTAACGCAATATTCTACCCATCACCTTTGAATTAAAAACTAATTAAAACTCTAATAGCTTTGTAATGTGCACTGTGTACTTGTTTCCACAAACGCACATCTATAAACTTTTTTTCTCTCCCTCAAATGTCATTTGCTGCCTCTGACAATCGAAAAATCTTCTTATTGATCATTTGGCAATGTACCTGTTTGGTCAGGTTACCCTCCAGTGACTTGGGATCATTACTGAAGCAGTGTTGCTACTGCAGAGTGGCACTGTGGGTCAAATGAGCTGTTGTGCAGAGTGAATGGAGGCACTGCTATCACTGGAGAGTCAATGAGATGACACTGACTATACAGACAGTGTCAGTGATAAGAATGGGTTGCTAGGCACTGTCTTTCCTCTACAAACCTTTTTCTCTTTCCACTTTCCATGTGTCTATAAATACTTTATTTATGCTTAGCAGGTCCATGGGCCTGAAGCTAAAGGGATCGCTACTGAATGGTTAAAAAGTCATCCCCTTGAGTTCTAAGTTGTGTAAACGATGCATCAGTATGTGGTATATTATGAAGATGATCCAGTCAGGTTTCTCTCTGGCTAGTAGAGATGCATCATGATGCATAATGACTTTATTATACTGCTGCAGTTTTTTTTTTATTTTTGTTTGCCCAACATCCAAAACTGGCAACTACAGTGGTCGACATTAAGGTAGACAGGACTGCAACATGCAATAGAATATAAATGAATTTAGATAAAAGAGGCAATATAATGTGTGGGGTAAATTGGGTAAAATGTTGCCGAGAGACAGATGCCTCTGGTCACAAATCATAGTAAGTCTTTTTTTTTTTTTCATATACATATCTGCAGTTAGAATAACTGTGTACAAGTGGGATAGCTATTTGAAATCAAAAAAGCCACGTGTAAATCCGATTGATTGATCTGACTGGGCAGCACAGTGGTTACAGAACATATGTGTTTGTCTCTCCAGTGGAAGCTACATTTAAGTTACATATTTAAATGTACGTCCTGATTAATATACTATACTTTCTGTTTATGTCGCACTTTGTCCCGGTTTGCTTTGATTTATTTCCACTTTAGCCACAGATGGATGAGCAGAGGATGATCGCTCAAACCGCCTCAGGCATTGGTTTCAAAGGTGCTGAACAGAAGTTAAACTGACCGACAACTGGTCAAAAAACATGGATAAGTCACGTTGGCAGATAATGAGTGACACCAATGTGTTTTTGCCATATGGCCAATTACAAACTCCACTGTCTGACCCACACAGAACGTTCAGTGGTTTTAGTAAATGCTGCATACAGCTGTGGCCTGGTGATTTTTTATTTTTTTTTTCAGTCTTCTATTATGCTAATTTGATTCATAAATGTCAAATATCTATTTTTGTAATTTTTGGTGATAGTTATGTTGAGAGGCAAAGTAAATAATCCGAACCATTGTCCATTTCATGTTAAAACCTCTTCTATTGTGCAGCATATTGGGGAACAATGAGTCTCCCTGGGACTAATGCTAATGTAGAGAGGCTGTTCTCCAGGACATAACATTGAAAACAACACAACACATCACTCTGCCTGCTTTTCTCCAGAACACACACACAGGTAAAAAACATTTAACCATTTGTGTTGTCAGGAAATTACACTTTCATTACTCTCATACAGGAAGACGACTAAAATGCTTGTTAATGCAGTTAAATAAGCAACTTTAACAATGCAACTTGGATAAAAAAAAAAAAAAAAAGCTTTCTAGTCTCACACCTGCCTCTGCTTTTTTCTGTTAGTCAGACAATGATGTTTGATCAGACCAGTCAGCTGAACTGTCAGATTTGTTTCATTTGCAGCTCAGTAGGAAAAGACAGTTGTCAGTAGTTTGGCCCACAGTGCACAGGAGTCACAGCCAAAATATAGTGCCTCACTTTTTATTGAATCAAAAACTGTTTTGAGGGGCTACAAATCGAATTTCTTGAAGTTTGCTCTTTCCCATAAATCCACTGGCACCATCCATCCATTACAGCAACTTTCCATTCAAGCTGGAATATCAATCCCTCACCCACCTGGGTATGAATGTTACACAATTGTACAAGAACCTTTGTGACCACATCTTCTGCTATTATATAATATATTATCGACTGCTATCATTAATGCACTAATCAGGCACCTTACTACATTGGCAGGTCTTATAAACAAACTGACAATATTGCCAGGATTATTGTATTTGTTATCCCCATCATACCAACCAAGTCATATTTTAAACAATTGAATAGACATCTGGGTTTGCTCAGTTGCCCAAGTGCAGGGGGGTCACTGTGTTTGTCCAATTTCTTATTTTACTAATGTGAACATTTCTTAATTAAAATTTCTTAATTTAATTACTGGATTTCAATATATGAAATCAAAACAAGGATGAACTTGTTACCTTCACCTATTTCTACCTTTAGTTGCTCTTTACCTGAACATTCCCTTATATGGTAAATACAAAATATGGGTTTAAATTCAGCAAACATTTCCTCCTTAACCAGGCAAACATTCAGCTCCTGTTCATGGACAACCACCTGCTCCCTCCATCTGAAAATGACTGCCTAGCAAGCATAGCTCAGACACAGTTTAGTATTCTTTAGTGACCTCTTTTTAAGGCACAACTGCTTCCTTTGAAACACTGCAGAAAAATCATAGTGGTATAAAAGTGAATTAGATTGTATTAGAAGTCAGTGAATTATGGAGAAAGGCCTCTTGAATGGGGAGTTGCATTTAAAAACTTTCCAGATGGCTCACTCCACAAAACACAGTCTGTCTGTAGTTACTGTCAGTTAGTTATCACGCGCATTCAGTCAACGATGTCATATGCAAGTAGAATCAAGCGCCAGCAGCGTGGTAATATGCAACAGACCACACTCAACTGTGTTAGGCGGAATACAACAGAGACCCCAACCTCCAACAAATGAATAGTAGTAACTGTTAAAATTGGACAGCCACAGCATGTGGGTCGTTTTACAGGGTGAAGGACAAAGGTCTGCAAGACATAATTCAGATCGTGTCCAATGGCTCAATTTATGAGTTGCACAAGGGCCACAGTTATCACAAGGAAATATGAGCTGTGTGAAATAGAGAGGACAAAGCTAGCCAAGGAGTCAGATCTCACCTCGACAATGGAACTCACTTCTGACGACTGGAAATCATTGAGAAATAATAGCTACCTCAACCTATTATTTCAGTGAAAAGTGGAATTGAATTCACATATCTTGACTGTCATGGAAACTGCAGAAAACATCATGCTGAGGTTTCATAGATGTAGCAAATCAGTGGAGTATTGAAAACAAAGTAAGCACAGAACATAATTGCAGTAGCAAGATAGCTGCCAAATCTGGCCATACATTGAGCACACCATTCGCTGCTCTGTCACAGTGTGTTTGCAGAATAGTGCACTTTCCAAATGAAGAAAGCTGTTGGGGAACTTAGTGCAGCCCACCAAATACAGCAGAACCTGTGACACAGCAAGGGGCACATAGGCTGAAGACTTGAGTTCATTGTGCAAGACCTGCCAACTAGATGGACTTTCACTAAGAGCTGCACTAATCCTACAGAAAACCAACATCACCGTGCCAACAGGCGGAGGAGAAGAGAAGAGAAGCTGCAGAAGCTGGAGCTATTGCTGGAGCCCTGCAGGTAAGTCTTACCTTCTCCCTCTTTCTCTCTCTTGTGCTCTGGCTGCTAACTCAGGTCAAGCTCATTATTTGGAGAGGCATTGTCAATGCTGATATGCTACACAGTGTTAGTGTATAGCCAACTAATGTGGATTAATTTGTGCCAATGCTTTCAGATGAAATAATGTCCATCTTTAATGGAGTGGCGCTTATGTAATTCTTTTTGTGTCTGAGTCAATATAAATGTGAGTAAGTCCCTCACATTTTAATACATTTTGAACTTGTGTCCCCAAATACTTTACTGAAATCTTTGGAGTAGAGTTGTTTGTTTCATGTTCAGTGGTGCTGCCATCTGTGATGGAGTGCTCAGAAGATGACCATGCCCACACACTCAACTCAAGTTCAAGCAGACATTCACCATGGACATGGTGAAACAAACAGTGCATGGCTGAGGATTTCCACACTGCTCTCTACAACATGTTTTAAGGACCTCAAGTGTCTACACAGAGCTGGGAGAGCTGAGGCGTGGGCAATGATTGCTGGCATTCTTAAGGAGGAGATGTTTTCACAGCAACCAGTGCAAACAGCAACGTCTGAAGCTCCACAGAAGAAAGCAGCTCTCTGTTACTTCAGAGTCTGAATCTGATGAGGACTAGGTCTGTTTCGGGAAAATATCTGGAGGACTAGCAGAGCCCGTCATCCACATGGAGGATCCCCTACAGTGGTGGTCCAAACATGCGGGGGCACACAACAAGCTAGCCTGCCTTCTTTTTCAAGTACTTGGCAACACCTGCCACATGAGTGCCTTATGAGAGCTTGTTTTCCCTCTCTGGTCATATTGTGCAGAAGAAGTGAACTGCCTTGTCATCTGGAAATGTGACCAGACTTTGTTGTGTGTCTAAGCAACTGGCTTGGTTCAACAGAACAGAAATAGTGTAAAATTATGTTAATTCAAAATAATCTAAAAGACAGAACTGCTGTTGGGAAACATAACATCTACCATCTAAAGCATATTTGTAGACTAAGTTTTCGTGTTTTTGAGGTAAAAGTTTTTGAGGTAGATTTATTGAGCATGATTTAGCAACACATGGACGTTCGAATATGAAACTACGTGGCTTATATTTGTATTTTACAATCAGGGCTCAGTTTTGTGTTGTTTCTGCCTTGGTTTGGATAAAACAACAGTCAGTTGAAGTTTTCTCGAAATTTCTGTAACGCAGCCCAGTAAGTGCATTTGTATGATGCATATTGTGTCCCCTCTTCTTAATAATAATCTGAAATTTCACCCTAATGAGAGATTAGACAGATTTTTGATTAATCATGTCTAACTACATAAAGTCATGTGATTAACCGCAATTAAATTTTTTTAATTGCTTGACAGCCCTAGTGTGAATGTGTTTGTATGCAAAATGGGGAAGTTGTGTGAGAGTGTGTGTGTGTGTGTGTGTGTAATTGGTGATTCTGACCAGTTTCGACGGCAAAACAACTGCATCAGACGGCTGAACAAAACCATTACTCTGGCTCAGTGCTTCTGACACACACACACACACACACACACACACACACACACACACACACACACTCACACACTCAAGACTCAACACTGACCCCCAGTGACTTCAGAATACCACATGACCTGCTATACACTCTGATAAAAGGGCAGAGAATGAAGGAAGTGGTGGAGTGGAATAACGAAAAAAAGAGTTGAGAGTCAGAGGAGCACTGAAGGAAATCTGAGTTAGAGGGACTGTTTTGAATAGAGAGATAGACAGAGAAAGTGTTTGTGTGTGTGTGTGTGTGAGATGGAAGTAATTAATTCTCTCTTGTCAGCAGAAGGGTGCAATAGAATATTTCCTACCCAGTTTCCTACACACAATCACAAGCAACCCTTCCTGACTTGTACCATCTTCCACAGGTGTTTGTTTGGGTGTGAGTGTGTGTAGTTGTCTCATCCAGTCGTCACTTTCTGACTCACCTTTAAATGTCTGTCTGGCTCAAGGGTTCAGGTTAGAATCATAGATCAGGGCTAGGATGAGGCTTTCAGTTGTGATGTTTAAGGTTAGTGTAAGGGGCTGCTGGATGCATTATCAACGAGCGTCCTCACAAAGATAGCTGTACACAAACGTGTGAGTTTGTCTGTGTGTGCATCCGAGTTTGTTGGGAAGGTGTGGGCATTAAATTGAGCGATGGAGAGCGCTCATTGATTTCCACAGTAAAGGAAAAGTAATCTTCTCTGGGCTGGATTCAATGTGCACATAACTGTGTGTGTGTGTGAGTATGTGTGTGTCTGCTGTATCAGTGATTGAAACAGTGGTCAGAGAAGAGTATTAAAGATTTTATAGGCTCTCCTCATAGATATATCACTCCAAAATCAGTTGATAGCAGATTATAATTGCAGCAATAAAACAGGAACACTGTCCGTACAGTCCAAACAGAAGCCCTACTGAGCTTCACATGCTTTTATTTGTGGGGATGTGGAAGGTTTCAGATCAGGTTTGCCTCTACAGCTCTAAATTGCTTTCCAGTGAACTGGTACATGACATTTTTCAACCTGTAGAAAGGAGAAATACGCCATTTGCCTCAGCCAGCAAGTCGTGTTGGTGAGTTAAGTGTCAGTGGCTCATGAGATTTATAACACACTGTTGGAAATTGAGGAACCCTTTATTATGATAAAAAGTCTGAACATTTTTTTTTTTACAGTATAAACACTTGCACCGTCCTCTGCCCCTGACAAACACAGAAGAGGTGGTGTGAGTATTTTGGTGTTTCTGTGTAGACACAATCTTTGTGGTCCATCTCTGCTGCAGCCTATATCTGACCTCTCCTCCCTTGTAAACCCCTCGTCCTTTACCACTTTACAGCAGCAGACACACTAAGAAATAAATCAAGCCTCAGTTTTATTTTTTTCCATTAATAATGGTCAGTTCCAGAGACACACAGATGACCTTAGTGATGAAACATAACCAAGGTTAATTCAATATAATCTGCGACAAACGTGATTTATCTGTTTGCCAATAGTACAGAGAGTCACACTGTCTGGAGATATTTATCTTATTGATTTAACAGCATATTGTTTATATAATGTATCATGGATCAGAAAACAGACTGTTTAGACACATGAAAACAGATAAATCTCCTATTGATGGATAGTGATGATGGTAAAGTGATAAACACACTTGTACTTATGCATGTGTGACCATGTAGCCCCATTGAGATTTTTTTAGACATAACAAGATAAACACTTCATCAGGAAGCTAGATATATAATCGAGGGGGTGGTTGTTAAGTTATGTGTGACCTTACATTTAAATCTGTCATAGTCAAATGAAATGTAATGGTTTTGCTTTTGGAGTCCAACTTTCATTCTGCTGTTTTCGCTCATTGTCACTATTGACGATTGCGCAATAGTGCACGATCACTGTGCACCCTCAGCACCAAGGTTGGTGACCAGCTGGTGAACACTGTTGAGCATTTAGCAGCTGAGATAGATATTGAACTTACATTGGTCAGTTGGACAGAAACTAATCTGTAAATGAACGCTAATGTTGCCAGTTTATCAGCTGGATGTGTAATTAGGGAACCATTTGCTGGCAGATTTATGAAGTGATATGTCGTAGAGAATTACTTTTATACAATATTTACTATTATAAACTATTTACTTCTATTTTATTTAATATCGTCATTTTACTCCTGTGTAGGCAGCACAGTGATATAGTGGTTAGCAGTTGCTTCACAGCAAGAAGGTTCTGCCTTCGATTTCCATGCTTGGGGCCTTTATGTGTGGAGTTTGCATGTTCTCCCTGTGCCTGTGTGGGTTCCCTCCAGGTTCTCCAGCTTCCTCCCACAGTCCAAAGACAGGTTTAGGTTAAATGGTGACTCTAAAGTGCCCATAGGCCTGAGTGTGAGGGTGAATGGTTGTATGTCCAATGTGCCCTGTGATAGACTGGCGACCTGTCCAGGGTGAACCCTGCCCTCGCCCAGTGTCAGGGGATTAGCTCCAGCGCCCTCCTGACCTTGAATGGATGAATGGATGTTTCTGTGTAATTCTACCACTGCAACTCCTCTAAAACACCAGTTTCTGTTCTGAATTGAAAGGAAAAATCCAGCCTAATAATCGAAAAACATCAGTGGGTGGTGCACCTTGTATTTCTCAGCTCATTTTGTTTGGTGGCTTAGTTTTATCGTGATTGAAATAATGGCCAGATGTAGAGTTAGTGTGCATCTTGTCACATCCAGATAGTTCCAGTGCAGCCTCAGTACAATGTAGATTAATAGGAGGAAATATTCCAATAATCTAAAAAGATCAGCATTACCATCAAGCTTTGATCTCCGTCCTTGAAAATCAAAGAGCAAGAGCTTCTTTCAAGGCCACCATTTTTGCACAAACGGCAATCATCATAAATATCACAATCACACAGGAAGAAATCCATGGTGGAGCAGGATGACAGCGTGATGCAACATAAATGCAGATAAAAGACAAATTTTGAGTAAAACTGGTGATTCACTTTGATTTTCAGCCAGAAAACTTAACTGTGTTCTCACAGTATGGCTCCGTGCTCAGTTCCTGTACATGTAATCAATAGAACTGTCTAATCACACAATACTGTGCTACGACGCTGATTTTAGTATTTGTAGTTACCCATTCAGCCTCATTCTATTGTTGATTACATTTGATTTGATTGGTCACCTTACAGTAAACCTGCAGGGGTAGGAAGCACAGCTCACTCATGTGATTGCCAATCATTCAATCAGAATATATATTATACTATTAGAATAGGATTAAACCTTGATTGACAGGGAAACTAGTACAAAACTGTACTAGTAGCCAATTGTGCACACTGGTGAAATATGGAGACTGTTTTTATTCACCATTCACCAGTCGTTTTCTCTACATGGAATAATTTTCCCTTGTGCTGACACATTTCATTAACCTCCAGATTAATACACATTAATCAATGTCACTGCCAATCAACATGTCAATGGTCCTGTCACTTATAAGCATAATTAGTTGTCATGTTTGCTTGTTGTCCCAGTAGACTTGACCAAAGTGATATAAGAAAAGTTGACAAGTGACATGGTTTGAAATGAAATGTGTGTTTTTGTATGTACAGTATATAGGCTATGCAATTTGTGTTTGTGTGTGTGTGTATATATATATAGTCTGCTGTCAGTTTATCTTATCTTAAACTAATACAGTCAAACAGTTGTGCAGTCAACCTTCATGAAGATTATACTGTTTTAGAGAAGTGTTGATTCAACTTTATGACCATTGTTACAGTTTTATGATGCTGTTGAACTGTATTGTATTGTAACTGAAAGGTGTTTCTGTTATTTTATCCAACCCATTTATATCAGTGAGGCTAGGTTAAAGCAGGTATTTGTGAGTTTTACTATTGCTGCATAATTAATGAATTAATTAATGAATTAATTAAACTGACAACTAAGTGTAATCCCTCATTAATCTTGAACATTAATTATTTTTCAAAAGTAAACCTTCACGCTCAGATAGATTTGGTTACTCTGAAAAAGAAAATATGTAAAACATCCATATTGAAGCTAATGAGAGCTTTTGAGAGGCTGATAAATTGAAGTAATACAGTTTGTGGTCTAGGACTGAAAGGATTCATCAACTAAAATGCCGTGCTTGTGACCCTGGCAAATTTGTCTGCGATTTTTGTGCAACTGTCATTTGTGAAACATGACACTGTCACCATTTGTAAACTGCATGTACGCTGTCCTTGTAAATTGCTTCTGTGAATCAGGCCCCTGATCAGCTGTTCCCTCAGCCGTTCACGTTAGGATCTTTAAAATATGCACAGTTCATCACAAGCTATTTTTATTGGGAACAGAAGGTTCATTAATTGAAAATGGCTCCGTGAGGTGGATTATGTAAAACATGAGCTGTGGAGCTGAGGCTCTTCGGGTTGTCAAACTACATTTTGGGAAGTGTAGAAAGAGAGTAGACAAATGTAGATGAGGCAGGTCAAGGAACAAAAAACTGTGTTGAGGAATCCTCCTCTATTGCTGTTTTCCATGCCTGTCAATCAGACTTTAATTTGCACATTGAAACTTACTGCACCATAACCTAATGATAAAATCACTACATTTGTGTTTGTCTTACAATTGTTTTGCTAATTAATTTATTGAAATTCATTCATACAATAATGTTTTTCTCCACTTTTGTCACTATGCTTTGCTGCAACAGGCTAAATTTAATCACAACTGACCTGAAAGTTTGTTACACATTCTGTTTCAACAAAGCGTCTCAAAATGAATAAAATCAAACACCTGCACAGAAAGTCATTGAATTAAGTAAAAAAACTTGTGTATGCGGTTTGAAAAAGCACAATTTGTCACTAGGAAACATTTTAGATGATAGGTGTACTAGATAATGACGGCAACAGGTGTACATGTTTAAATTAGGTTTACATGTTATTAAATGAACAGTACTTCCTTTCTTAGTATTGTATAACCACATATGCTTTTCCATTATGACTCTAGAAAATATCATATTGCTGTTTCCAAGAAATGAATTAGTTTCTTTCCTTCAGTGGCTTTCACTTGTTCTGTATATGTGTCTCTTAGGTGTTCTTAAAGGCACAGTGTCCCACTCACAAGTGACGGCAACTAATATATTTTTCTTTCTATGATAATTAGTGTTCCAAACTTTCATTGATAAATCGATAAATGAAACAACATTTTTATATGGTAAAGTAAATTCAATCCAGTTGAAATTGTCACAAAGGAATATATAGTAATAGTTTGGGGGGGGGATTTCTGGGTGCTGCAAAACCTAAGCTGCTTAGTGAGTCTGCAAGATGTTCAATAATTTAACAAAAAACAGGCCAATTCTCAAAGTTTGTAACAAACTCTGTGAAAAGGTTTTGTAATATTTTTTACCCTAATTCATTATGGACCTTTGGGATGGACAGTTCACAGTAATTCTCATTGAAGAGTGGGCCAGTGGAGTGAAAATAATAGGAGAAACTTCTATCTTAAAGATCAGTGATGTACCATTAATGATCCCGCATTTGCAGAGATTTTTGCTTCTAAGTTAGAGGCATGAATTCTGCATGCACAGTACATAGGGTGTATATTTATGTATATGTGAATATATATACATATGTGTATGTGTTTGTATTCCTTAAATTCATGTTATTAGAAGAGAAAGTGGGGCTACACGTGCTATATAGTCATAGCAGAAACCCTATGTAGGCTGTAATAATATTAGGACTGGCAGTGGCAGCATCACAGCAGCAAACGTGGACACACTGCAGCCATAGTGCAGCGAGGTAACTGTCATGCACAGGTGTGGTGATGCAAGAGGGCTGACAATTTACCTGTTTGTTATATTATCACTGGTAAAGTTGACTGTTCATGGCACAGGCCAAAATGAGCCTCCAGGAAGTGTCCTTGTCCTCCAGGTGGTGGAGGTCCCACTGTGTGCAGTCGAGGTTGTTTACTGTGGCAATACATTTCATGTTGATGTAATACACACAAAAGGACACACATGTATCCACTACATCACCCACAAACTGGTCCATAGTGTCAGAATTTCATCCCCCCTGTCTGACTGTACTACAGTAGGTGGAACACATTGCAGTAAAAGATAAATGAAACCTGCGGCCGAGGAAACTCCTCAAAGTGGCAGCTTTGAGGATGTTAATAGTGTAACTGCTGATGCATTTCTGTGAAGGCATAAAAAATGTCATTCTGCACCAACAAACAATGGCATATGCAAGTAATTAAGTACCTGGCATGACTGCACCAGTTTTTTTGGTCTTTTTATGTGTTTGATTCCTGCAACCTAATTTAATTTCCACTGCTGAAAGCTTCCTAACTGTGCTGTCACTTTGCATTTTCACAAGGCAGCAGCTCATCTAATTTCCCTGTCAGTCCTCTCAGTGGAACCTTAGACCTTATGTCTGGTGTCACAGTATCAACTACCATGACGTACACACAGATAGGGGCAAACACGTAGTTACACATTTGTGCACACTTCCCAATAGCCCAAGGAAAGCCTGGAGCAGCTCCAATTAACAGTGGCACTCACTAAACAAAAATCGCAAACTCCTCTGTTCTGTAAATTTTGGGGGACTTTCAAAAGAGGCAGCTTTAAAATGTGCCCTTCAGGGGGAATCGTCACCCTAAAGCAACATGGCACAGGACACACACACACATACACACGTGCATTGCCATTGGGGGATGTTTGATTAGTATCTTTCCGACAACTTTTTATCTGTATTACCATCGTCATCATTCTAACCTCCGCAGTAATGAACATCTTGCCCTGGAGAAAAAAATACAAATTCATGCACACATTCACACACAATGGCAAACAGGGATGAGCGCACACACAATCTAATGGAAGGGTTGAGAGTGGGTGGATGAGAAGAGGAACGCTGGTAAGGAAAGGATAGAAGGTCGGATGTAGAGACAGGGGAAAGGCTGAAGGAAGATTAAGGATGAGAGCAAAGTAAGGGGGTGGAAAACAGTGATATAAAGGCAGAAGGGCGGAGGGAGGTATGTGGTGTGTTGAGGAAAAGATGAAAGGCGGATTAAAGGACAGAGAGTTAAAGTGGGAGGGCGGGAAGGCAATGTAATGGTGGGAAGAATGGTAAAGAAGGGACAAGATTTTCTGCGGTTAATTCATCTGACTTGGAAAGTAAGAAGTGAAGGAGGCAGAAATAAGAAAGAAAGAAGGAATAGCCTCGAGTGGGACTGATGATATACACAATGAATAATGGAAGGACATAAGGGATTGAGATGCTAAGAGAAGGGGACAAGTAACATAGAGGTGAGAAGGAATTGAGTCAGAATGGATGAAAGAGACTCAGGGCATCTAGCATCACTTGTTCCTTAAGAGTCCAGAGAGAAGGGAAGATTTAAATTTAAGGGAAAACAAAGTGAAGGTTGACAGAAAGGGGATGGTTAGAAATTTAAATTAGATCAACCAAAGCAGAACAGTTTGACATAAGTGAGAAATTAAGGTGAGAATATTATTAAATGGGAAGAGAAGTACAAAGACTCAGTTGAAGAGGTTTTTGACTTTTCCACTGAATATTTTGTATCAGCACAAAGGGACACCCACAACAATTACTTCAGTTTCTTGTACCCACAATGTTGTGTGTAATCCTATCACCTGGTAAAATACTGTTTTTAGATGATTCAGATTGATGAAAGGAGTTTCTGGGATGCCTATTCATGTCTTTCTGGAGTGATACATAAAAAATAAATATCAGGCTCAGGTCTTTGTGTGAAGTTTGGAGCTGGAACCAGGGGGCGATTAGCTTAGAACAAAAGGGTTTAAAAAAAAAAAAAAAAAAAAGAATATTAAACATCTCTATTTGAACTTTCAGACCAAAAGTGCCCATTTGACATTGTGTAGAGGAAGGCCGTTATTTTACAGCTACAGCTGCGCTGCACCAGGTTTTGTGAGTTGTTCAAATAAACCGAACTTTGACCCTGAATTACAATGACTAACAATGCCTTTCCAGTGGTATTCAGGCATTGATGGGTGACAAAAGTTATGATGGTAATAATTGCAAAGAGTGAAAATAAAGTTCATTTTCTGCAAGGTTGAAAGCATCTGAGGGGCCAGAAAATTAACACTGTTGTTATTTCCATTATGTAGTCCTCTGAAACATCACAATTAGCAGCATGCTGCTCTTCATCCATTCAAACCACCTCTTTCAAACTATTAACTTCCCTGGCTCTCTTTATCAAAATAAGGTTGCTAGGAGTCGTATCTACAATCATGCCTTATCTTATCATTATTAAAACCTCATCTAACCCTCAGTTAAGCAGATAATTCTATAGTTCAGCTTTGCCTTTAAATTAAAAATTTTCCCAAAAGGAAAATGAACAGACATGAGAAGACACATTAAAAACAAATAAAGTCTAGTCATGATAGATACTTATAATGATGGAAAATCACATATGGTAACTGCACTGGTTATTGCAGAAACATGACACTATACAGCAGGAATCATTTTGGTGTGAAAAATATTAGAAGTGGAATTTTGTGTTAGTGGCAAAGTAGAATTTCACAATGTCACATAATTGAAAGTCATTTTTTTTCTCTTTTTGATTTATACTTTTTATTTCTGTGTGGTTTTTGAATCTGCTCTGGTTAATTAGATGATGATCACCACCAGCTGGACGAGGAAATGTAGAATTTATTCAGCTTATTTTTTTTCCATATTTTGCTTAAGTGAGAATAAACCAGCTGAACTGGATACAAAAGAATCAGCATCTGTGGAGACTTTTAAGCACGAATCAAGGATCTGGTGCCGTTATGGTGGTGATATTTAAGTCTATCAGGCAGAGCACCACTATGATGTTTTTAAATACCTGTTGAACTTACCCGAGAGCATCAGGATAGCATATTAAGCTGAGTTACAAGTGTTGAAGCATTCCCTTGTGGCCTGAAATGGCCTTGAGCAAACCATGCATAACTCTACCAGGGTTGCTGAGGTGAAGATGACCCTGCACCACCTGTGGACACACAGGCTCTCTTTTGGGTGATCAATACTGCATTATGCAACATTAATGCAGCTCAGGCTGTGTTGAAACTCGCTGCCCAAATCAGGGCTTGGCCTTCTAGTCATCTGATAAAAGCAAAAAATCCACATGGAAGCTTATATTTGCAAATCCGATTTCCCTTATTGACTTTGAAGCACATCTTTTCTTTTTTTGATTGCCTCGCTAGCTCTACTGATGCTTTCAACATCATTTTCAGATTGTCTTTGGCCCCAGCCTATTCCAAACAACAGAGGGAAAAAAAAAAGAAAAAGAAGTTGAACTCTAAACTTTAACTTTGAAATTGACCAGATGTGACAATACCGATGATTTAATATGTCTCTATAATCAAACCTTTTCTGTACTTCCATCAGCAGTTAGAGGGTTCCCCTCATGAGAGGTAATGGAACAGAAGCACTTAAGTTAATTAAGCAGCCTTATCTATGGTCCCTGTGCTCAGAGAAAAAGAGACCCGTTTGAATTGGCGATAGCTACGTAATTACCCTTTATCTCCTCGTAGAGAGGTTAGGAGTTCTTCAATGAAGAGCAGTTTTGTTTAAGAGAGAACTGGAGTATCAAAGGCAGGCGAAGGCATGTGTGTTTGTGTGTGTGCTTGTGTCATGGATATGTGTGTTCATGTTATGTGACGACGGGGGATTAATTTAAAATTTTAATTATTACTGTCTGGTGTGATTATTGTCCTTCAGCTATGAAATAAAATTTGACGTCCTCTTCCACATACATACACATACATACCAGACTCTCCCACACACACGCAGACTTAGACAATCTTGACGTGAGGCATCAGTACTTTAAATAGATAAATATTGTTTCTATTTCATTGACTGTGTCTTTTGTCCTTCTGGTCTGAGCGCTGAGCTTTCTTCACTGTAAGATAGTCGATGAACTCACAAAGAGGCTGCGTGGCACTTCTTTGGGAAGGCATTTGCATGTGTGCATGAGCTATTGCCTCAGATTTGGAGTATTTACTCCAATCTTGGGAAGGACGCCACACTCCTCCATTGGTTTTGTAATACAGTCTTTGGCTCGTGCAATGATAGCAGACTTACACATTACAAAATCCTACTTTGTACTCTGCAGCTCCGCTCCTTTAATGAAAAGACAGATTGTGCCCTGACGAAAGTGGCCTGGCAGCTAATATGAAAGATTCAACTGGAAGCTGAATCTGACTCATTTCAGTATTTACCAATTTAAAAAAAAAAGAAAAACCAAATTTGTCCTGGTACTGTTAATGAGAGGATATGACTTTTTGTTGATGTTACATATGACTCATTAACATGAATTAAACTATATTTGTATCTGTCAGCATATATGTACTGCACACATGCACTTATTTGTACCCTGTGACCTTGAATCACTGTTATGTTTTGGTTTCCTCTTTCGCTTCTTGTTGTTGCTTTATGTTTACATAAATGTTTTGTTTATTAACAGCAGCAGAGTTGCTCAGAAGAGGTTGGGGTACTGTCAGTGTACTGTCTGTGGTTAGATATAGGCAACAAAAGCACTTTATTTAAGGTTAGGGAAAGATTGTGAGTCTTATTAAATGTTAAGTAAATATCTTGTGTCTGAAGTCACTGTGAAGTTTTTCTGTATTATCTTTCCCATAGATTAGACATTTTGGCAGAAAATCTGTGTTGTCTGTGAATTTACTGATATGTTCAGTATCAATATATTTGTGACTTTCCCAATACATGGGCCTTAATTAACACCCTCACTGTTTTTTGTATCATAATTACCCGGATGGATTTTCACACTTGTAAAAACGGCGACCGAGCACAGAGGGAACTTTGGTTGCTTATGCAGCATGATTTCCATTCACACACAGGAACGTAAAAGTCATATACATTTTGATGGGTAAACATCATTTGCCATGAGTACAAAACAATAGTGTTTCATTTGGGTCGACATTGGACAGTGGACTATTTTTAAGAAAATAGTTCCCTTTTTATGATTTTATTTTTTATGAGTAATACCGTAATACCAGAACAGTCATTGAAAACATGTACTGGTTTTAATACCTTAAAAGACGTTACAACACTGAATAACAGCCAGAGGAGTTTTTGCATAATCATCACTCATCACAGTGAAGTTGACCTTTGGCCATTTGGATATAAAGTGACATCACTTAATTTTAGCCTTATAGACATTTGAGTTAAATTTTGTCATAATTAGTGCATACATTTCTGAGTTATAGACAAAAGCTTGTTTTGTCAGGTCAGTGACCTTGAACTTTGACCTTTGATCACCAAAAGCAAAAAATGTCATCATTGTGTCCAAATGAAAAGGTCCCCCAAAGCGTTACTGAAATAACGCTTTTTCAAGTTGTATGTTAGCTGGACGAACATGTACAGTTTGATGGACAACCTGAAAAAAGACTGGCAACAGCCCAGGCCAGAGGCGTCAGACACTGAGCTGTTAGGATGCATTATACAATCACAGAATACTTTACTAGGAACACTCTATACCTTCTTATCCATCCAGTCAGCCAGCCATGTGATAGCACTGTAGTGTGTAAAACCCCGTAAATACAGGTCACGAGCTTCAGCTCATGTTCACATCAAGAAAACTGTGATCTTTCTGACTTTGATCATGGCCTGATTGTTAGTGCCAGACTGGCTGCTTTGAGTGTTTCTGAAACTGCTGATCTCCTGGGATTTTCACACACAACAGTCTCAAGAGTTCTTACTTGGAAAGGTGTGAAAAACAAAAACATCCAGTGAGCAGTAGTTCTGCAGACAGAAACACCTTGTTGATGAAGAGAGCAGAGTCATAGGAGCATGGACAGGCTATGGTAACTCAGATAATCACTGCTTACAACTGTGGCGAGCAGAGAAACTCAACAAAATTGGACTGAACGTATCCTCATCTGATGAATCTTTATTTCCACTGAGGTAGCAGATGGTACTGCCAGAACCAAGTGGCAACCCACTTTGACATCACCCACTGGTTTGTGAGCCATTTTGAAGCATTGAGTTTGCAATTTGGTCGTCGCCATCTTAGCTTTTTGACACCAGAAGAAACCATATATGAAACCAAGGTGGAGCTGAGGAGGAGTGAGGGGTGGTTCTGGCCTGCTCTGTACACAGGCAGGTAACTGTTCATGGTACAATCTTTCAATCGCTCTGTAGCCAAGCCCTAATGCATACCCTGCTTTAATCTTAGTCTAAGATTAATCTATTTCCCATTATTTAAAAAAAAATATATTATTGGAGAAGATTGAAACTAATGATTGAGACCATAAACTCACAAGTAACACATTTACTGAGGTAATAAATCAAGTTAGAAGTAGGTCATTTTCCGATACACTACAATCTGACCACATTTTGCAAGCAGTGGAGTCACCCCCTGTTTGTTATTAGATATAGTGCAGGTTTAAGGAATTTATGCATTGGCTTCACTTCACTTATGGAGTTTATGTCCATTTTCACATACAGTCTATGGTCAAAACTTGGTGTCAATGGACCAACCTACCATGTGATGTAATGATTTAATGAGATGGGGAATGTTTTCCCTTTAATACCAATGGTTTGAATGTCAGTCTATATGAATATTGTTGCGGACCGTGTGCATCCCTGTATGGCCACAGTTTACTATTATCTAATGGCTAGCCTCAATCTGGCTTCATGAACATGACGATAAGGCCAGTAACTTTAGTGGCCCTTCACTGAATCTGAGTTTAATAGAAAAAGTCTGGGATGTGGCAGAACCTGATCATTGCAGCATCAATAAGAAGCCAACAAATCTGCAGAAATGATGTGCCCCAGTCATGTCAACATGGAGCAGAATCTCAAAGGAACACTTCAGACATTTTATGAGGCTTTTTTAAGACTAAAGGAAGGCTCTACTCAGTATTAGTAAGGTGTTCTGATATTAAAGTGCACTATGAGTGTGTAAGAAGAAAGAAAAGCACGGTTTGACTTTTGATTCAAGTTATAATTATCAGTAAATGTCACTCACAGACAGATGTGTTTATAAAACCGATGCAGCAGCTCTTTCATGGCCCCATAGTGCGATAATAAATGGATGCAACAGCTTTATATGTAAGAGGTGGAGCAGTGACAGAGAGAAGGGGAAAAGAGGAAGGACAGAAAACAGACATGCAGGAAGAGCTTGATTGGGGATTTAAAAGAGGAAGAGAAGTGAAAGAGCCTTTGATCAGCGGGGAGAGATGGAATAAAGTCACCTCTGTTCCATTACCACCCTGTTGCTGTGAAAGTGGAAGTGCAGTGTGTGTCTCTATGGGGCTTTGTCACACACTAAAAGGCCCAGTGGTACACACACATGTTCAATCTATTTTTTGTTCAAAGACACGCTCATCCAGGCCACTTTATGAAGCACAGCCATGTCGGGGCTTTTTAGTGGGGCAGGGCTGGGACACTCATAGGCTGGGAATGATAAAGGTTAGTGTGTGTGTTGTATGGAGTAGACTCTTGCTCTTAACTGATTACCTCTGCTCTCTGATCATTAAAGAGTGTGTCTGCAGAGAACACTTCTGAAACACCTCACATTGAGATTTTTGAAGGAATTTTATACAATTTAGCTCTTTTGTCTGTAATATTGTAACCTCCTCATTACTAACAAGTTTTTGACAGCATTTCAGGCTGATGTTACATTTTAACAGAGCAGTGTGTATCAACAGAGATCAATAACTTTCACGCTCACCGTCCATATTCCTCAGGTTGTCTGTAATTTATTTTCTTTTATCTCTCTCTCTGCTGTCTTGCTTGTCAAACAGCCCCCTTTGCTCAGACACTAAAACAACCAGTTGCTCGATGCTCTATTTGTTCTTGACACATGAACAGCAGCTACCATTTATAATATATTGGTAACTCATATTTTTAGAGCACACGAACAATTTATATCAGTGGAGGTAATTTGGAAGAATGTGACACAACGCGTCGCAATTTGTCAGTGCCACAAACTACAGCTTCCAGAATGACCATTAATTAGATTAACACCTCTTTAAATCAACTCTAACAAGAACTCAATAATATGTAAGATTTATTGTATGGCTGTTAAATTAGACTGTTAGTTTTGTACTATAGCCTAATTTTGGACCATCTCATCCACTGCATGGGAGATAGTTCTGGATGCAGGCACGTCAATATTTATCTCAGATGTTTTCAAATGGTACGTTTTGGTTTTGCGAGAGAAAAATGCTTCAGGTGTGTTTGATTTGATTTGTTTTTTCTTGGTAAACACCCAGGACTCTCTCAAGCAGAGGATGACCAAGTAAACCTGCTAGGTGTGTAGGTGTGCCTAATAAACTGGCGAGTGTGTAGGCACATGTTGATTTAGCTTTGGTTAAAGTTTATACTGTATGTGCTCTGAGTTCATTATGAAAGCTGCTGAACGAGAACTTCTGTTTACACTCTCTGTATCATCTTCTCATTAAATGTCCATGAACGGTCTGCACAGGTCGAGCAGGTGTGAGGACCTCCACGTTGGTCCAGACTGAAATATCTTATAACATTTGAACATTGATGTTCAGAGTGAAAAAGCTTGACATTTAATTCGGTGCAGACAGTCCATTGTTTTAATGAACTACAAAAGGAAAATCGCTGTTTGATCAGTATGCAAGCTGTAAAGAGGAGCTGTGAGTACTTATACTTGGTAATAAGAGGGCAGAAGTCAAAGAGGTAATGCACGTGGTCATTGTAAAAGAAAAAAATGCATTCATGCCATTTCCTATGTGAAAATGTTGGACTTGGAATGAAAAAATAATGCATTCCTGCAGGGTTGTCACTAAGAGCGACAAGGCAGTGGATTTGTATTCGCTGATGAATCATTTAATCAGAGATCAATGGCTCTTGACAGCTACTCTACAAATCAGAGAGGCACTCCGTGTGCTCCATCATTTTCTGTTTTAGCCAAACTTGTTAATGTTTCAGCAGTTATCCATACACAAGGTATGACATGGTGCCTCAGGTGAAGGTGAAAAAAAGGTTGGTTTCATGACACACACTCTCACACACACAAATACACAGACTGTGAGGTTAAATCAGGCACATACACACACAGACATACACATTTGAATGTTTAACCATTTCTAAATGGTATCCACAAATCCATTTTTCCACAAATAGCAGCCCCACACATGTGGATTGCACTACACTACTGTTTACCTACACAGACACAAAGGTATAATTAAAGAAAGCTGGCAGGATTTCTCTTGCTCGTTTCATTTGCAGTCTCCCTTCTTTCTCTCTCTCTCTCTCTCTCTCTCTCTCTCTCTCTCTCTCTCTCTCTGTTTCTACCTCTCTCTCCCCCTCACTCATCTATCGCTTACTCTATCCCTCCAGTATGATTGGTTCCTCCAGCAGATTTTCTTCTCCAGAGGCTCAAAATCCTTAAATGGGAATTTCATCTTTTTATGCTCTAACAAGAGCATGAGATGACACAAAAATATGAATGGAAAAATGTATACTAAATCCAACTCTGGATTACTCTGTCTAGTCTCTCTCTCTCTGTAGTGTGTATTTAGTGTGTGTGCATGTGTTTGTGTGTCCATGTGCATGTTACAACAGACTGTATAATGCAACAGAAACAGAGAGAAGATTGAAAAGGGATTGATGTAAACTAATCTGTCAGCAGGCTACTTCTCCCTGGAGGCAAGAAGTTCATTTCACACATACGCAAACTGAACGCACACACAAACACAAGCTTTTCATTACTTCAAACAGAAGATATCCTCAATAGCTAAATGGAAAAAACAAAGCAAAAGAACAAAGATAAAGACTCTCTCTCTCTCTCTCTCTCTCTCTCCCTCTCTTTCCAGAGAGGGAGAGAGAGAGAGAATGAGTGTCTGTGTCCGTGAGAACATAAGAGGGATACATTGGTATCAGTGCATCTTGATAAAATGTTAAGTACAGTATATATTACCTTACTGTTTCATAGAGCAGTTTTCTCATTTTTCAGTGAAGAAAAAAAAGAAGATAGAGGCAGAGAGAAAAAATACTGGTGCTGATGGGTTTTAAATATGTAGTCAATATCTATTATGTGGAAGAGTGATTCACTTTTTTTATATTTTCATCACAGAATGATTTTTCAGATTCTTGCATTTAAACATTTTTAGATACCTGAAGAGGTAAAAAGAGAGAGGTAATAGGAGAGGGTATAAAATATATAATTTTTCTCATTCTGTAACTACGGTCTCAGACTCTCACTCTTTGTGTGTGTTTTTCTTATTTTTGGCTGTTGGCAACAGAAACACAACATTGATATGTCATCACCAAAAATTGCATCGTTTGCGTTGTTGCCATATTGGCAGTGCCTGACTCCACCAATTGAAAAATGGGCAAAGCGGAGGGGCATGTGTCGAGCTGATTTTGGTGCATGGTGGTGGTTTGTGGCGAGCACGGTGTGGCATCCACCTGTCACTCAAAGAGGCTTGCCGTCAGTTAGGCAGAACTTTAACCCTTGACCAGCCGTAGCGATTGGCTAGCTGTACATGTTTATTTCTGCGTAAAGTTGGGCAGTTTAACATGAGAATCTGTTTGGATTGATTTGCTTTTGGAACCAGCCTCAAGCACCCATGCAAATATCTTCACTTTTTGGCACCTCCGTGTTGGCTTCATTTTTCATCCCTGATAGTTGCCACATGGTCCCAGTTGTCCCAGTCACCCAGGGTTTTCCCAGTTTAACACTGGTCTGGCTTTAGCACAATGCAGAGCCGGGAGCTGCTAAAGGGCTCCCTCTTGACCCTGAACCTGCTTTTCTCCTCCATGTGTAAGTAACTTGATGCCACACAATGTTACATGTCTGTTTTAATTAATGTAATAATTAGCAGCCACCTCAATACGCATAATAATGTTAGCTAACTTGCTGTCACTGCCACTTGGTTATCACCTCTGAGCTTGTTAAAGGTGAACAGTTTCTTATTTATTAGGGATGCAACAATTGATCAGCCACCAATTATCTGCAGAACTCTCGCTCACATCATAATTTATTTTCTCTGCAATAACTTCTCTTAACTGCAATAAAATATTCTTTGGGATCAACTAGAGCATTATAAAACTCAACAAATTTTTCAAAATCTATTTTACAAAGTACACTAGTTGTATACAAGTGAGATTTCTAGGAGTCAGGGACTCTGGGTTTGTGACCAGTGGAGTCATCCTGCCCCCAAGTTGGAAACCAGTGATCGAGGGTGGTAACAGGAAATCAAAGTAAATTAAAGTAATACTGCTACAAGAAGTTCACCTTATATCATCATCATTTGATACTTAAGTGTTTTTTACTTTATCATATCAGATTTAGACATAAGTGCAATATATTTTCATGGTCACATGCTACAATGAATGAATATTGATGGGGTGATTGTCATTCTGCCTCCTCCATAGTTAAGTTAGTGATTAGTTAAATTATCTTTCATTAATTGTCAAAACATGCCCTCCATCACCTCCACTTGGCTTAACTTTTTAATATAAACAATAGCACCATACATCACACTTAGATGTGCAGCAGAGAAGTGGGTCCTAAAGGAGGAGAAAACTTGAAACAGAACAGTTGCCCTTAAGCAGGCCTAGTGATTAATGATTATAAATTCATAATGAGTAATGAAGTAATGTAGAGGTTCAATCAAAGACTAAATCTTAAAAACATTGTTTGTGACTTGCTTTCACTGCATTTTTTATGTCAGGGTTGGCCACAGAAAATAGTAAATGACAACTGCATTTTGATCTATGGACTGGTGACAAATAAAAAGAATAACTTGTATAAATGAGAGGGCTTTTTTTACTGCAATGGTTTGGATCAAGTTATTGTCTTAGAGAGGGAAGTGTCATTGAGTGATTATTTATATTATAATGAAACAGTGCAGTCTTCTTCCAGGATGACCATGCCCCCATCCACAGGCATGGATGATTTACTGAGCATGAGAATGATGTGAATCGAATGTTATATCCTTCACAGGCACCTGATCTCAAGCCCACACATCATCAAAACACAAAAAATGAGGGAATATCTTCTTGAGGATTGTTGCCCCATCACCCCAGCAGTGTACCAGAGACTAAGCAGCTCTGGTTTCACCTCACTAATACAATTGAACCTGGTGTTCCTCTTTAAATTTTGACTTATCTGTGGATGTGCTTCTAAAGTCAATGTTGCTGTTGATTTATTCAGTCCCTTTGGCAATGTAGGATCCACTGATCTAACTTTTTCTCTCCGAACACAGATTGTAAGGCTTCAACTTTTACCCAAGTTAAACACTTCACTATATACAATTAAGAGGAATTGTTTCCATTAAAGGTAATATGCCTAGTAATTGCTATGGCATTAAAAGCTGAGTGACTCAACCATAGAAATTTATAATGACACTGACAAAGAAACTGTTTTCAACAAGCACTTTGTGGCCAATAACTGATTCTCTTTAAGTGTCTAAAACGGATATTTTTGTAGCACCATGGCAGTGCGACAACGTGAAAAGGGTCACTCATACTGATGAGTGAACACAGAAAATTATCACCTCAGTCTGCAGCTCCCCTCAGCTTTACTAACCTTTCTAACAAGTCTCAACTAATTGTGTAGCTGTCCAGCCTGAAAACCTCCCAGTTTTGGTTCACTCTTGCTGCTCTCTGTTGCTATTTAACTGTTGGATGTGTAAATAGGCAACTTGTTTTCTCTTCATATCAGCTCAAAAGGTGATGATACAATCTGTCAGTGTTGTGTTCACAACTTATTCCTGTTATCCCAAGTGGCACAAAAAAAATCTGTTAAAAGCAGTTTATTTCCTACTCCATTCACGTCACTAAGCCAAGTTGCCTGACTTGCAACTTTTGATTTTTTTTTTTTTTTTTTATCTCAACTGCTTTTGTGCATATGTTTGTTTTGGATTCGTGCCTTTGGTAACACGACACATCACAGAGGAAATGGCACAAGGATGTCCTGATAAAAAATGTCATTATAGGAAAAGCAGAAATGCTAATAACATTAACTATGGGTCAGCATGGACAGTACAAGGACCCTGACACAGGAGCATATAAATAGACTCTGAATTATTTACACTTGTGCTTTTCATGCAATGAAAAGGGTCTAAAGTGTAACAAAACATTATATTTAATGACTGCCAGCTTTCTTATGAACGGGAAGTGAATATGTTGAGGCTTAAGCAACCTCTCAAATGAGCTGCTGGTCCTTTAGTTCCACATATCTCTTTGTTATCTCCCCTACCAGCAATTTAATTACATTGCAGGTATAAATGAGTCAGTGATTAGATGGTGGCAATGAAAAGCACCAGGGCCTTTGTTCCTCAACGTTTGAAGATTAGCCTGTAACCCATCAGGGGACAGAGAGAACTGTTGAATGTGAAAGCAAGAATAAGGAGGGTAAAAGGAAGAGAATGATGTTTAGTGAGATAAAGTGTTTTCAGTTGAATTGATTCTCCACCAGTGCAGCTGAGACCACTCACACACACACACACACACACACACACACACACACACACACACACACAGATTTGCACGCATGCCACTCTCCAGCTGCACGTTAAACCTAAATGCTTGTAAAAACCAAAACCAATCAAATCTCCTCCTGGGTGAGAGGGCAGGTGTTCAGCTGCGGTTGGCAGCTAATTTGGATGTGTGTGTTTGTGCATATGTGTTCACAAATGTGTGTGTGTGTGAGCGGGTAATAGAGTGTGAGGTTGCGTGGGAAATCCACTTCAGCCGTCAGCCAGCCATTCCACACATGGTGATCTTTCAGGGTCAGGTCATCTGCTGAGCCCAGGCTCTGATTGGTTCCTATGACCTGGCTGCGAGGTGGTAACCCAACACACTTACTCTCATGCACGCACGCACACACACACACACTTACACACACACAAACTTGTTGACATTCACTCCACACGATGGTGTTAATATTTTTTTGTGCTGAAATTTGATTAATACAAGTACGCACAAAATACACACTCCTCTTCTATGCACCCAGAATTTTAAAACTCCAGACATTTTTTGTTCAAATGAACAAATCAGCCTTTCTGTTCTCCTCCACTGAGATGGATGGAGGATCGGCTTGCCTGAGGGGGGCAGTGTGGCTCTGTGGTCCAATGGGAGACAAGCGGTAGAGGAGATAAAAGATAAAGATAATCTCACCTTGCAACCTTCACCTTTCCTCACACAGTATCACTTGTTTTGCCTCATAGACATCCACATCCTTAGAGTACGACCCATGTGTCAGTGTGTCATCTTGTACTCTGTTTTCGCTGCCTTCAAGGTTTCATAAGCTCTTATCTCAGAGCACTGTGAAAGGAGCTCGATCCTAAATATAAATTGTTATGCATCCAAGGACTGTTGGTGAAGAACTAAATGATAAAGGTCGTGCTCAGTCCATAGTTGCTCTGTACTTCAACAAGAATGAATTGCTGAGACCTGCGTAATGAATTCAAATGAATGTCATCCAATACTAAAACAAAAAAAAGAGAAAACGTGTCACCTGAGCTCTCTCTTGATGAGATAGTTTCCATGCACTCTCTTGCATGTGTCACGTGTCTGCAGAACAGAAAGCTGGTACTTTGCCTGTTGACTTCTATTGTTCACTTTGCCTTTGTGCTCCACTCTTGGTAGATTTTTCTGGCAACTGCAGTGAAAACAGCATGTGTGTGTTTCAGTAGAGAGACACACAGGAGGCAGAAACAGAAGATGTGAGGGGGTGACATGGAGCCGTGATGTGCATCATCTGTGACAGACGCATGCATGTAGAAAACATGTAAGGGGTGTACATGCACCAGTTCTGCTCAGCCAGGTGTATATATGTTACTACGTGTTACTACGTATGTTTGTGTGTGTGTGTGTGTGTGTGTGTGTGTGTGTGTGTTTAACCCTGAAGCCATGCCCTCATGCATGACTTGCCTGATGGTAAAAAAGTGTATATATTTCTCTTGCTCTTGCTCTGTCTCTCCCTCCCTCACACACACAAAGTACTGGGCTAGTTTCAGGGAATAGTTTGGAGTTAACTAAGAAAATCAACACTAGTCTGACATCCACACTGTAAATGTGAAGGTTGGCCTACTGTTCATCAGTAACAAAATTTGCCAACCAGCACCTTCAAAACTCAATCGTATCGCATCTAGTTTGTTTTTATTCATTCAAAGGAATATATATGTGAACACCATCGCCAATAGATAAACACATGTAACTTCCTCAAGTCTCTGCTGGTTGCCTGACAACTATATTCAAAATATAATCAAAATGGCTAGAGGATGGTTGAAAGACCCAAGAAAAACCACATCATCATTTAAATACTTTTCTCAGTGAAAATAAAATGCAAAAATGATCTTTCTCACTGCCAAAATAATCACAATATGATTTTCTTTTTTTGCATATCATCTGACAACTGTTCAAAGTTGAGCACCAAACCCAGACCCAGGGATTGGACCCAGCAAGGTTAGCTGCTTCTCCCTCTTTCCAGTCATTTTGCTTCACTAAGCTAACCAGCTGCTCGAATTAGCTTCATGTTTACGTTAGTGAGAGAGGAAAGTCGGGGGTGGTGACAGACATGCAGCAAAGACCTGCAAATTGGATTTGAGCCCAGGCCACTGCAGTTCAGACAAGGCCTTCATGGTAGGTGCTCTACCAGGTGAACCACCAGGCACACCACTCAAACTGGAAGTAAGTGACTAGCAAATATATATTTTCTATCCTACTGCTGTTGGCAGCCTGCCACAAATCTCAGTAGTGGGATACGTTAATCATCAGTGTTTTCTCTCACAACGTTTCCGTGGAGCTCTATTTCTGCCCTTACATGCTTGTTTTTTTTTTCACCTGTGTATATGTGCAAACAAAAATAGTTCCTTTAATTAGAGAGCTCACGTTGTAAAATCTTGTTTTGTTGATAAAGGTTTGTAATAGCTGAAGCGGGTTCTTATTTTCTGTACTATTCGTGCCAATAAACTCATTGGACACTTCAGCCTCTGTTAGCATTCAAATATACATATTGATCAGATGTTAAACTTGATACTGGAGTTTTCAGAGGCTCTAGTTTGTGCAGCAACATATTGACTGGAGCCAAACAAAAATGAAGCAATATAACGATCCGGTCTAATGAAAGCATGCCCTGCACAGTAATTAACACTAAGCAAATTAATAGCTGTGAGACTGATGGGCCTGGATCAGCTATTAAAGGTCAGGGCATTGAGGAACTTTTGTCTGATCCCAGTTATTTCTGGTCTGAATTCAAAGTCCTTTTGATGTGAAGCAACTAAACTGTACTGATGTGACCTGAGAAAGCAAGTCACAGGAAGAATTCATTTCTGACACAAGGAGACTTATTGTCTCACTTGAGTCACTTTACTCTTGAGAAATGTGTCTTTGTGGAGCTGCGTTGTTATTCTGAGGTGTTTTTAATGTGATTCTTTGCAAAGCAAGCGCCCACAGGCACAATACTGTCTGTAAAGGTATTTTTAAATCACTAATCAGTTTTTACACTTCACATACCGTATGTCTGGCAACCTTCATTATGCATGACCCTGTCTAGGCACATGCACATATGCTGCAGTAAGAATGCCTAAGTAAATGGCAAACTAAGCCAAAGTATCTAAAATAAACTGGGTTTGCAAAACAAAGAGGAGAAGACATGTAAGGGGAAAAATGCAGTTTCTATGTTTGTCGTCCCCACGAGGAGAATTAGATGTATATGTGGTTGAAAGATGGAATTGGTTGCAGGTAAGAAAAGGAGTGAGTTTAGAGGAAGATGAGTAAAGGGTAGTGAGGTGGAGAGGTAGGGAGAGATGGGAAAGAGAAAATCAAAGCTCATGGTGTGTTTCCCTCAGGCCATGGCATCACTTTTCAGTGAGATCCCTGTAATACTGTCCACACCCTGCAGACTGGAAGGGCCGGGAGTGAGTGCCTTTGGGTGTCCCAAGTGTGCAGGAACCAACGCTCTTACAGGCCTGTGTGTACAGGCCTGGACATGCACACAAGACGTGCTCCTCTGTTGTTTGCTTTCCTTTTACGTGCAGTTCACGGGTGTACAGCATGTCCCCCCATTCTCCCTCTCCTCTGCAGTGTGATACTGGATAATTGTGATACTGATTGCAGGTGCACTGAGGAGCTTCAGAATTTGATCCCAAATGTTCACACTGCAGCTCTGTGAGACCAGCTGCAAGGTCCTGCAGTCAGGCTGGACACATGAGGAGCTGACCGGCATGAGACAAGGAGGAGCTCTGGATTAACTGTCCACTTTGTTGCCATAAGGTTGACACACAGCAGGAGCTAAGAGATCAAGCACACGCATGCACAAAGAAAGTAAAACAAACAAAAAAATACACGCCCACAGACTCATCCACTAGCACACAGTGTGAGCCTATCGTTTTGTATTTCTCTCTGCACCCTCTCTGCCTTGTCCACACAACGACCCTGAAATCGTGGGTTATTTTTTCCCTTTTCTTACTTCAATAGCCTCGCTCTCTGTGCTTTCCTCACTTACTGTTCTTCGTTCTCCTTTCATAAAAGAGCCCAAAAGCCTGGACTGTGATTTTCACACCCCTTTTTTATGTGCTTGACTCACTAAAAAGTGATCCCTCTCCATGGTGATCCTCCTTTTCTCCCACCGGTGTTACACTTATCCCCACATCCCTCCCTGTCTCTTTGAGCCCGCTACAGGTGTGACCTAACTCCTTACAATTCTCTCTTCATTTCCTTCCTCGCGCCCTTTTTCACATGAAAGGCTTACTGCTACCCTCATTCCTGCTCTTTCTTCTCAATGCACCCTCACCCTCTCTTTTAGCCCCAGGAGATAGCTTGGATAACAGGTGGAGCCACTGGTTTGGGGAGATCAAGTTTCCATCTGCCTGAAATGCAAGAATGCAGCGTCACCCTGGGCTACAATGAAACTAAACAATGAACTACACACTTTGGTGTACACAGAGAGAGAGAGGCTCATGAAGCATCAAAGGAAGGCAATGTAAGTGTGTTCGATTAGAAAAGTGGTTCTATTTATTCAGTTTATTAGCTTTTAATGTTGTGTCTTCCTCTGTAATTATTTTTCTCATAAATCTGAAGAAAACAAGAGGAGGCGATAAAAAAAAGTCAGGATAGAGACGAGAGTATAATTCCTGTGCACAACTGCATTCAAGCACACAAGCATGAGTGGGCATCTAAGACACACAAACACACACACACACACACACACACACACACACACACACACACACACACACACACACACACATATATATATATATATACATCATTTCAAAGCATATAAACATCTTCAGTTTGCTCTTGATATCACATTATAGTGGCAATCAAAGCCTCTGAAGACATTTTGAGGTTTTTCTACACAACAGAGGACGTACAATATGTGATACTGGTGGACACTGTAATCTGGCTAGGTGTGGCACAAATGCTGTATTTAAGCTTGATTCATATCCAGCAGCCTGTGGCAATTACATGATGATGAAAAAGCATTTTATGAGGGGGAAAAAAAAAAACACCTATTGTGCTGATAGGAACAAAAGTTCTGAAAGCAACAGGAATAAGCAATTGATGTTGTTAGTCAGTGTCCCACAGTTTTGCTTTAAAATCTGTGTCTCTCTCGCTCTCTGTCTGCAGCCACTTTTCCCATTGTGTTGTATCCTCGCTGCACTCCACTGCTATGCCAGGTCAGTTAATATTGACATTATCTCCCTCCACCACGATGACAGCTCGAGCTGCTGGAAGCCGCTCATTAGCTCAGCATGGGCTTTTATGTGTGTGTCTGTGTTTGTGGGTGTGTGTGCGCACATGCACGACTGTGTTGATTGCCGGGACAGAAGTCATTAGCCTAGTCAAACAGGTGTTAAAGAGACAGGGGACAGTCCCAATGTTTGCCTCTGAGAGAATAACAGAGATTGGTGTCATCGTTCAGCCCGACCACAGAGCCCTCTGTGGAGGTCATCTCATTGCTGCACTGTGAGTGTGTTGGTAGAGAGTGTGGGATGTACTGTGACGATATGTGTGTGTGCTGAACAGAGAGAGGGGTGGTGAGAGCAGCAGAGGACAGAGAGATTTGTCGAGCAGATGTGGCGAGATGTGTTGAGATAGATGTTCATGCACATGTCAGGTTAGATATTCGTCTGAGGTGAACTTACAAGATGAATATTGTGTGCCCAATGTGTGTATATTAAATTATGCCTGCCTCTCTGTGGGTGAGAAGCCAGAACTGGATGCTTTGGTGATAGAGAGCAATAGATGGATTGAGGGTAGAAAATGCAGTAGTAATTGTAGTGGATACACAGGTAATTGGAAGCTAAATTGGCTTCAGAATTAGAACCTGCGAGCACTCAGTCAGTCGGTGTCTGTGAAGCTGATAACCCTGTGTGTGTGTGTGTGTGTGTGTGTGTGTGTGTGTGTGTGTGTGTGTGTGTGTGTGTGTGTGTGTGTGTGTGTGCGTGCGTGCGTGCGTGCACGCATTTGGCCATGTGTGCACATTTCTGTTGAGAGACAGAAGGGGAAATATATCGGCTTGAATGACTAATAGGAACTGGACACGTTACAAAATAAATCCAAATAATGTTATGCAAAATGAATGCTTGAGGAAATGAATTCCAAGGCGTTCTGGGTTTTATTTCAAAACATTTTGTGTTACGTCTGACATTTATTGGAATTTATTTCACATTAACTATTTATGTGTGCTCTTTTTGGGTGAGCATGACAGGTATGGAAATATAAAAGATAACATTGAGAGCAAAGTTGCAAAAGTAAATTTATAAACATTTAGACTCATTGACGATTGCTCACAGTTACATGCTGCAAATAGTTTCATGCATTCAAATGATCTTTTCACATTTAAATTATTAGCCATTTCTTGATCACTGGCAGCTTCTGCAGTAATCAAGCCTCTTTAGATGATATAACAAAAAAATTAATTGTGGTTATGAGTCAGTAAGATCTCAACTCCTGCTATGTTTTTAAGAAATATGTCAAATTTTGATCACCTCAGTGAATATTCTGATGTAAGACTTGAATTAGACTAAATGATTAACATTTTTGTGATTTGTAGCATTCTGTATGTTTTCATTTGATAAAGACTTAGAGACAAGCATTGCGAACTAACTTTGACTATAAATGCTGGAGTATCTGGCCTTGGTCTATGTCACGTACAAAAAAAACATTAATGAATTAAACATATTTCTGCCTTAGAAACAATGAATCTGGTGAATATTCAGTGAAAACATCCCAGTAGGAATTATGGCAAAAATATAAATCTTAGTGCCATCTATGAGACACAACACATGTGACTGGAAAATATCGGGGTCCCACTCATTATCACACGAGTGAACCCAGGCAATATATAAATAATAATAACAATTACTCTTATTTCTGTGCTTTCTAGCTTTGAGTGAGCTGCCCCTTTAGTTACTACGTAGTATGGGTGTATTGCATATAAATATATTAACTGAATTTTAAACTTTCCTCCAAAATCATTACTTTTTACAGGGTTTATATCAAGTAAAATCTAGCCTAATATACCAGAGGGTAAAATATTACCTCGAACATTTTCCTTTATGAATTTCTAGCCCTCTTTTAATTTATGATTCGGGTCAGTTCTGGAGAATATTTTCCCCTGCAGCGAAATGTGTTAAAATGCTGCTTACATTCATTCACATAACATTACTGCAATATCCATGACCTGCCTCCACTGGAACAGGACAGAGATTGGAAAAAAGTAAATGAGAGTTTTATTAGAAATATAGGCTTGTGGAAGAAAAACACTGGGAATCTGACACAAGTGAGAAACAGTTTTGAAGAAATGAAAGTGAAGGTCACAGGTGAGCTGGGATGTCATTGTATTCAGAGCATTTTAATATATTCTGCTTCAAAAAATACCTTGTTCAAACTCAAGGACACTACACAAAGTGGCACAGAAGGCTATTTTTTATTAGAAAAACCATGGGTGCAAACAAATTAAAGTAACAGTAAAAAAAAAAAAAAAAAAAAAAAAAAAAAAGGAAAAACAATAGCTGTGTCTGTGTAAGCTCAAAAGTTGTGAAAATGGCGATGGTATCATAGCAACTGGCATCCAGAGTTTAGGAGCAGTCCGTTATTGTCTACAAACATGTTGCTGCTTGCCTAGTGCGGAGAAAGGTGGAGATAAGTGACTGAGGGGGCAACTAGGAGGCCAAGATCCAAAGGTGCAAAGACCACTGGTTGGGCAGACAGGGTGGAGCAGGTCAGCAGGTGCATGGTTGCTAAACTTTTAGCATCTTGCAGGTGAGAAGTAGAATCCCAGAGGAAATTCATTTTTTGACAAAGGTAGTGTTGCAGAGTTTTTTGTGCAGCCAGGCAAATATAGTGAAGACCCAAGCAGCAAGATGTCTGACATAGAAAGCAATGAAAGTGCCACTATACTGGGCTCTCTAGTAAGACTTGTGACTGAAATAGGGATGAGTGACAAGTGTGTTCGGCCACCACAATCTGTCAGAACATTTTCACTGCTCCTTGACATAGTTTCTACTGGTCTCTCTGAAAGTCTACCTTGGAGATGAACACCATTCTTTGAAAAGATATTCCCTCATTCAGAGTCTGATGATGATGGTAGCTCCAACTTCTCCCATACTATAGGTATTATGCAGGGTTGAGACCGTAGACTATATTTATCAAACTTTTAAGAATTAGGTTTAAGGCGGCCAAAATCAATATTTAACACATAACTTATAACATCTTCAAGGACAGTGTGAAAAAGTGCAGCTTGTAGTAGTTTATCTATAGAGAATTATCACCCTAACCTCTTCAGCTGTACAGAGCTTTATAGTAAGTCTCATTTCACTGTTTCGCTGTCCAGTCCACAACTTTACTGTTTTGGTTCACTTTCACTGCTCTCAGTTTCATTTTCTACTGCAACAGGCAACTGTTTTCACAGAAAAGGCTTTAAAATCCCTCTGTAGATTTCCTGTACGAGAACAAATAGCAGAGACACAGTTTGAATCAAAATCAGAATACTTTATTAATCCCAGGAGAAATTTGGTTTGTTACAGGCACTCCAACAAACAAGGAACTAGACATATGTACAGACTTAAGATTTATAATATAGATGTATAGAATGTAAAAATAAAATTACATATTTTATATCTTATATTTTAAGTTCAAAATAAAAAATAAATGTGAAAGCACTATAACTATTAAAGATTAAGTGGAATATCAAAATATAAATAGTGCAGTATATACAGATAAGTATTAAGTTATGAGAAAAGATAAAGGAAAAAAGCTACAAGTTATAAAACACAGGAAAACAAGCAGGAGTGGCTGCAACAGGCTCTGTGCACGGCCACGCACGTGCACTATCTGAGAGTAGCAGGTAAATACAGTGAAGCATTTAGTAGCTAAAGAGATAATTCCCTCAGGAGCTACTAAAGAAAATATTACATTACTTACTAGTTGACAAGCCATTTCCTACCTCTGCATCAGCAGTGAGTGACAACAGAAGCCCTGTGTCAGCATATATGCACGTTACTTTACCGGGGTCGGTCAGTGGTTGTAATGGCTGTTCAATTAATCTAACTTGACTTGGAATCATGTTTCTGTGAAGTGCGGATGTCGCAACACCTGTAACACCCATCGGTGCAGGAATAGCCAATGAGATTAAAGGACTAGTGTGCAGGATTTAGTAGCATCTACTGGTGAGTTTGCAGATTACAGTCAACTAAATTACCCCCCTTCTTTTGTGGAAGAACCTGTGGTGACCAATGCCCTCTTCAGAACCAGTGTTTGGTTTGACTGTTCTGGACTACAGTGGAAACATGGTGGTGCAAAATGCTGGGCTCCATGGGAGAGGATTTGTTCCCTATGTAGATATTATCAGGGAAGCAACTACTCCTCCATTGGTCAAGTAAATACCACATCATAATGCTAAACAATATGCATGACAATCCAAGACAATAGGGACCAAGAAAATAATTGAAACAAACAACAGTAAGACTACTAATAACAGTAATAACTACAATGACAAATACCAATGTCAGTAAAACCTTAGATACAGCTCAATTTGATAGTACCACTAAAAACATCATACATGAAGGCCAACGGACCCACAATGATTCTTTTTTTCAAGGTGATTATACACTTAACTTATGAACATTACATTCTTTAATAGAGTCCTCCTAAATCTTACACAATGGTCCTTTAACCCAGAAATGGAAGTATATTTAATCGAGTACAATTATGAGGTACTTGCACTATGCTTGTGTACTTTCATTTCTGCTGCTTCATACTTTGCTAGTGCTTCAAATTTGTGTTTTTGTTCTAAACCACAACAGGTAAATGCAGAACTTTTAATCATAATTGAGTAATTTCTACACTGTATTACTACTTTGACTTGAATATAAGATGTGAGTTCTTAACCACTGGATTTACATCTGTCATGTTCTTAAAAAAACCTCTTTGGACTTTGCTCAATTGTTATTCGACAGATTTTTAAAAATATTTATTTATGTTCAATCACAAATAGTTCTACTGGCAATTGACATTTGAAATACATAACACTAATATACATAGGGGTATTGACAAATGGGAAATTAACTAAAATGCTCAAATCAAATGCAATTAGATGGCTAAAACTACCCTCTGGCTCATTGATATTGCTTCAGAAAATGTTTGAATTATAATATGGTACTGAAAGTATTTTTAAAGTAGAAGATGGTGATTTTAGTGATTTGATGTGGAATCCAGAGCACTCTGTGGTTTGGCAATGCAGATGGAGCAGCAGAACCGTTTCATGGAAACTCCATGCAGTATCATTGCCACTTTACTTGAAACAGAATGTTGGAAGCCAATTGCCAAATGAGCCTGGATGGAAAGATAAATGGATATGCTGAGGTGAAGGTACTTGAGGAGAGTGCGTTGGGGACAGCTAGACGGCCTAGGGAGACTATTTGGTCACTCAGGGGATGGAAAGTCTGTCTCTGAGGATTTATTGAGGCAATAAAAGATAAGGTCACTGTGTTGTAGGCTTTAACATTAATGTGCCATTTAATGACCCTCACCATGGAGGAAACTAGGTTATAACCAGTACTAAGATATAGCTTCAGGCAGATACTTTGTAATGAAGCAAGTGCCCGTATGTGTAGCTGGACCACCAGTGGTGCTTCAGAGAGTTTCTCCTTAGTCAAATAATATATAGTAAAAAATTCTTTGAAGTAAACTAGGTGAAAAAAAATCCTGGGCTTTACTCTTCTCATTGCAGTCCTGCTGACTACTACCTCCTAACTACACTGACATCGCTACAAATTCTCAATTTTTTTATGTTTTAGTGGAATATAAAGCCTGCAAATATAAACACATAAAATAAAATAAATACATTGACAAGGCCACCGGGGGCTATACAAAGGCAGTAAGTTTTCTTTATGTTAAGGTGTACTTTCCTCTCCCATCAGCATTTACTATCTACTTTTCATAGGGAATTTAGATATATATATAGAGAGAATTCAAACAATAAAAATTTCTACAAATAAGTCATTTTCTTCTTCCAAGTCCCACCATGGCAAGAAATGTAGCCATATGGTTGCCTGAGAGCAAGAAGAAAAAGAAAAAAAAAAAGATGGTAATGAGGAGGGGTGGGCTGTCAAATTCAAGCTATTTAAAGTCCAGAGTAATTTCTTGCAGGCCCCAAAAGAAATTTAAATACTTTGGCTCTGTGAAGATACCCACTTTTCAACATACAGCTACTTCATTTACTCAGCAGAGAAGAAAGCTATGATAATATAGGCCTAAGAAGGACATAATAAACTGAGACTTACAAGAACAATGATGGGTGAGGGAAACCACACACATAAAGGCCAGGAGAAAACAAGCTATTACTCTTTTGTGCTGTGCTACAGCCACAAATTCTGTATTGGGTAATACATAATAAAATAACAATATGGAGTTTCTAAATATAATAAAGGATTTATTTGTTCTCTAATTTAGGACAACAACAAAAAAACACTTGTATCCTCTATGTGCAGGGGTTTGGGAAGGGGGGAGGGAAGGGGGGGGCAGTCCACCACATTTAATGCTTTGCGTCTCTTCCCGCCCCCTGCTTCAGACTGCCCAATGGGAACAGAGGAAGCACCCGACTCGACCAATCAGGAAGGAGGGAGGATAGTGAATAGAAGTTTAGTTTTTGAGTTTGGGATAGACCGAAGGGAGAGATTAACGTGGAAACGGTGCAAATCATGGGAATACGGAGCGAAACGACTACATTTAGTCACAATTTCTGCTTCCGCAAAAAGTCTCGAAACGCTCGTTGAGTAAGGCTGAACAGGAGCCCGCTCTCTCTCTCTCTCTCTACCCCCAAGTCTGTATCGAGGAGAGGAGGGTGGCAGGTGTTCAGTGGAGGGAGACGCATCGCCTCAGTCGGCTCCCCAAGCCCCAACAGGGTACCGCGACGGAGGACACCGGCTAAAGACGCCGCTAACTGGGTACAAAAACTCCCGTGAGTACGAACAGACAACGGTAAAACCCATTTGAAGTAAAAGTTTTTTTTTCTTTCCCAAGTGGACTGTTTTTGAAGACTCTGGATTTAAAAAAAAAAAAAAAAAAAAGCGAAAGGCTCCAGTGTCGCAGTGAGAGTAACGGCCGTTTTTTTTCCGTTGAAAGCGACTGTTACTTTTTCCGAATCAACGGTAGAAAACCTGCTTGGGGGGAGGGGGAAAAGAAAACTTAATAGAAACGTAATGTGTTGTAATGTTTTTTTTAATTTTTTTTTGTTAACCTGTTGGCTCGTTTTTCCGTGTAATCCGAGACCCACTCGCATTACGGCAAGTTAGCGTGTCTGGCAACGGGAGGCGAGAGTCCCCTCCGTGGGAGAGCGGAGCCGGATGATTTCGACTTCAGGGTGAACAGTTAATTGGGATATCTAACTTGTGCTGATATAACAGACCGTCTCCTTCACTCGGGTACCCCATGGAGGAGAAGCCCAGTTTGTTTTGCACACAGAAACCAGGGGTGTTCAACAGAATCAATTACTGAATTGATTTTTTTAGCGCACGTGTACACACACACACACACACGTATATATATAGGCTAAAGCGCGGATGGATAATTTATGTGTTTTATCGCTTCTCTCTTAATGCGACTACTGTCTAAACAGCTAAATGATCCGCGGGACAAATCCCCGGTGAAGACATCAAAACAAACGCGGATTTGAGGAGAATAAGCCGATAAGTCTGAAACACACTCAAATGTATTAATTCTGTGCTCGGATCAATCCAAATGAAAATGAGGTATAGCAGGGCGCAGGGCACACACGGACTCCGCCACAGCAGATAGAGATTAGCGTGTCGTTTAACCGTGGGGACAGACTCCTCTAAGGGAAAGTCTCTCTTGTTGGTGAGGTGAACTCCCCCCTACCCCTACCCCTGCCCCCCCCCCCCTTCCCCTCCTCATCTTTCTCCCGCTGCCTGCTGAGTTTTGGACACCGGAGCTGGGAAGTCGTAGCGTGGAGCTTTTTGTCGGCAGTGACAGCGGTGAACTCACAGCTTCGCCTCACCGGGAAAAGCGCGGAGCTGCCCGTGCTGAGTCCCGCTTCTCTCCGCTCGGACTAATTGCCTAGAGAGAGTTGCAGCAGCAAAGCACAAGCGGACACGGACACTGTTGGTCCCGCACGATGAAGCCGGGAATTAGCTGCCCCGCTGGGTCCCCGGAGCGTGTGGAGGGACCCGCAGCAGGGAGCCGGCAGATGATGATGGGGACCGGGACGACCCGTAGTGGAAGCCGGTGTTTGCCTCTCTTTCTCGTGATCCTTCTCGGCAGCAGCTGCCACATGTTGCACGGCCAAGGTAAGAACTGGGTTCAAATGTGAGATGCTGCAATGAAGAATATTTAAATTAATGTATGTATTTAGGTGTGGGTGCTTCAACAACGATATAGGTGGCATTATGCAAAGTGTGTAGTCTGAAAACACTGACTGACAAACTCATTTGTTACTGGGACCGTGGTGAACGGGGGAGTGAGATGATGACTCTAAGACTAGAAACAAGGGTGTGATTTATTAGACCCAGTATAGCAGTTTGTCTAATAGTTAGGATGTGTCTTTGTGTCTGCAGGGGGAGAATAGACACAGTGGGCTGTTTTTATTGGACCAACAACAAACAACAATTTTTTTTGTAAATTAAGCCAGGTTGATTCTGTGAGGGGGGTGGTACTTACTGCACTGCATGTGCTTAAATTATTATTATTGTTATGATGATACATAGATTGTAGGACGATGATTGTTGGATTAAGGTATTGAGGATGTGTATAAGGGGGTGTTACAGTTTACAAGCACTGATAATCCCCCTCTTAGTCAATGACCTGCTTAACTACACAAACGTACAAACACATAGACACTGGCAGCTGCACAAAGTATATTAATTGAAGTTGCTTCCTATTAGTCTTGTATTAACCCTGTCGTGCTGAAAAGCGTCCAGATTAGTGTCTGTGACTTGTGGCTGCAGTAGGTTACCATGTGGGGTAATTGTTTAATACAGCAACACGAGAGAAGACAGATATGATGAGATATCGATTCATCGCCAAAGCTGTTTGTGGAAATTGTGTGTTACCATGTTACATTAATTTCTGTGCGATTTTCTTTTGTAGTGTCAGAGAGTGATGGAGCGAAACTGTGTGTGTGTGTGTGTGTGTGTGTGTGTGTGTGTGTGTGTGTACCTCATGGGATCATGTCAGAGTGGCAAAACAAAAGCGCAGAAAAGGTCAGGCTGGTGTCGGCACACAGTTTTCTCTGGGTCACAGATGGTGTGGTGGGCAGAATGTAAGGGTTAGGGTTATCGGGAGGAGGGGTCTCAGGAATGTCTCTGCGTGTATGTGTGTGTATTTGAGCTGGGGGTGAGTTATGTGTGAATGCATAGAGAATGTGTGTGTGTGCCGTTTAAGTGCAGGAAAGTGCCCGCTTGAGTGTGAAAAAGGGAGCACAGGGAGGAGTGAGAAAGTCAGGAGGAGGAAGATGGTGTGGCAGGGAGGAGAAGGAGGTGGTGTGGGAAGGAGCAGAGGAGGGAGAGGGGAGTGGCAGGAAAAGGGGGTGAGAAGAAAGAAATGGAGTGTGGGGGTGGGGTGGGGGGTAAGAGAGAGAATGCAGCGCACCGCACTTGTCACTCAGAAAGCTGCGCCTGCAGTTCAATCGATGATGACGGTATGACAACACCTCTATGTGTGTCAAAAGTTGCTCTCCTCTCCTTCTTTTCTCAGTCATCACACTCACTGTCTCTCCACCCTCCCTCCTAGGTGTTGAGGAGGAGGTGGAAGACGGAGGGATGGTGTGGCTGCAGAGTCAGCTCCTTCTGTCCTCCCTCTAATGTCAAGGTCTCAGCCACAGCACCCAAGTTACTGCCCCCACCCTCAGACCCACCAACCCTTTGGAGCTGCCTTGGCTCCATGGGGTTGCCCTGCTGTGAAATGACTGTACCTCAGCGTGTCTGGCAGGGGTTGTGTTTGTATAGTGTGTGTGCTGGGGGTATGGGGTGAATTGGGAATTAGTGAAACTGATTCGGGATGAGGCTGCTGGAGGGATGGTGGGGGGGGTGCAGTTATCGATTTGATAAGCTGTGCCAGGCGGCCAATCGAAGGCTGTAGATTTTCCAGGTTCCGACCCCTCTATCTCCAGCATTTATTAGGACGTTTTATTTTAGGAGGAAAAGGATGAAATTCATGAGCCAAGGTTGATCCTCCTGATCTCTCCCCGTCTCTCTTTCTCTCATTCCCTCCTCCCCCTCCATCCCTCTCCCCCTTTCACTCTCTCTCCCTCTTTCTCTCAGTCAATCGATGCCCACACCCCTCCTCATAAATGCGAGGCTTTATATGAGCCAACTCTCGTCTCTGGGAGCACATTTAAATAAGCTCATCGATCTTTCATTTTAGAGTTTAAGTGACGGCAGCATTTTACTGTCTCTCTCCTCCTCTTCCTCTCCCCTTTCCTCCACCTCTCATCTGCTTACCTCTCCCCATCCCTTTTTTATTCATAACTTACCCCTGCCCCCCCACCCTGCTTCCCTGTCACTGAGTGGGTTCTGCTCCACAGCTGTTTGACTGATTCACATTTCTACCATGGATACAGACAGAGCCTCATTCTAGACTTCATATTCTCAGTGAAGTCAAGGATGGGTCACATTCAGTGTGTTTCAAAATGTAAATCATCATACTCTATATCACTAACAGGCAGAGTCCAGAATGCCTCACTAGCTTTAATGTTACTGTTCTAAGATGAAAACCTTGTCAACTGTTCAGGATTTTCGATTAAACAACTTTGCAGTTCGATAGCCATGCACTCAAAGTTTCAGTATGATTTTCAAACATTTCTACAAACCCAAATAACAAAGGACAAATCACAACAGAATACTACTTACATTAAAACATGGAAATGCCCAAAGTCAGTTGGTTCATATAACAAAAGGGATATGAACCATTAGGTCAGAAATACAGAGAATGGAGAATGATTTTGTTCTAGTTGCTAATGTGGATAATGATAATGGTCTATAAGTGGCCAAAGTGTAATGAAAAAATACAACTGGTCTTCATTACAGCTACCCTTGCTCAAGGTAATCGCATTAAAATGTTACTAGAGCATCTGAGCTGTTAAACTATTGCACTTCTCACTCTTCATACATTTCAGTCACAGTTTTTTTTTTTTTTTTTTTTTAATTTTTATTTGTTTTTGGTTTTTTTTGCTCTACTAAAGTTAAGTTTGCTGTCATGACTTAAGAAGTTGTCCTCAATTTCAAATAGGCCAAGCAAAGTTTTGCACTGTCATGATAGTGGATCTATCAGTATGATTAGGTTTGATATGACACGTGTCATTGGCTTCGCTAAGCAAGAGCTTGATCCTGATTGGACCACTGGGCATGCTTAAGTGGACAGAGGCCACTGACATGACATTTGGACGGTGGGCTGTGGGCTGGGAGAATTCTGCATTATGTCAAAACCCAAATTGAATAGACTAGCATGCAATTTACACATGTGCACAACCACACACTCTCACACACAGACACTCACACACAAAGTCTTTCTCTCTCATCAGTGTCAAACAGTTAAAGCTGATGTGGAAATTTGCTTAACCATGTTGTAATGAGGAGAGGGTACATTAGAGGCCTCATCTAACTGATTACCATCGACCACTCTGTACAGCCTTACCGTGACTTTTCCACCTCCCTGACACTCTTATGTCTGTTTATTACATTTTTTTAAATTATATTACAATGATTGTCTTGCTCTTTGTGTGGCGACCTTTGAAACCAATGTTTTTAGAACAGTTGAAGCAACAGTGAAGCAATTTGTATTAGAGGCTGTTTGTCACCAGAATTATTGTAGCATGCTCCATTACTTTAGCATGCAACCTGGGGATTTTGAAGCATTTTAAACTGTAAATGTAGGTTCTTTTTTTCTTTTCTTTTTGCACAGAAACACAAATTTAATCTCACATTGGAGTGGCTCAAATTCTGGATGCCTCAGGAGGGACTTACGAGCCTGATGGATTGTGTGTGCATGTATGTGTGTGAAAAAGAGGGGAAACGATGGCTGAGATGTGTGTGTGTGTGTGTGTGTGTGTGTGTGTGTGCGCGCGTGTCTGTATTTGTGTGATTGTGTGTGGGAGTGTGTCATTGCGCGTGTGTGTGGGGGGGGTGTGTGTGATAGCGTCTGTGTGTGGGGGGGTGTGTGTGATAGATGTCAGGTTAGTCAGGTCTAAGAGGAAGTGAGGTCCCTGGTCGACTCCCTTATTTCCTGTCTGTCAGGAGGAACAAATCACCACTCTTACACAGCCACCTGACACTTTGCAGTCTGTGTCTACCTGGCTGTGTGTTTGAGGGGGGACAAGAGTTTGTGTGCGTGTACCTGTCTCTGTGTGTGCTGTGTGAAAGAGATTTTAGTCTTGACAGGACTGCAGACTACATACAGTATGTGTTGCTGGCAGGTGTGTGTTTGGGTTGGTGTGCGTGTGTTGTGTGTGTCAGATTGATACTAACCCTCTATCAGTCCTAAGTGTTTTCTTCTCACGGTAGAAGTGGCAGCTACAGAGAAGTAGCCAGAATCTCCTAATGGAAAATAATTACCTGTGTGTGTGTGTGTGTACACAGGAGAGTGAAGCAGGTGCATCTACCCTTTCTTCTTTTGTTCAAACACAAACTTGCAGTGGCTGATATGACTTTTTTTGGTGAGTGATTACTTGGGTTGGTAAGGCCACTCAAAGGTCAGTTAGGTCATGTTTCTTTGTGCAGCAGTATTACTATGACTGTGGTCATTTCGAGTCACAAAATATATAGCATAGATGCAATTGCCAGTAGCCTTGAGTTTGAGTGAAGTGTCTACACGTGTGTGTGCTTGTGCCCAGTCAGAATGGTTTCCTTTGTGTGCGAAAAATGCATTTTATAGAAGTTTTCCTCAAAAACATCCTTCAGAGCTTTGAAATATGAGCCAAGTGGGAGACACTCTGGTCTCCCTCTGCCTACCTCTCTGTCTTGCTTCGTTTTGGTCTTCATTTTTTGTGTTTTGTGTCTTTCAGTATTTCTCCTCTCCTTTTGATTTTTTTTCTTCCCTCTGTATCGCCCCATAAGGGACTCAAGAATCCATTGCTGCAGGCCACACAGGTGGAATAGAAGCTGTTTTGTTGTTTAGGCCTTGGTGTTTATTATGTAAGATAGGGGGAGGAGGTGGTTATTGATCCACTCTGTGTACGTGTTATAGGAGTTTGGTGGTGTGTGGGGATATAGCACAAAAGCTTATCTTGTAGTTTTCAAGACGACTCTACAGCAAGACTTTCAAATAAAGCAGAGAACTTGCAAAACATGAACTCAACAGACTGACTGAACTACAAGACATCACAAATCTGACAGGTGGATATAAAGATTGGTACACAAACAGAAACAAAAGGTGCATGGACAGATGTACACACATACCTTCAATGTCTACTACATCAGCTTATTGTGGACCATTTATATATATATATATATATATATATATATATATATATATATATATATATATATATATATATAATGGTTTTTATATTTATAACTTATTTAGACATTCATTAATTCATTCATAGTTTAAATATGCTTTTTGCAGGTAACTCTGTACAGTACACTTCATTGTAAATTAGAGGTGGGTAGTATACAGGTTTTATTACCATTACCGGGGTCACTCCAAATTTTACAATTTTGTAAAATCACATAATAATCATATGTTTTGGCTGTAGCACACAAAGGATATGCACTTCTCACAACAGACATAAACTGTCACACCCACACGTGGCACTGTCCACAACAGACTTGCTGGACTTGAAACAATGTATGCTGGTTACCACTTGTCACAGTGGGGCTGGCATTATTTTCACCTTGTGCGTTTGGGTGTGCATCATCATGGTAAAATGTGGTTCTGGAGACACATACAATGTGTGAGAACTACACACAGAGGTAATCTTGCTTTGGCATGTGTTTATGTGTGTCTATGGACAGATTTAGTTTTTGCTATAGTGTCAGAAGTGTATGAGACCAAAATGAAGGCCAAGTTTGGAAATGGGTGTGATCCAACCCATGAATAGTGAGTACTCCTGTAATAATGTACTAATGACTACTGAATACTGTGGGGTCAGAATGTTAGTATGGTGACAGGTATCCACAGGTAAAGTCTTAAGTTAGAAATGTTGTTGGTGTTGGAAATTCTGGAGAAGTATATTGAGGCCTTACATTAGCTCTGAGCAGTCACAACCTTTTAATATGCAACATCCATTCATGTCACCAAAAGCAGAGATTTAGGGAGAGGCTTTTCTGAAGAACAGCTCTGAAGTACGAAGAGCAACCAAATCAATATACTCATTACAAGAGAGGAATATCCTTGTTTGAGTCTAAATCTGAAAATAATATTATATTTTTAATGTGAAACATGTGACATTTGGCTTTAATTATACTTGCGTATATTTTGAAATGTTGAATTAAACAAGATGGTGACCTCGAAATGCTATTTTTGTGAGGTTTTCCTGAGGGCTATAGCAACACCCAATAAAGTAATAATTTTTTGTTTGAATTTGCTAAATAAGGCTCTTATTAAGACAGAGTCAAGAAGAGTCAAAGCAAAACCTTCTAGTGGTTGCTGTACAAATTAATGCCAGTTACACACTAATTTAATAAGACCTCTGGCTATTGTGTAAGCAGAATGGCTATGGGGAATTGAAGAAGGAAAATGTATTTTCGCTTTTGAGCAGTGACGGTGTGCTTGCTTAGCTGTCGTTGAAATACTACTAACTACTAATTACATGTATCAGTGAGCTGCTGTACCCACACCTGCTGTGAGACTCATCAGTTAAAGAGACAAGAAACTAATTTGAAAAAATACCTATGAATTTCATAAAATACATGAATTGCTATGAAAAGAGAGGCCACCATAAACTAATAAAGAAAATGTTTACTGAGGTAATAAATTGAGAATTACAGCCATTTTCCCATAGATTTCAATACAATTTGACTCCTTTTTGCAACCAGTGGAGTCGCCCCCTGATGGTCATTAGGTAGAATGCGGGTTTAAGGCTCTTCAGCATTGGCTTCACTTATCAGCACCGGTGTCTAAATTCATTTTTAGATATCCTCACAGTCTCCACCAAATTGACACCAGTTAATCTGAGGGTAGCTGGCGGCTAGCTAGGGATTCAACTGATGCAAAAACAATAAAATTAAGAACAAAATTAATTTCTAGAGCAATAACAATAATGTTTACAGCAGCAGACTCACAGTATATAAACTCAATACTATATCTATGGAAACAAATGTAAAATGTCAATAAACAAAATAATATTCCTGACATGAAAACGCTGAGTGAAGACCACAGACAGTCACTATCAGTCATATCCTCCATCCTCCTCCCTCTGGCACTGCAGATGTCTCCTGCAGTTAACGCTGCTAGAGAGGGGGCTTTCCTTTATAGCACAACAATTCACTATTAGCTTAATGCTAGTGCATTGTGGTTGTGTAAAACAAGCGAAATGGATTGGGGCAGTGGATGTGTTTAAAGCTTGTTGAACAAGTGGCGTGATGAAGGATGCTCATTTAGGTTTTTAAATTTTGATTAAATGGACAGTGCTATGAAAAAACATAAAATGTTCACTTCGCTGCCTCTGTGCTGTCCACTGTGTGAGTGTGTCAGACAAGAGAGGCTGCTGTCTAATCAAAAGGTCATCAACTGCCAATTTATTTGGCTCAGGCGCTGTGTGAATGCATGTCACATTTAAAAAAGACTACATTTCAGTCACTTTTTTGTTCGTGTCCATATCGTGATGACAACACGATTAATCAGTCAGTACCAGTGTGTTACTAGTTAATATCACTATCCTTTTTTTTACCCAGGCCTAATATTAACTCACTATGCAACAAAAAATAAATTTCAATGGCCTTCGGACATTTCTGAAAATGTCAGCAAACACGTCACAACTTGTAAAGTGAGCTGAGCTTTCAGAAAAATTACAGGTCTGGGGTCATGAATACTACAAGAGGAGAGAGAGTTCATATTGACTCCTCTCATGAACATGATAAACACAACCCCATTTGAAGCAGCTTTTCTGGCTATAGCATCTGATAAAAATGGACACAAATAGCAAGGAAGCCAAAGAAGCAAAACGAAAAATAAACTAGTCACAAAACCCTAATCTCGTCAAATGTGAAAGGGGTCAAGAGTATGTATATTCAAAAATGTCAGAAATATCATAGATGCAATCTTCTTCAGAGTATTTTTATATTGTGTCAGTGCTTTGTTCTTATTTTTAAGATAACTCTCATGTGATGAATAACTTTGTCCTTTTCTGAGTATTTTCAATGTTTTTTAAAAAAGCTGCAGCCAGAGGAAGATGAGACAAGAACTAATAAATGAAACCAAGAGCCACTGTGACAGGTTCATCATGTGTAGTACATTTTATGGGGCCTAATGGTATTAAGAACTTTGAACCCAGCGTTTGGAATAAACAGTGCAAAGATGTTATGCAGAGCCGAATGCCTCTGAAAAGGACCACAGACAGGATTAATCTTTAATCAAGGCAGTAATTACATGGTTTCTATATGTGAAAGAAATGTTTGTGAAACTTTGCTTCATATACTGCAGGTTGTGTACTTTAAGTTGCTTGTTAGTCAAGATGATGATATATTTATCACCTTGTTTTTTAGGAAAAGTATACACATTTCTCCAGGCTAGCCCTTCTTTCCTATCCAAGTTTGTGCTTAAACTGCCCACTTAGGAGTGAGATAGATGTTAGGGATCTGAACAGGAATATTTGTATAGTGGTTTCAGATAATTACACAGTAATATTTGTGTACAGTTATTGAATTTTAATGATTGCTCTGAAGTCAAACAAGAAAATCAGGTTAAGAACCATCACCATAACTAAACAGGATAAACTGATGGAGTGGAGCTAATATTGTAAGCAATATACTGTATGTTTACAATAAATATCTGGTCATAAAAGGCCCATTACCTGATCCAGAAAGGGAATCAACATCACATGTAGCCAAACCCTTAAATGAATCAGAATAGATGCGCTTCTCACCAGTAAATGTTATTATTAATTGATTTATTGGAAGTGGTTATTGCACGGCAGATTTTACAGAGGCTACACACGAAGAAGGAAATTTTCTTTGTAATTAGTATCCCTGTTGGTAACAACCTGTGCTAATGCAGATATGATAGTTAAGATGGTTTTCCTTTCCTGTCTGAGCTTACAAAATACACATAAAATATATTGCGTACAGGAAATGTGTTCTGCACATATACTATATAAATAGATACAGAAATGATAATTACGAGGCTATTCAGGAGGTATATTAGCATGCCACATGCCGTCTGTTTATAAATGTTTGGATACTTTATGTAAATTGTAACATTTTACCCGTGTATTACAGTCCATATGCTGGACTGTATGAGAAGAATATTGAGTACAGGAATACAAACTCAATTTAAAATGGTGACTTTCCATTAATCTAGATTTATACTTATGTAACTTAAGATTTAACTTAAAACTTAACTTAAAATTTTTAATGATGCTGAAAATCACAGGTTCCTGTGTCATACACCATGTAACAGGAACAGTTGGTGGAAGTACAATAGCAAATGGCTGGAGATACTTCAGAGACACACACACTCTCTCTCACCTAACACCTGGGAAATGTCTTTCAAACCCTAGCTTTGGACTGTCAGTCATTTGGTGGCAGCACTAGATTAGTTGAAGGTTCAAGAGCAGTCTTATAGTGAGGTGTAGAAAGCGGCTCTCTTTACCTCATGTTTCAGACAGTATTGGAATTCAAACTGGCAACTTTCCAGTGGCTCATACCCCAGACTGTCTCTCTTTATCAAGGCAGTTTTTTCTGTTTATCGCTCTCTGCTTCATCTCTTCCTCTCTGTCTCACCTTTCTTCTCTGCTTTCACTCTAGCCATTTTTACCATGGCATTTGCAGGGCGTGGATCGTTATGGAGTGCAGATTTTTCAGCAGAAGAACATTGGATGTGGACCCACCCTGTTCGCTTTGCTCACCATACCAAATGCACCTGGCTGAGGCTCTGTTTGTTTGTGTATGTTTTGATTGTGGTTGGGGCCATCTTGCCATTTGGATAGGATCTTTGCATAGTGAATCCCCAGTCACGGAATATGACTGAGGTCAGGCTGGGTTGAGTAGAAGTGTGGGAGTGTACATCATTGTATGTGTTAAAGCAGCATGATTTACTTAAGTTCAGTGCAAGGGCTTTACCCTGCTGCAGGTGTGTGTTCTCAGCTTGATGCATTTGATCTGCCACAGGTGTTTAAGAGGGTGGCTTTGTGTGTGTGTCTGCATGTGTGTGTTTGTGCACACTTGTCTATATGCGATGATTTATACTATAGGCTCAGAGCAAAGAGACCCTTTTTGATCTCATTTTGAAATAAGCAGGAAGTACTATAGTTTGTCTGTGTGTGCGTGTGTGTACATGTGTGTGTGTCTGGCTAGAGGTTTTTAGCTTAGTCCTTTGATCCTAGCAAGAGGTGGGCATACCTCTGTGAGGAGCTAGCCAGCTGTACGGAGATTTGGACTACAGAAGTGTGTGTATGTGGGACAAGCCAAGCGTATGGCCAGAATCAAAAAGTGTTGGCTAGTGTTTGTGCTGCATGTATATGAGTGTGCATGAGCAGCACATAATTTTATTTCTTAATTTTGCTCAGTTTCCTAACTGATGGACAGTGCTGATGTGAGTGGCTCTGCCTTTTACAGTACTAGTAATCTAAAGTGGCTTGGGGAACGTAATGATTGTTTTTGAATGGTTAGGTGATGTATGTTTAAAGGAGGGTCAACTAAGATTCACACAAATAATGCCTTTGTGAAACAGGCACTTATAGAGCCAAAATCAATTTTCTTTCCATTTACTGTAAGTACACTGATGTGATTATGTCTCTCTGTCTGTCTCGGCAATGGGATCGGAAACGCTAGCATTGACGTCCTGTAAGGAACTGCTAGCTCATTTCGGAGGTTACACACCATATTGCAGAATAGCACATTTCGAAAAAAATTGAATGTGGCGGAAACATTGATTGAGAATTTACATAAATGATTCTTATTTTATTACCACCTCCTCAGTTAGACCCCAATTTAGATCTTTGATTTAAGTTTTTGCAGAGTGGTGCTGCAGTTGTAATTTTACATCTACACCCCAGTGCGTTAATTCCATTTCGGGAGTTCCATGCAGGGATAAGAGGCTTTCTGCAAAAATGAATCACTGCATTAGTGCTGGCAGAGCAACTGAAGTTGTGCACACCATCAGCTCATAAAATCATTAATCATATTTTAACAAATTACCAATCACCTTCTATCAAGACAATGAGGAAATCTTGACACGTTCCCAGTCAGGTTTGGACTAATACTGTACATTGACGCTGATGGTTCCACTTGCTAGTTTTCTTTCTTCACAACCACAGGCTGTTCTGTACCAAAAATAATCTGTTACTTCTGATAACTAACTGACTAGTACAACCAATATCAGTTTTGCACATATTCTTTCATATCAGTTTATAAGGCCTTTTTTTTTTTTTTTTTTTTTTTTTTTAGATTTTGGATTTTATTGTTTTGCTTTTGCTGTGTAAAAATGCATGGCTTCTATTATATATTTTGATTAATCCATATTCGCCGAGGGGAACATTAGTTAGCCATTTTACTTTGAAAAGTGGTGCTAAAAACAGAATAGCTTTAACTATCAGTGGGCCCTCTTCTCCACAATTGAAATTTTTGCTAAATTGGAGCCAGGGTTCATTTGTGAAATGCTACTTTTTGTAAGGCCAAGAGTACTTGAGTCACCAGTTTCAGAAGTACTGTACTGTACCAGTGTATCAGTGGCATGGGATTGAACAGATAATGATAAAAAATAAGTGTTCCTTTGAAAACAGAAGAAATATGGTGTTGATTGATGGATGAAGAAGTGAAATGGCACAGATGGATGAGAAGAAATTCTGGTATGAAGAGAAGTAATCAAAGAAAGAAAATCAGTAATTCAAAGAGAAAGTAGGAGGAAAGAAAGAATAGGTTGTCAGTTATGGGGTCAGTGGACTAGATGGATGGATAAGAGAAGACAGCACAGAAACGAACAAATGTAATCAAAACAAAGTCTAAGATACTTAGTCAAGACAGATGAAGTGAGTTCCTAAAAGAGAGAGATTAAAAAGAGAGAAAATAGTTTGTTGGCTAATGGACTCACTTTATCCATTTTCTTTACCATACTTCTAATCCCCTCTTACTCACTTCATCTTTCTTTCCAATCGTTACACATCATTCTTTTCTTCCTCTCCTGCCTGTTACATCTTTCTCCCCTTTCTACCACTTATTTCTCTCCTCCACTCTCAGTAATTGGGAATGGGCGGTGCACACGTATTCATCTCATTAAGTGCACGCACACACACACACACACAAACACACACACACACACACACACACACACACACACACACACACACACAAAGGCACATACTCAAAGGCACATACACTATTCTCAGACATTTTGTCATCCTGTATAAAAATGAATGTGTGTGGATTGAATCACAAGTCATCTCTCACAGGATTCATTTTATCTTGTGAATGTGGAAGCAGAAAGAGGGAAAGGCAAACAAATGAAAATAAAATGAAAGCATTCAAGTGAAAGAGAGAAATTAATTATCCTGTTTGCTTGCTGATGCAAACCCTTCAATAGCACCCTGTGTTGAGCTGCTGTAGAATTTGCACACACAAGTAAACATTTTAGCATACACACCTACAAATACACTCTCGCACAGATATCTTCAGTTTATTCCAACCTGGTGGCTCAGCTGTGTTTAACTGTGTTGGCTGATTTAGACTCAGCAAAATGTTCATGATAGACAACAACGGCACTGGACATGACATTTAGTTCTGTTTGTGTATAGTGTTTGGAATAGAAACTAACAATGGAAAAAGATGATGAGGTTAAAACAAATTATGTATTCAAAATAATAGGAGACATGCAGTAATAAAGTATATACATTGCAGAGCATAAGTTACACAACTTTCGTTCTTCAGACTTGTTGCTTCAGCACAATAAATTTGAATAATGGATACTACACTGAAGTTCCACATCTCTGCTACAGTCAGTTGGTTTTGGTTGGTTGCAGTTAGTGTGCTAGTTGTTGGAGTGAATACCAGAAGGTAATAAAAATCTATTGAACTTAATGTTTGCTAGTTAAACCTTTCTCTATTTTGTTTGATGATTTCAAACTGAATATCTTAGTTTTAGACTGTTATTTGGGCAAAACACAATATTAGAAGAAGTCATATGGAGCTCTTTCACAATCTCCTGACATTTTTCTGTACATTGCTACTGTAGTTTGATAATGCAGGAGTAGGCTTATTGCCAGTGTACTAATGGTAAGTAAAATTACATTTTTCATGCAGGCCCTCTCTAGATTACATCATGCATCTTGTGCTGCTTTGACATGACAGCAAAATAACAATCTTTAATGAATTTTGCATTTAATTATCTCCTCCTATAAAAGAGGACATGGAATTTATCAAATGGACCACATTAGAAACAAAAAACTGTAAATGAGCCAAATCACATCACAGGATCATTTTTTAAATAGATGATACCCAGAGTTTCACTGAGTATGACTTAGTTTTCCTGTGGCAGTGTGCAGGGAGCCAGGTTGATGTTGTTTGATCTGTACAGTTTAACTGTAGTCAGTTTCATTAGGAATAAGGTTATTAGTGGAAATCAGTTATGTGAAGAGTTTACAGCCACAGAAACAGGATGAGTTACTCGCCTTTATACGATTTCTATTCCTAATTTTTTGAAACTTTGTCAGTACACTGAAATTGTTACTTTGTGGTTTAGCAATTTGTTATGGGAATTTGGACCTTTTGCTGCATAAAAAAACAATCAATTAAACTAAAAATATATTTTAGAACGCATGGGCAGGAGTTTCTTACATACAATCTTTAAGACAGTCAGAATGATTGTTTTCTTTTTGTATTTGCTATAGTAAAGCTTTGTCAGTGTTTTATGTACCCAGATAGGGCTAACTGAATGCATCCTTTTAAAGCACTTCATAAAATTATAGCCAACAGACAGTTTTAATTTAATTTACAGTTTCATAACTTTCCTCTAACATGACTTTGTATGAACTTTTTGTCTGTATGTTAATCTTTCGGCTTCTATACAGTAATATTTCAATAGTTTGCTTTATGCCTTGGCTCTTCTCTTGGCCCATTAAACCATCTGTTGAAAATAACGGTGGATGAGAGGAACTGATGTGATTGACCCTTATTGTTCACACCAGTTACACCTATATTCATCCACAATATTCCCTCCTGCACCGACTTTGATCACCATGATGGAAAAAATTACTTGTTGACACCTACGCGTTAGCACTCGGTACAGGAAATTGGATAAAGACCAGTATGTCGTGGCAGAATTTATTTGATAAGTGGTGTTTTGATATAATGACAGATGAACCCTGTTAAGCAGCTCATTCACCTTCCTATAAGGTCTACAGTACAAGATATACAATTAGTCAGGTTCAACAGTTCTTAGTATTGAAGTTCATAGTACTGAATCATGATTTAATGCTGTTCTGTTTAAATTCTACTCTTGCACTACAGTTTGATTTTTCTTACAAAGACAACATAACCGTGATTATCTTTAGTAACTTGGACATGGAGCTATTGGATTAACATCCAAATAAAGGTGATGTTGAAGGCAGAGCTTGTCTCAAGCAGAATTCTGTTTATTGGACATCTGAGATGTGGCTGAGAGGAGAGTACATATGAGGCTGTCAAGAGGGGTGTGCATGAGCAGGAATTGTGATAGCATACTGGGGATGCCAGGTGTGTCTCTACTCTATGAAAGAGGAGGCCATAACAATAGAGGGAGTTAGTGTCCCAAAATAATACAGCTCTTCATTCCAAGATGCTGACATCCTGTGGATTTACCTGGATAAACATATTTTGCATTAGTACAAGCATGTTTAGCGATTTCAGCAATAGAAAAGGACTAAAACATTATTGTATGAATCAAATCAACATTACGCACCAAAGCATATAAACAAATATTTTATATAAAAGGAGAGAGAAAATGAAAATGCTTAAAAGCATAGATCATTGTCCATATTACTGATATTTCCCTCAGGAAAAATTTGTGATTGATACGTTCACTGCCAGTGTACATTTTGCCCTTAGCAGTCAAGAAGTTGATGAAAATGTTCTGTGGCTCTCAATAGGACAACTTACCTGTCCTGCAGAACTCAGCATCCTTGTCATCATCCCTTTTTAAGTGAAGCTATGAGAACCATTTACTGCCACCACTGCAGCTCAGCTCTTTGTCCTCCATTCATGGACACCCACCCACCTGCTCAGTTTTTGAGAGCCAATTTGTACCAATCAATGGTAAATAAGTCACGCATGGACAAAACAAGGCCTGACTTGCACAGTGAAACCACAAATTCTCATGCGGCCGGTGTAGCATTGGTATTATAACAGTAATCCATAATAGTTTTCTGTAATAATATGATATGTTCTCTGAAAGGCTCTGTGTGGGTTTTGCTCCAATAATCCACTGTTCTAAATGTCAGTCCACGGCTCTAGGCAAACATTATGCTGATTACTGCAACCATCATTTCTAAACAGCTCCTCATACCTAGCAAACACACCTTGAATGGCCTTTGTTATTGTGTGTATGTGTGTGTGTGTGTGTGTGTGTGTGTGTGTATTTGGGCCTGAAATTTACTGTTCAGTATAGTTCTTGGCCAAATGTACTTGATTATGTGCTTCCACTTTATTTGACATTTTGGCTTATTAGGATGTCAGTTGCTCATCAAAGTGTCTGTGCATGGGCGCGTGTGTGTGTGTGTGTAAACCTGCATCGGAAGTGTGATAATCGCAGTGTGTCTGCATGTTTGTGTATGTGAATGAGCTTTTGAACCACCTGCTTTCAATAAGCTCTACACAATCACTACTGGAAGAATTTCTCAGTCTTCAGCACCTCTATGTCTTAATTCTCTCTTTCTCTCTCTTTCTCTGGCACTCCCTATTTGTCCTTTTCCTTGAGTCATTTTCCTTTTCCCTCTCTAATCTCACCTCATGCTCTTCCTGTCCATTGCTAGTCTAAATCTAATTAGTTTGGATCATGAATGTATTAGGCTTGTGTAATGACACACCTGGGCCTCCCTCTCCTTTCACACAAACACACAATCACACTCAGCACACAGCAGACATTAGATGCAAACCTCTATTGTCACAAATGAAAAGAGTGAGGGAGATGGAGCAAGAGAGAGGTGTGTTTTGTTTGTGTGTGTGCTGCTGAAGGAACAATACTGTGTGTAATACAAGATCAATTCATTTGTTCATATTCCTCATATTTCCCTACAGCAATGACTGCCCAACACAATGAGAAACACATTGAGCTAATGTATCTCAAAAATTAAGCTCATTTATGAAAAGCCAACTCTGGGCAAAAGCAGACTGTAGCAGCAGCTATCAAAGTTCCATAACACGGACAAGTGCACATGAGTACACAGCTCATCCTACACACATAGGGGTTTAAGAGGACTGTATATGGATCCAGATGGATGGAGAAAAACAGTTCACACAAATCTGCTGAAGCAGTAAACTGCATTGTGTTGCACATACACATATTTATAAAAGCAGACACACACACACACACACACACATACAGTGAACAACATGCACAGACAAAAATCCGACTGAACAGCAAGACACAAGTTTAAGTGGTCAGTAGATTTTTCTCATGTTAGCAATCATGCCAGCATTGATGTTTCTTTTTTCTGCCAGAACACACAACATCTAGAATGTGGTGACGTGCATTAAAAAAAAGGGAAAGGCGCAGTTCATCTGAGCATATGAGGTTTACACTTCCAGTAGTTTTCAAATTTCAAGGCGTTTTGCAAATCCCCTATCATTTTCTCTTCTCCCTCTCTCTTGTTCTTTCTTGGGCTCTCTCTTCCCTCTTGGTCTGACTGTGTCTTTCCATGCTGTCACCCCCCCCCATCCTCTGTGGTGTCACATTACATTCAGTCTGCAGAAACTTTTCCTTTTTCATTTCTCCCACACCTCTCTTACTCTGTCTGTCACTTTCCACCCCCCACCCTCCCCCCTCCCCTGTCCTGTCCCCATTTCCTTCCTTTTAATCTCACTCCTTGTTGCCCCTCTTTCCCTCTGGCTCCATACAAGGAGAAGGGGGTGGTAACTCATCCCAGAGGGGAGATCCACTAACTGCACCCTTTGGCACCAGCTGTCTCTCTGTGAGGCCCAATGTATGGGTACTATGTGTACTGTTGCATGGCTCTGGGTGACAGATTTCTTTCTTTTTTTTGTGTGTGTGTGTGTGTGTGTGTGTGTGTATGTGTCTGTGTGTGTGTTTGAGAGTGATTGAGTGAGAGAAAACGGTGTTTGGTGAATGTGGTCGGTAACTCTATCTTGGACGTCATGCAGCTAAAAGCATTAGGTTATAACAACTGCCAGCCCTGGCAGCATTTGATGGGGCTTTGGGCAAGGATAGAAGGACAAATAGGGTGTGGTGCCTTACAGCTGTGTGTATATGTCTTTGTGTGTGTGCGTGTGTGAGTCTGTAGCCCATTCCATCAACGCCAGTCCCTGTGTGAGCACTTAGTGATTATGGTGGCCCAGAGTTGTTAATTTGTGTAATCAGTGTTTAATTGGCATTGAGGAAAACACATTAATCAGACCAGAAAAAGTCTCCGGCTTCTTCATGCAGTCATTCATTAGTCTACTTCAATCAGCCAATCACAGGCAGAATGAGAGCCTGGCATATTGGGTTGCAATCACAAGTTCCACTAAGGCATAAGGATGGCAACTTACTGGTCACACATGTTGCCATAATGCCACTTCATGAGTGCAATTACTGAAGCCTTGACTTCTTTGTGTGTATGTGAGAGAGGGATAGGGGGTTGTCTCTGAGCTATAAAGGTCTTGAGGGTATAATTCTCTTCAGTGTATAAAGTGGGTGGGTTTACCGTTTGTTAATGTGCAGCACTTTTGTGTAGATTTGGGCTGCATCTATAAACCTATCCCATCCTCTGCAGACAGAATCAACTTCGAACAGGCAGGGTATCAAAACTGTAAACCCACAGCAGCATGAGCAATGACAGATATATTACTTTCTGTAAGCGATGAAAACACCTCGGTTCAACTTTTCTCACTCTGGCCTACAACCAGTTTTGAAATATATAACAATTGTTATCCAAATATGCACACACAAACTAGGGATGTCCCAAGAAACATTGCCACAATGTGAATGCCAAAATTCTGAAAATTCTATTTTTACTAGTTTTTTACAGTACTGAAGGTACCATAGATTTGGTAGGTACTGAAGGTGTGATTCTGCTGGGATAGAAAAGGGTATGTAATAACTCTACTTGTGTTCAAAATCAAAATCTAAGAGAAGAATATAGATATGGTAGATAATTGTAAAAAGTGTTCAAAGTCAATATTGTCATCCAGATTGAACATTTTAGTAGACAGTTTTGGTCCAATTCAAAGATAAAAGCAGTGTACTACTTCCTTCTGAATGTTGTGCATGTATTTCGTATCTATTTGACATGTGTTTAGCTTCTGATAGATGATACTTCCTTGTTATTAGTATTACAGTAGAAATGCTGCTTTACTTTTTTGTAACAAACCATGACATTTAGTAAAGAACCAGTTACACCTGCAAAATTATCTCTTACTGAGGATCTAATAAATCAAATGGGCTTTGCTTAAAAACTGCTTTTCCACTTAAATGTGCCAGACATTTAATTTAATGTATGTCTTGTTTGAAAGCACAATATATTGATATCTAACTTATATATATCTCTTAACAGTGCCATTATTTTTCTTGGGAGACCCCCCTTTTTGCCCACCTAAAACCCCCAAAACACAAAATAGGCCAGCACGGTTGTTAGGGAGTATTAGCCCTGAGCTATTTTCCAGAATTGTATATAAGATATTTCAAAATAGACGGGTGTTATTGTTAAGCTAAGCAATATGGAGAAGAAAAAAGTTTTTTGTCACAACAGTCAGTTTTACAGAGCTGCAGGCTGAGCCCTGCGAGGGGAAATAATTTGGGTTCTTAGCAATTCAATTTTATGTTTCTGTTCTCCATCAAGAGATGAAGAACACATCATGAGAACACACTGGTCCACCTTGATACTAATAATTGGACTTGAGATTGAATTGTCTGGTATCTATCCAGGTTGTGTGGCAAAGCCATTGTAAAACTTTCAAAGGAGACTCTACGGTATGGGCTTGAAGCATTCGATAACAAATATGAATGGTGTTGAATGATGGTGCTGACAAAATTGAGTTTTTTGTGTCTCCAGAGCAGCGAGGGAACAGACAGGGAGGATGTATTTTCTGCTTTACAATAAATACTTCTGAGACTGAGGGAAGACTTGTCTTTACTTATAATGATGGAATCACACTGGCACATCCACACAGGTGTTACAAACTGTAGCTAACAGTCGAGAGTCACAAGACATAACATGACAGGCGATATGGGTGGCAATGTCTTTGTCTTAGGAGCTTTACTTGCTGTTTGAACCTGGGTTGTTTGTTTAGGTGGATCAGCACAGCATGGTTTGCCCACCGCTGATAAGTAATTGAGCTGTAGCTAGGGAGGATGAGGCTGCATCTGGTTAACTTGTTATCTCACAAGACTGAATATTTTCCTTGATGTCAGGCACATTCTGATCTAAAAAAAACAGTTTCTCTGGTTATACTAGTGGATAATCTTATGATAATTTTAAATCATCAAAAGCATTATTATCCAGTAAAATGCAAAGCCAGTTTGATCTGTTGGAGAATAAACAGGTTTTAAAGAGGATTTCTGTTGAAGTGTGAATCTTATGTTTAAGCATGAAAGTAAATCTGAGTTAATGTACACCACAGAATCAAATAAGAACTCTTTCTGCAATGAGGCACTTTTCAGTTCAAGAACAACACAACTGGCTCATGCGTACAACCAGCACTTCTTTATTAGGTAAAATTAAGGCTGAGACAATATTGAGACATATACTCTACAGTAAATAACTACAGTGCTTTGTTTTAATTCAGAAACTTAGAATATTGTGTTTCTTTTATACCGTTCATTATGGCAGAGACTCAAATGATTAGTTTAGCTTCAGCTATCTCTAATTTAGTGTGCATTTGTGTGTGTGTGTGTGTTTTGGCCTGCTTGTTAGCGCCACACAAGAGCCAAAGTGCACTTTTTAATTACAGCTCTCAGATAATTTAGAGAGGAGGAGAGAGAGAGCAGAGGAGGAGAAAGAAAGTCGTGGAGGAGGGTTAGTTTAATCTCACAGTTCGTTTCACCCGTTGCTTTTGGTTTTATACTTCCTTTTAAAGACATAAATCACTGATCATCCTAGAGAAAGAGAGAGAGACTGTTAGATTAGCAGCAGTGGTTATATAATAATAATCAGATTATAAGAACATTAGCCATAATTTTCTTCTCTGTGATAAAGAGGTAAAAGCATGAAGGAGTACACGGTTGCCTTGCAGCCGGCCAACCATAGATGTGAATAAATTGGGTCATGGAAGCATGTATGTGTTCACTCTTTGTATGTGCATGTGTGTGTGAATGTGTGATTATGCATCAAGTGAGTAAATGTTTCTGTTTGTCTCTTAAGTACATCTGCTCTCAGTGACTTCACAGTGTTTACCAGCTGCTCACAGTTGGAGCACCCATAAATATCCAAATAACTCATGAATTCATTCATTTAGTCCATGTATGTCTGGCTATCTAATCTTAATATTATACTGATGTCTGTGTCGACCTGTGTGCTCTGTATGCGTATGTGTGTCTCTGCATAAATTACGATAAATCAAGTGTTTACAGGAAAAGGGAAACTGTGGATAATTTCTTCTCTCCTCTTTTCAAACAAGTCTCAGAGGAAACTGAGGAAAAGGAGAAGTAGAAATCAAGCGAAGAAACTCAAATAAAACTTTCTGGTTTGTTGTCGGGGTAGAAAAGGAATAAAACATGGAGATCTTTCCTTTTCTTTCCAGGCCAGTGATTCCCTAATAGGAAGGCAATCATTTCTGGGGATTTTTATTCAAAATTTGCTAGAGAGAACCATGAAATGAACCTGCGAATTAAAGTGTTGCTAGTTATTTAGAAACAAATTGAAACTCTGCTGCACTTTTTGCTACTATGACTTTCCTAAAGTCCTCCCTCTGGCCATACAGGAAGTTGGAAGCTGGAAAGAGACAGCAGAAGAAGAAAGTGGGTGTCATTTAAAGTAAAACTTTTTTTCCTCTATTCATGGAGGAGCAAGAGGGTGATAGTGGAGTCAAGAGAGCTAAAAGCAGATGGGGAATGCTGCTTTGTGCTGCAATCCAGTGTAGGCTGCAGGACTTTATAAATAGACACGGATATGCATCATTGACTCCAGGCTCTATTCTGGTCTTTTCATGTATGTGTGGTTGTGAATAGAATTTTGATTGTGGTGGAAGTTGTGTGTTGAGGTCTATTCTGAGGTTTGTGAGTGTGTGTGTGTGTTTTTTTTTTTTTTTTTTTTTTTGTATATGGAGAGAGGGGAATATCTGTGAGTGCGTGTCTTCACACCTTGGCCACAAACAGGAGTGTTAAAACCTCTCTGGCAGTGTGTGCAGACAGCATTTTCACTCCTCTCCCCTCCATCTATTTCCCTCTGCCACTCACTCCATCCTAGAGGACATGTTCTGAGACATTTACACCCTGGTTCTGTCCGTGTGATATTTTCTCCCACACCATGATGCCTGTTTTCTCCACCCTTTCCTCTGTTCTCTCTTTTCCCAACATGCCTTTAGACACCCCACCACACCCATTCATCACCCCCCTCGTTTCCATCATCATCCACCTCCTCCGTTGTCGATCCCTCCTTCCCTTCTGGGTTCAGGTGTGTCTAATCAATGTCTAAGCTGTTTAATCCTCTGTATTTCTGCGCTGGCGTGTGTGTGTCTGTGAGCGTCAGTATGCATGTCTGCCTCATTTTGGTGTCCTTGTATTTAATACAGACATAGAATAAGAATAAGGGAAGTCAAGGTAAGGAAGGCAGAGGGTCGAACTGCTGTAACCTCAGCAAAGAACTGCCGTGGATGAATTTGCGTGCATGATAATTAATTTACCTGCAAGTGTCCTGGGAAAACAGAAAAATGTCTTTGAGTAGCATTGCATGATTATCCCTCTCAGAACTAGAACTAAACTGTTTCCTCACTCACAACTTTTTGTGTCAAGACTTAAAAATGAATGGTCCACTAAATAACTGTCAACCCCCCAACCAGTGATAGAGAATTACTTTTTCACTAAGATTTTGTCAGCTGGATATTGTCTTCCTGTATTCTTGGGACACTGTCATCCATCTAAATGTATGTATTTTCAGCAATGTTGTATGTGATTGGTAACAAAACATAGCTTTAAATATTGCTGTCAGGTGACAGGAGTTTGGGGCCAGTGTGCTCTGGAAGTAGCATTACCTGTTAGCATTTCTCATCTTCCATTGACAACAGGACTTTTGCAGTTTTTGAAAATAGTGTTGGTGAAAAATAATTAAAGACAGCCCTTAAATAGCTTTCATTTTATCTGAGGTAGATGGTTTATTTTTGTGTTGCAGTGCCTTGGAATTGAAGATTGACTTTAAACACAGGTGAACTAAGGGTGATGACTAACAGCACAGTCTAATTATGATGTCTTTCTGTTCTACTTTGGCATATTTCACATTCATGTCATATTTACCATAGCCTTCCCTGAAGCAGTGCATGCAGGAAAAGCTATGGTACTTAATTGCAAAGGTCACTGCCCTAATTATTTTATTGCTACCTTCTGGGTCGAAGGGCAAGCACCCAAAAAAACAATACTAACTTATATATATTTAAAAAAAATGAGAACACCCATATTTGCTACAACAAGGAGGACAGTTTCATCAGTGGAATAATGCCCTCCATTAGATTAAGTGGTGGAAAGGCTTTCTGAAGTTTGTGACAGCAGTACGGCAATGAGCAGGCTAAAGGCTGTTAAGGGTTTAAAGGTCCTGTAGTACTAATAGCTGGGTTTGTAGTCTATTTATCCGAGTTAATGACAAGGTCATCCAATGCCTCAACCATCACTTTCTGTCCCTCATACTAATCCAAAAACTTTATACTGATTTATTAATCTCTCTTTCACTCCCTATCTGTGTGTGTGTGTGTGTGTGTGTGCGCGCGCTGTAAAGGCCCAGGGCAGTGTACAAGCTCATATGTGCTTAACTCTGGTCTCAGTTCAACTCTTCTTCTGGATTAGCTCCTGTCCTCTGCTCTCGTCACCCTTTCCCTCCTCCTCCTCCATCTCAACATTTTCTCTTAGCTAGGGCCACATCTGTTTCTGTTGCCATTCGTATGTATTTATTCACACTTACTGCAGCAAACAGATTTTTTTCTCTTTCTCTCCACCAGTCTTTTTCCTCTCTCTCTTTTCCTCTCTCTCTCTGACATATGGCAGTGTGATATCCACAGCCGCAAGGCTCTAATTTATTTAGCTAACGATCTACACCACCTCCCTGAATGCAGAATGAAGGTCTAGTCTCTCCCTCTTTCTTTCTTTCCCTCTCTCTGTCTGCCTCCCTTTCTCTTCATGCTGTCTTTGCTGTCTTGCACTGTCTCACCTGTTGTTCCACAGATGTTAAAACGAGTACACACACAAACACACACACACACACACAGTCTCTTTCTCTTGTTTAATCTAATAAAGCAGGAACATTTTTTGTCAAGCAGGTTGTAAATACTGAGACTGTATTAGTGGAATTAGGAACTGCTCTGTGTGTGTGTGTGTGTGTGTGTGTGTGTGTGTGTGTGTGTCTGTCTGTCTGTCTGTCTATATATTAATGTTGACTAAAAATGTATATGTGTGCATATACAGATTTCTACAGAAGTTGTGTGTCAGATGTTAATTGCTACAGGGTTTTGAGCTGGTTACATGATTGAACTAATGAATCCAACATGATATAAGTGCACACTGTCTACTTGAGTGTGTGTGTGTGTGTGTGTGTGTGTTAATGAGTGAAGATGTTGTGTAGTGTTGGAGTATATCAAACTAACTAATATAGGAGGATCAGACCAGATTTGGGTTTTTGTCTCTCTGCTTGACTACTTTCATCAACACACACACACACACACACACACACACACTCTCACTCACTCACTCACCTTCTCCCTGTGCTAGTTCTCATTTAAATCCCTTAAATTATTATATTGGTGCATAGCCGAGATGCTTACCTTTCCTTCATTAGAACCAGGTTAATTTCCATCTCCTCTCCATTCCTCTCTTCTGTGTGCTCTCAGTTTGCAGAAACAGACAAGAGCACCAGCACAAAGGCTGAGTGATGTACCACTGTGCATGGGGTCATCAGAGAAAACATGTTTCAGCCACAAAACAGTTGAAGTGTACGCTTTGCTCAACCATTTTGTTCAGTGGCAGTGGTGAAAATATTCAAAATATAGCACACACTTTACCTGATATTGGCTTTTTCTGGTCAGGTAATACACATACAATGTATAAGTACTTCACCCAACACCATTTCTTATAACCAGAAGGAGTTGAACATTAACCTGGTCAAAGCATGGTCAAAGAATGAGAGAAAAGGTATGAGTAAAGTTTAGACCGCCTCTCCTGGTAGCCATAGCAACTCATCCATCCTTGGACCGGCTGGTATGTGTGTGAAGTTGTCAGTTCGGATCACATCAAATTATAGTGGACTGCAAGTTCCATTAGTTTCTGTATTCACCAGATTACTGATGATGCTCTTCTGGGAGCTGTTTAAGCATTATTGGAGTCTGTATTTGTATGAAAGTGTGAATGAGCGTATGGGTGAGAAGTAAGGGACTCTTTCCCCTCTTGTGTGTGTGTGTGTGTGTGTGTGTGTGTGTGTGTGTGTGTGTGTGTGTGTAAGTAGGCCAGTGTTGCAGTTTAGTTTGAGTCCAGCCCCTAAGAGGCAGCTTAATAAATTGCTTTTTCTCTGCATCAAATCAGTGGAGAGATATGTGATTGGGAACTATTTCTTGACTGTGTGTGTGAGGTGTGTATGCATATACGTGTCTGTGTGTGTGTGTGTTTGTGTCAGGTGCCGAATTGAATTGTATTCAGCCTGTTTTTATTCCCTAGACCTAGCAGGAAAAAAATCAGCTTCAGAAGGAAGTCAGGTGTATATAAAGCTTTCCTGTAAAAGGCGAGTGCCAAGGCAGAGCTTCTCTCTTTTTCCCTCTTTTCTTCATTAACCCCAGTGCAGTTGGAAGAAGCATAATGTTTGCACTTGTACGTCTACTTGCATATTTTGTTTATGGCATTCCAGTGACACTTTTATCCATATCTTTTTTGTTTAAATTAAGGGAATTGTGTCTTCTAGTCTGTTTATGTGTGTTTTTTATTTGTGAGGGTATAGCTAAAGTCTGTCGGAGACAAAGTAATTAGCTAAGTGTTGTATTTAGTCCCAGTTCAACCTGCAATCATTTTAATTTGTTTATTCAAAACCAGGCAGCATTTGTTTGTTCTTTACTAAGGAGTCCTGTACATTTACTGCACCAGAGGTGTAAGTGGTGTGTGTGTGTGTGTGTGTGTGTTAAGCAAATATGTTTACATCTCTAGCTGCAAAAGCAGGGAATATCTTTAGTGTGCGTGCGTGTGTGTGTGTGTGTGTTTTATCTACATATGTGTATTTGGGCACAAGCGAGTGCATGTGCATTTATCTGCATATCTGAGTTGTGGAGTTCATTAGCTATAACACCATACTTTATGGTTTGCTCTCTGGTTGTGGACGGTTTTATTGGACGACTAATTGGCAGTGTAGGCTAGATAGTGGTGTGTGTGTGTGTCTGTGTGTGTGTATTTTATAAATGGAATTAAGTTTAGCTGATTGACTCTCACTCCCATAACAACTGTTGTCATTGAATATTGTTGATGCTTTTCTGCTTTTTTGCTTTATACGTGTTCATATGCGAGTGGTCCTGGAGGTATGTTTGTATGTATGTGGATTTGTGTGTCTGTGGCCAGTCAGAATGTGGTGCAGGCACTAGCAGATGCAGATCAATGCATCTATTAGCAGTTATATTGATCTAGAGCTCTGTTAAGCCTACTAAACGCTGATCAAAAAGTCCTCTGATACATTATGAGCCCATAACCCTCCCATCCCAGTCCTTTTACTGTCTCCATCATTCTTCCTACTATTGCTCTGAACTGGGCTGAATTGTAAAACTAGAATCTTCTAACATAGCTTGTATGATATTACTGCAGGCAGCTGAGAATTATATCAGCACAAAAGGTTTTCCAATGATCCAGTGATACAGGACATTCATTTCAATTTATTTCAGACAAGGCTTGTTGCAGCGTTCACTCAAAAGTTGCTGAAGTTAGTTTGAGTTACAGCAACTACTGATGTGTACAGTTTTCAGTGTTCTCCCTGGCAAAGGAATGGGATTACAATGCCACATGCATGTGCACGCACAAAGACATACACACACACACACACACACACACACACACACACACGCACACAAAAACAGGCTAACCTCTGGCCAGCGTCCCATCCAAGGTATTAGGGGGTCTTAAGAGGCAGAATTTACTAATGACTTCCTTTATCTCCTACACACAGCTTTAGACCTGATCACTGAGGCTCTACACACACACACACACACACACACACACACACACACACACACACACACACACACAATCCAAAATTACCACATGTGGATAAAAACAGACAAGCTATAGCAATGTTGGATAGTCAGGAGTTTTTTGTTATAATCTTTCTTCTTTTTACTTTTTCGTGTTTGTTTGGTCTTTGCACTTGTATACACACACACACACACACACACACACGTCTTAGCAGAACATCTGATTAATCAAATTCATGTTTTTAATACTCCTTTTATACTAGACACAAGAAATTGTATTAAATGGTTCCTCTCCTGTCTCCTCATCTTTTGACATTAGTTGTGACTTAGGTTTCCATTGGCCTTCAGCATTTGTTTTGTTTTGGTAAACTAATTTACACCTCTAAGGGCTGCAACACAGATATAGAAACACAGAAAAAAGAGCAGTGGTGGTGTGGACAGAGCCAAAGGTTTTATTTAAGAAGCTAAGTCAGGATTTGCAGTAAATAAGTCAGGTTGGAAGATGGGACTAAAAGATGAGTTCAGATGGGGAGAGAGAACTCGTAAGAGATTTGGGCGGATGAAGAACGAGGGCAGCTAAGCCTGGTTGCTCATCTAGCGAACTCTAAACACAAACATACACAGAGGTGTTTGGATACAAGCACTGTAGACATAATTCCTGGAAATATTCAGACCTTTGGACATATTTAATGACTTGTAACCACCAGACTTCATATGCCCCACCTTCACTCTTGAGTGGACTTGCTTTGCCAATTTGCAGCTTAGAGCCCTGCCACTACATGCCACTGTGTGGGCTTAGATCTGATAGACCATCTGGCTTCATATCAGATGTAAACTTTCCTGTGTAGACAATCAATATCTCTTCATCACAGAGCAGACAAGTTGAAGTATGCATGAGTGTGAAGAACGTTTGTGTGTATGTCTCCTGCACTGCAGAATGCACTGCCAGAGATGATTCGTAGACACCTGTGCCCAGCCTTTACCCTCTGAATCAAAACACCCTTCTGTTGCCTGGCTGTTACATGCTTCTTTTTCTCCTTTTCAGTTCAGTTTAAGTTTTTTTTTTTTTGTTTGTTTGTTTTTTTTTTTCACCTCTCTCCACTCCGGTAGTTGTTTGAGCACATTTCTCAGTTTTTGTACGGGCAGAAAATTGCACAATGTGTTGTTTAATGTGAGCAATCTGTATCCTACTTTCTATCTCCTGATTTCTCTCGTCGTGCTCATCTCTGTCTTTGTGCTGGGGTTCATGATAACTCTAATGTGGCCCATGAGCAAAACTAAATCGTGCAGACTAATGCATGACGAAAAGAGAACATCATTTTGCCATTTCTACTCTGGTGTGGATTAGGTGGGGAGTCATTTCTGCATACCAAACATGATCAAATTCAAAAAATGTGCTTATCATTTTCATGAAGTTTCTATCCAGATTCAATGTATTCTTTAAGGCTTCATTCATGTTACTAAATAACAAACAGGTAAAGGTGTCAGTTTCCTTAGGTAATCTTTCCTGTAACTGTTGTAACTATAGTGACAGCAAATTATGGCAATTGTGGTAACTTTCGAAAGTATTTCACCTTTCACCACTCTATCATGGAAATAGATTATTGCTAAATTCATTAGTCAGTTGAAAGAAAAATTCATAATTTGTGATTTTTGGAAGTTGTTTATGTAATTTCTCAAAAATGTGTTTGTTATATTTTCTGAAATGTGAGGGATTGCTCCTGTTTTTGTTTGACATTATGGTAAATTTAATATATTTGAGTTTGGAACTATTGGTCGAAGAAAACAACCAATTTGAATTTACATTATGCTTGTGATGCAACAGAGTGTAAACTCACAAAATGTTTCACTTAATCTATTGATTTATCTGTAATTTTGTCTTTACATATCTGCATGTTTCATTTACTTACTCATTCATTCACTGATAAGCGAATTATTATCTTTTCCTAGTAGGGATGTAGGGATGGATGAAAAATGTTGCTCTTGTAAATGTGAAATTGAAAATATAGTTAGGGTATTCTTTATTCTGTCTGCATGTTTTTTTTTAACCTGATTATAAATAGGTAGACAGCTTTGTATTCAGTTGGCACATACTGTAGGAGAGTAAGTGCAAAATGAAGTGAAAACCTGAGTGCTGAAAACACAGTGGATCAGTAGCAGTCCAGCAGGGTCAGGAAGGCAAACCTAATTAGATATTGGCTGAATGCAGCATGGGCAGCTCTGATTTTAGTCTGTCTCAACATCCTTCACAGTCATTATAAACTCTCCAAGAGAGACCAGCTGTTATGTCTGACAGTTCCACAATGGTCTTGTTCTCTGTGTGTTGAGGTTAAGAGATAGCCTCTAAATGTTGGAGAGTTTGAAATAGCGTACCCTCTCTCCCCTGTGATGTGAAATTGAAAACTGATCATGCAAAGGCTTTCCAACTTCCTCTGCATCTTGCTTTCTTGCTCTCTCTGTCTGCCCCTCTCTCTGGCTCGCCCTGGCACATGTCTTGCTGAGACGATGGAAAAGAAAACACACAGTCATACGCTTACGTACTCCCACAGAAAACTGGGAACTTCACTCCTGCCATTTTTCAGTCTCTCGCCTGCAACTCTTTAGTAGACTAGGTTGAGCACTTTCAGCCCTGAGGTGCTTTTTGTAGCTTTAAACCTGGACTGCTTTGTGTGTATTGAAGAGTGTTTGTGTTTGCGTGTCATGAAGTCTGCATCTTTGTGTTTCTGTTTCTGTGAGGGTGTGTGTTTGTGCACACACTCCAGAGGGACTGCTATCTGATCCATTGAGATGAATGGCCTGTCTGTATCTCCTCTATACAGCTGACACTATCAAATAGCCGCTGCCTTTTACTCTCTCTCTCTCTCTCTCTATGTCTGTCTCTCTCTCTTTCTCTCTCGCCATCATCCAACCCTGTTGCCCATTGGTCTCCTCTTACTCTATTGCGCCCTCATTTGTTGTTTACAAGTAGAGCAAAGAATGACTGGCATTTTATCTTGCGAGTAGAGGAGCAACAAAGATAGAGAAGACAGAAAAATAGAACCAGAGAGAGAGAGATTCAAAGACGAAGAGGTGGAGGAAGCCTCTCTGTCTGCCAGCATCTGTTGCTGCAGGGTAGAAACAAGGAGGTGTGTGTGTGTGTGTGTGTGTGTGTGTGAGTGTGTGTGTGAGAGACAGAGAAAGTGTGATGGTCAGGATTAATTCAGACAGACCATTTGATGCCTGAATGACTCCAGTTTCTCCTACTAATCCTCCAGTTTTTCTGATCTTTCGATTCTCTCTACCTTCTGTCTATCCATCTATCAGCCATTCTGACTAGTGCATCATTATTATCAGCTTGATGACTTAATTTTTACAATCAGCTGTTATTCCAATACACATTGTATTGGAATAAAGTCATTGGCAGCTGTTTGGCTTGTCAGGACTAGCAATATTACTGGTGCTGTTTGGCACACAAGCCAGACAGCACCCGGTGAATCATTTGCCAGCATTTACATATTTCCTAAAAATCCCACTTTTCGGAGAGCTTGACCCCAGACATGAAACACTATTTATGATTAATTACATACTGAAAACAAATCTGATTCCATTTAATGCCCTTGGAGCTCATGGAGTCATAGGAGATGTTGTGATTTCATATCACAGAGAATTTGGTTGCCGAAAAGAAAACAAATGCACCACTGTAACAGTACTTTTAGTTCAATTTTAAACTCGCTTATCACTGTTAGAATGAGTTTTATCAGTATATAAGCAAAATGTACTTTAATGAGGCTGGCATTTAAGTCCTTATCCTAATAGTCTTGTTGCCTGTGCCCTAGTGGCTGGATGTGGGTCGGCCCAGTTCAATCATTTGTTTCTGTTTCTCCACAGTGATGCAACGCTTGCTGTCTCCAGTCTTCTACATTACTTAGTCCTGTGTGCTGAGTTGGAGGCTATGCCTCATTAGGAAACATTAGCAGCTCAACTAGGCAATAATAACAGCTCCATAAATCACACTGTTCCAGCATACAGGTCTTACTACTATTATGGACTATTATAATTTATTTTCCACAGGTAACACTGCAGGTCACTTTACTGGTCAAGCCAGTGCTGTTAACAACAGATGGCTGATAGTGCTGTTCTTAGTGATAGATATTTTTCTTGATGTTTACTACGTCTATTTTCCAACTCCAGCTGCAGGCTATTTTACAAACATCATTGCCTCTCAATGTGACTCAGAATTACCCACAGTGCCTTGTACCTTACAGTATAGCTGAGTATTTTTCCCAGCTTTGTTGCCAGATGTGAATTGATATTTATTGTATTAACATCAATGGCGATTGTCTTGTATCTATTTAATCAAAGAGACAGGATTTTTCTTTTATTGGACTGTCTTTTATGTGTTTGTGACTGTGTTATGTGTTTGTTGCTGTGCTGGTGATAATCTGTGGTGTTATTGAGTGTTATACTGGGAGTTGTATTTTGTCTCTCTTCTTTTGACTGTCAGACTCACTAATCCTCTTTCCTTCTTGCGCGCTCTCCTCCTACTCTATCCTCTCTTTCTCTCTGGTGCTTTTCTGCTCAATAGCCGGGCTCAGGGGATGTTGGTCATACGATTCCACCTTTGTCTCTTAAACAGCCCCTATTCTGCTCTATCATTTCATTGCTTCTTATTATTTCAGCAAGATCAACATATTTTTTTCTTCTGCTGCAACGCACATTTCTCTTCCTATTCCCCTTCTGAAGTGACTGGAGAAACAATTGCTGCTTTGTCTTTTTGTTGTCTGGTTACACATTTATTATTTTAGCTTTGTGGGGTGTTTTTGTGTGAAACTGGGTGTGTCTGTGTGACAGGTGCCTTATTTGATGTTTACCTGTAGTATACTAATTAATCATTCATAATGCAGCTTGTGTTTTTAATTAAGCCCACATTCAGCTGCTGTTGTCACAGTTGAGCCTTTTTGACGTTGTAAAAAGAGGCATAAAAGCGTCTCTTTCTGTCTCTGCCACCTTCCTCTCTCTGGTTCGATCTGTTCTGCAGTTGACAGGTAATTTATGAGAGAAAGAAGGGGGGGGCTCCTCTGACAGACTTAGCGTCAGCAGACGCGCGCGCACACACACACACACACACACACAGAGGGGGGGGGGTAAATCATCACCTTGTCTGTGTAACTGATGGTTGAGTTCAGAGGTCAATGACCAATACCTGACCTTTCTTGATACCATAGATGACGTGTGTGTATGTGTGTGTGTGTGTGTGCGTGTACTTACGTACATACGTGTGTGTACGTATGTGTGTGTGTGTGTGTGTGTGTGTGTGTGTGTGTGTGTGTGTGTGTGTGTGTGTGCGCGTGCATCTGCATTCTGCATGTGAGAGTGTTTTTTGTGTATTTGCTGCCGTCTTTGCTGGGAAAGGGTAATCAGTTTCCTTGTAGTGGTGATTTAATCTGTGGGTCACGTGCACAGGATGGATTCATCACAGGACAGATAGATCACTGTCACACAGGCACACACTCACACACACATACACAGTAGGTAATTTATACGAGGTTAAATGGTTGGTCAAATGGCAGAGCTGTGGCGTTGACCTCGAGGTCATTGTGCGTACTACCTCTTACCTTCTTTCTCCCTCTGATAGTCCTCTGTCATTTCACAGAAGTCCAGTCTGGACAACAAATCCACCTCAGCTCACACCTCCATCAGTTCCTCGTTGTAGTGTATTTTAAAGCTGCAGCTTTAACTCTGACTGTCTGTGTTCTTAGATGTGGGTGGACTCCCCACTCTTTAGGGACCAGGATATGATTGTGAAACTATGAAGAGTCAGAAAACAAAAGCGATAACAGGGTCATAGGTAGTCTTGTTTCTTTTGTGAAAGGTTTTTCAGCATGTCTGTGTGTATTTTGCTGTGTTTTTGTATTCTCTCATGGCTGATGTTGCTTTCCTGGTAGTGTAGAGTGCAGACACTGTATGTATCTTTTCGTAGCCTGTGAATGTATTGTGCTTTTAAGTATATGCTAATGTTTTTATCTCACTGCATCCAATCCTGTTTTTCTGAACTGAAACCTTGAGAGTATTTTTGGCTTTTGTTGTGCCATAATGTGTGTTTGTGTGTGTGTGTATATGTGTGTGTGCACATTAAAGTGTTTCAACCAAGAGATCGAGGCCTTAAGTCAAAATGATAATGGAGTACAATAACATTTTTTGTCTCACCAAATTATACGGAAAAACCTTCAATCTGCATTTGTTTACTGCTTTCTCTGTCTCACACTTGCATTCTTTCACCGCAATCAAACACACACACAACCTGACCCAAAAAGCAATGGATAAGAAGTTAGGCATTCAGAGGAAGTGAAAAGGGTAAACCATCTTTGTAATAACAGTGTGCATATATAGTTCTTTGGGACTGTTTTGTTCTTTATTTTTCTAATTAAAGACCACAGGACAATAAAGGGATTTGCCTGCTGTGGGGCTGGATATATTTACTCGTTTTTCTGTGTGTTTGTTTGTATTCCCTAGCACATCTGTAAATGTATCGTATTGATGTATTTTTGTTTTTGTCTTTTGTCGACATAACAGCATAATCAACTTTAAATGTGTGCTTATGTTAATGTACACGTGTTTTGTTTTTTCAACATATTCCCCTGTTCCTGTGTGTTCCTGTTTGAGTGTGTTGTACTCTGTTTAAGTACACAAGCATCCACACAAACACACACACACACACACACACACACACACACACACACACACACACACACAAACATACTGTATATATATATCTGTACGTGTGCTGCAGGCAGGAAGGCAGGCTCTTGACATTTGCCGTATCAGGCAAGATTCAACCTTCTTTCATGTCAATTAAGGCAATTAAGAGATTAAGTATTTGAATAGAGATTAGCATGAATTACCATATCTGAGGGAGGGACTGGATTACTTCCTCTGTTCCCTCACTTGCTCTCACGCCTTCATCTGCTCTATCTTATCTCAAATTCACTCATTTGTTCAAGGGAAAACATCCAAAATCTTAAAATACGATTTCTTCTGATTTTACAGACCTTTGTTGTGTGTTTCACATGTCAAAATATAAAATGCATCTATACAGTGGAGATTTGTCAAACACGACAAATTAATATGGCAAATAAAGAAACAAATTTAAAGCGAGGTACATTTTGTCTGAACAAATAAGTGCATAGTTCTGGTTTCTAACAGTGGCAGTGGTTCATAAAAGAGCTGGATGTTATCCAGTTTGCTGTGAGTCTTTCAAGCCCATTGCACTCAGATCACACACCCTTGTTGACTGTGACTGGCTTACCCTCGCTGAGGAGAAGAAGGATACTTTTGCTGCTCCTACTGAGCGGCTGAAAGTCGCTAATGATGATGATGTCATTTTATTATAGTATTTCAGCACGTCTGCTTCTGCCAACATGCTGGTGAGCCAGTGATTAGCTCTGATCACAAACACAGACCAAGCCTCTGCATCAGACAGGGAGCGCTACAGAGGAGTAGATTCAGGAGATAACAGGCTGAAGGAAAGACAGCACAAACATTAGTTGGATGACTGATTCACAGTGGCAACATCAGTTGGAAAAGTTTGCACACAATATTGTATTTTCATACAGTGCCTTCCTTTAGACAAACTCCATTTCAACAATATCAGCACCTCTTTAATTTCATAGCTGTTGGCAGTTCATGCTGGTGTACAGTGATGCAACTTTGTTTATTTGTTTTTACACAAAGTCTGATTTTTTTTTTTGTGTGCATTTCTGAAATTGGTGTGCTCTAAGTGTGAATCTGTTGTCCCCTTTTTAGACTTTCTTGTCCTATTATGAAACAAAATGCACCTCTGAAGCAGTGATAGTTATTCCACTTGTCAGGAAAAAGAATGTGCCAAGAGCTGAGAGAATTTCACAAGCTGATACTGGAGCTGAGAAATCACTTCAAGATCCACTCTATGATGTCAGCAGCCAAGTCTGATAGAATCCTTAAAGCATACAACAAAACGAAACATCCTAATTAACCCTAACCCATTTACCATGATCCTGTGGATCCCCAACACCAACTGGCAGTATGGTGAACACATACATATGCACACATACCACAAACATGTCACACACAGTGTTCTCTGTTGACTCAGAGAAACATAATCTGTAGAGAAAATGCACATATCTCTACTTGTGCTAAAAAGGTATTAATAAATAAATGAGACTAAATGTGAGATTAATTATTTAATTTTATGTCCAACATTTTTGGACTAAGATGCCTTCAGGTTACTTAAATGCATTGAGATATACTTCAGGGACATGCATGTACTGCAATTGGGCAGCTCTTCCAAGTATAGCTCGTATGTGTGGAAAACACTTACATGGAAACATGATGACATATTTGGTAAAGGTATAAAGGTATAATAGAAATGGTCACATATTCAAATCTGTGACACTGAAGCACACCACTTTCCTGTCCCCTCTATTAAAGGAAACTTCATCACAGAGGGACTTGGTGACTTTGCTGGGTGTTTTCACCTCTCAAGAGCTCCTAACCACAGTGGTGCTGTGGTTAGCACTGTTGCTTCACAGCACAAAGGCCCAGGGTTGGTCCCTTCCTGTGTTCTTTCTCCCACAGTCCAAAGACATCCAGTTTAATTGGCGACTCTAAATTACTCATAGGTGTGAAAGTGAGTGTCAACCTTGTGATACAGTCCAGAGAGTACCCTGTCAGCTGGAATCGACTCCTGCTCTCCCACGACCCTCAAAGGGTAAGCAGTATAGCTAACGAATGGATAACATGCCCACATCTGCAAAGTATCACCCTCAGTGCTTTCCCATCATTCAAAAATCCTGCTCTTTCATTTACTCTCAATGAAGCATCTCTAGGCTGTGCCTTTTGATGATATCACTGACAGCAGTTTGATGCTGTCTTGTGTTTCTAAGAAAAGAAAGATGCACTCATTTTCACAAATTTTTACTGAGCTGACTAAACTGATTCCTTCATCCTTTGACTGCTTCTTTTAAGGTCTGTTTTTTTTACCCTGTACATCTATTCATCTATTTTGCTGCTTGTTTTCCAGTTCTGCTGAACTGAGAGCTTAAGTGCTTCTGTCAAACCAAAATAGAAGCCTAAAAAAAGGTGGTTCACACCTGTCACAGAAGAATACAATTAGATATTTTCATAGAAACTCCCATAAAATGTAGAATTAAAGTGAAAGGGAGGCAGCTATGTGAAAGATGGAGATTTTAGCACATTGTCACCAACAGAGTCCGTCTCTTTAACCTTAATGATTTAACAACGGTTACTTTGGCTGGGTAGAGACTGCGATGAAGCAGGAGAACATAGTGGTCATTTTAGCACTTCCTGCTTTATTCCATCTCTTAGTAATGACCTCTAACCTCAATGATTCATAGCGTAGGAAGGGATAACACATGCACGCATAGATTCACCTGTATACAAACTCACTCTGCCAGGCTTCCAAATCTCCTGAGTGCTTTTTCCTGAGAAAAGACTCACCAACAAGCCTCTTCCTACTCTTTCACTGGCACTTCTCTCCTTCATACCCACCATCTCACACTTTACTTTCTCTAACCTATCATTACATCATGAAGTAGCCTCTGACAAGTACAAGTTTAAAGACACACTTTAACTTTAGTGTGTCCAGGAGTCTGGACACACTAAAGTTAAAGTAAAGAAGAGTTGCTTTTTAGAGGAGTGTGTGTGTGTGTGTGTGTGTGTGTGTGTGTGTGTGTGTGTGTGTGTGTGTGGGGGGGGGNGGTCAGTACATTGTTTTGGAACTCGGTCAGTGACATTGTGCAGAAAAAAAACTCACAGTTCACAACTATGAGTGCATTAAGGACATATTTATTATAGCTGGTTTAGGTGCATTTATATACCAGCCTCCCTCCTGAGTTACTTATTCTGAAATTATAGCTGGCAGCGTTACCCTAAATTTAACCACACATTTGAAAAGATGTGGACCGAAATCTGGGTGATATGAAATCAACAATAGCTTTAGTGTGATGCAACCAAATGAGAGTAAAATGCATGCAGGCTGCTGGTGGTGATGTCATATAGTGTGCAAACATCGTAATTTGCTGCAGCATGCCGAAGCAGGCTTGAAGAAAACTATCACTACGTCTCTCTCATGTTCCACGAAGTATCTCGATCACATTCTTCATCTCGGCCAGCTGCTGGTCAAAGGAGCACCAACCCCTGGTTGCCTACACACCACATGTCGCTGTCAGCTCCATACACTCAAAACATAAAGTAATGGATTTGTTGCTCAATATGGGTGGCACACTTTTTCCGTATAATATCATTTTGTCCTTTTAGAGCGCTAACCATCTGCAAATGTGCAAGTGCCTTAATTTTTTTCCATAAAATGTAATCATGTGAGTCATTGATAAATGTTGAGAATTTTCTAAATTAATGGTTTATCTTAATTTTCCCGACTGTACCAAAAAGTTTGCAGGCATGAAGCAATTGCACACGGCCATATTTCAGAATAGTGATGATGAAATGGTACCTCATTATGTCATTGTAGGTTTTGTCAAGCAGCCAAAAAACCGCAACTAATATAATTCTCAAAATTAATCAAATAATTATTGAGCACTCCGAGAGCTTCAATCCTGCTCTCCTTTTCCATTAATGCTAGATGTGTTCACTTCTTCTTTCTCTTTCTTTGCCGTCTCTCCATTCCCTCCCTCCATCACTTGTGTGGTGCAATGACAGAGATAGATAGAGGGTTTGGCAGATGAAGGAAGAGATGAATATTTAACATCGGGCATCTTTCTCGGTCCTCTCACTGCTTCCTATTGTCTGTGTCTGTCGTCCCTTGGGGCTTGGATCTTCCGCTCTTGGTGTGTGTGTGTGTGTGTGTGTGTGTGTGTGTGTGTGTGTGTGTGGGGTGGGGTGGGGTGGGGTGGGGTGGTGGGTTGGCTTGTGGTTTTATATTGGCATTCTAAGGCAAGTGTAGTCAGACGATGACACTTAGCTGTCAGCATCCAGCATTAATGAGTGCACACACAAACACTCACCCCACTCTCACACTCATGCAGTACTCTCAAGAGAGAGAGATCAGCAAATGATCACCTTCTCCCCTCCATTTATTTTTGTATATGTTCCTGAAAAAAACCTCTGCCCTTCTTTCCCGTCATTCCTTCCCATTTTTTTTTTTGCTTTCTCTCACAAGATCTTTCTCTGTCTCTCTCTCAAACTCTTCCTCTCTCTGTTGTGTATAAGGTCTCAGTGTGATATGTGTTAGTTGGCTGTGAACCCTGCAGACACATGTCTGACAACTCTATTAATACACAGTCAGCTAACACCAGCCTCCCCCGTGAGCATTTGTGTGTGTGTGTGTGTGTGTGCGCCTGTGTGTGTCTGTGTGTGTGTGTGCATGCATGCAAAGAGAGATGTGTGTGCCTTCACCTCTCAGCCAATCCCTATGCTCTCGAGGTCTCTGCAGAGATTTGTCTCAAAAGATTTACAGTCATAGAAAGATCATACACACATATTCACACTCACACACACTGGCCTACTCAGTGACACTATAGGGAGTTTGCAGTGACTGACAGATTTAATAGGAGAACAAGCTGTAATCTGAACGAATCCATTCAAAAAGGGATTACAGTCTAATCTGTGGATGGAATAGCCTTTCATCTATCTCTCCTCTCTCTCTCTCTCTCTCTCTCTCTCTCTCCCCCTCCCTCTCCCCCTCTCTATTTATCTATCACTATCTCTTTCCTTCCCTAAAGCTGCACCAATCCTTTTACCAACCCGTTTTTTTTTAAATATATATATATATATAGTTGCCATCCTTGATTTAATTTGGGATTTTTCCATTTCTATCTGAATGACACATGCGCGCACACACACACACACACACACATACAAAGTTTCACACAGCTGTGTCACCTCAGCAGCACTTTACTGTCAATCAGCTATGATTGCAGTGACGAGAGCATTGTAACGTTGCAATGCGTCACTGCCTCTTTGGTGCTAAACTACAACCACATGCAAGTGGACACACACACACACAAAAACTCACAGAGTTTATGCTTTTTTATGTATTTTTTTTTTTATCCTCTTCCCCTATAATCAGTTTTGATTTATTTTTAAACTGCTTTAACAGCTCCTCTTTTTATCATCCCTCTCTCTTTAATGAATCCCTTCAGTCCCAAGTTGTTGTTGTGATATTGCTTCGTTATACTACAACCCTGCAATTTTTTCTGCCCTCCTTCCCTCCATCACTTCCACTCTCCCTCTCTCTGCCACATGGTGTTTCTCATTTGGTAAATGAGGAATCCACTAGAGTTAGATTAAACTGCTGGACTATCTTTGTAAAATCTTTACAGGGAGCCTTTTAGCTTCCACAGCTTGCGCACACACACGCGCACACACACCATAACACGGCCTGCCAGTTCGAATATTTCTCCTCATTTAAGTTGAGGAAGATTAATTTAATAATCCCTGTTTAAACAACAAAAAGGAGGAGATAAGAGGATGATAGGGAATAAGGGAGGGATCATAGGCAGTAGGGAATGAGAAATACAGATGAGATGAATTGATAGAGATTTCCTGAGAGAAAAAGGATGTTAGACACGCTGACAGAGAGAAAAGAAGAGCGCAGATCACACAACCATATGGCATTTTGCTTTCCCCTCTATTTCTACCATAATGTCTGTCATTCCAGGAAGAAGACCATCTGCACAGCCAACCCCCCCCCCCCCATTCGCCATTTTTCCCACCTACATATATACTCAGTCCTCTGAGCCCTTTTCTCTTTCCTCCCTGTTCTCCCTTGTCATACTGGTGTTCCTTCTGTCCTGATCTATCTGTTTGCTCCCCTCAGACACACAGCCCAAGTTAACAGGTTGTGTTCACATCCCCCTCCACTCATTATCTGTTGCCGCTGCTGCCATTACAGCTCCAGTGATGGCTACTAGTCCCTGTCTGACCTCTGCTTCCCACAGTGGACGGCTAATGGACACTCTACTCTTGCTATCTCTACTTCTACCTCTGCCCTCTGTCGTCTCTGTCTCTATTTGTCTTCCACCCACTCCCATCTTTAGTTCTTAGCTTTCAAATTGTAGCACACCATATAAAATGTTAGTCTCTCTGAAATTAAAGACAAAACGGTATAGTGTGTATATACATGAGTATGTGTGTGTGTGTTCAGAAAAGAGACCCTTGAGATCAACTCAGCAAGCAGATGTAAAAGTAGAAAGTCTAGAAAAACAAGGAAACAAAAATCCAAGCAGGCAAACAAAGTACAAAGGGTTGAGCTGAGGCAAAATCCAAAAAACATAGGCATGGTCAAAAACAAAACCAAACCAGGATAAAAACAGGTGGTCAAAAAACAGAGCACTAGAAACTATGGCAAGTGGAGAGAGCAAGTGGAAATGGACCTGGGGGTGTGTGTGTGTGTGTGTGTGTGTGTGTGTGTGTGTGTGTGTGTGTGCGTGCGTGTGTGTGTGTGTGTAAATCACTGCAGCCTGCTGTGGTGACACACACAGGACCTGATCACTGTGACCTCCTGGTTTTCTGTGTGTGTTGAGAAAAAAGGGGAAGGAGAGGAAAGGAGGCAAGGAAACAAGGAAAGGAGGCAAGGAAACAAGGAAAGGAGATAAAGGAGGTAAGGAAGCAAGGAGAGGAGATAAAGCAAGGAAAGGAGAGGAGCAAAAACAAGACAAAAGTGTGTAAGGAACAAAGGATGAAATTAAGAAAAGGACACGTGGAGAGAGGAGATCAGAGGTGAGGAAGAGGAGGAATAATTAATTAATGATAGTTGAGATAATTAAATTGTGTTCAATGAGAAAAGGTTAAAAAGAGAGAAAGCAAAGTGTCTTAACTTTCATCCTCTCTTCACCTCCTTTCTTTTTCATTCTCTCCTCAGTCTCTCGCCCCCTGACTCTTTCTTCTTAAATAAACACACACACAC
>CM076650.1:6103389-6205408 GCA_038496675.1 Rachycentron canadum | reverse complement strand
GTGGGGAGGCGGAGCCAGTCAGGTGATCCTAACTACTGGTGGGAAAGGCAGGGTCTAAAATGACAGCAACTGGGCTTAATGAAGGAAAAGGTGAATGAGCAGACTGAAATTCAAAACCACGACTCTGTGTGTGTGTGTGTGTGTGTGTGTGTGTGTGTGTGTGTGTGTGTGTGCGTGTGCGTGTGCGTGTGCGTGCCTGCCCGTGCTCTATCATCATTTGCCTGTGTTCCTGTACCTGCATCTAATATTCTATGTGGCAGTGGGATATGAGTTTTCAACTCTTTCTCTGCGATTAAAAAAAAAAAAAAAAGTAGAGAAAGAGGAATAAAGAGCAGAGTCAATTACCACCTTTTCCTCCTTCCCTTCAAAAGGGAGATCAAAGCTGCTCCCCGCCTCCCCTGCCTTCCCTACATACCCTCCTTCCTCCAACCGCTATCAGAGCTAGCCTGTTAATTTATACTCCCTACTCCTCCCTTATTGGAAATCTACATATTCATGTTATACAGTGTAGTCATGAGAAACCCAATGATGTTCATATACATGTACACACATGCAGTACTTAATATAATATTAATATGTAGACTTCACACATTCTGTAGAATATTTCTACAGTTTTTATACCTCTGCTTATTTTTGTCACACATTTCAAACTGATGACAGTTGTGTGTCCTTCCTTTATGAGAGGTTATTCATGCCATAAGTCATACTCAGGCTTGCAATCATAATATTGCACATATAGCACCATACTCTCCCACACACCTTTTTAGGTCATAAATCATTCATCTTTTTCATATACTCACACCACTCTATTCTTTTTTAAGCACTAATGTAACTCACGCACACCATCATTCCCCAATACATCACTACACCCTGTTTGGTAGTGTGTTTCACACAGAACAGTAGTGTGTTTGACAAAGAATGATATTGTTTATAACTATGGTGTGTGTGTGTGGTGCAGTGATTAGCACCGTTGCCTCCCAGTGAGAAGGTTCTGGGTTGGAATCCCTGGGTTAGTGGAGTTTGCATATTCCCCTGGTGGCTGTGTTTGCTTCCACCCACAGCCCAAAGACATGCAGGTTAGGTTAATTGGTGACTCTAAATTGTGTTTTTTGTGTGTCTCTATGTGTGAGCCCTATGATAAAGTGCGGGGTTCTGTCCATAGTGTACCCGCTTTTCTCACAGTGTCAGCTGGGATACGCTCCAGCAGTTAAAGCAGTACTCTCTAACAGATAGAGGAGTAATATATCTCCTAATGGCTTTTTAACTGTTATTCCTACCGAGAGACTTTTGTCAGCATGTCTTTAAGATAGAGCCTGAGCAATGATGCTGCTGAAACAAAACTGGACTAAGTTGACTCCGGACTCACTGACATGTGATGTGCATTGCTTTTGGAGATGTGACTCATGACATACAAAGTCATGTGAAGTGTGGTGTTGTGTTAAAGCAGTAAAGAAATGGTACAAACCGGTAGCGGAGTAGTTAGATGGGCACAAAATTATGTGAGCAGTTGAGCTCCTGGTTTGGTTCCAACCCAGGACTGACTCTTTCCTGCATGTCATTCCCCTTCTCTCTGTCCCATCTCCTGTCTCTCGGCACTGTCCTATCTCATATTAAAGGCACCAAATGGCAAGAAAAATAATAGAAAAAAACAACAATTGTAATAAAAAAAAGTTGCAAGAACTGAAAAATCGAATCTGCACCCAGGGATCACAATATTATTGAATCATATTGTCCAGTCCTAGTAAACACCAGGCTGTGGGAAAAGACCTATTCTTTAGCATTTAAGGGGGCGGGGTGTGCCTGGAATGCATTACACCTTAGGGGTGTCTGTCTTGTGTAATGACTTATTCAATTGTCCAAATGTACAATTTGATCATCTAATTGCAACATGGTTTCCGACACTGAACGTGAGCACATAGTTGGTCTGTTTTGTCTTTATAACTCAAATATAATCTTTTATAATACTAATACTGCATGTGTTAGAAAAATGACCATAATGAATAGAAGAGAGTAAGATGGTGCACGTTTAAATGAGTATAACAGTGTGTGTGAGCAACTATTGTGATCCATGGTTGAGATTATGCTGCTGGATGTGATTTATGAGCTAAACTGCCGCTCATATTTTCTCCTTCTGTCACAGATCCTGAGTCAGAGCTTGTGGCTCCAACGATTGTAATTGGACCTAAAGACACAACAGTGGTGGCTGGGAACGAGGCAACACTGGAATGCATCGCTAATGCCAGGTAAATTTCTTTTATGTACATGCACACACATACACACACACCAGATTACACACACTCACACACACACACACATAGACACACGAGCATGAACAATTCCTTTCTTGCCAGACAGCACTGTTTTCTTCCAGGGCAATTAGAGGACACCACATAAACTCGAGCTCAGCAAGTCTCTTCCCCCAGTATTAGTTTAAAGACACACACACACACACACACACACACCCCAGTACCAAGTTAACTTAAACAGAAGTTGGACGAAAGTCCCATCTGACATCAGCAGAGAAGCTAAATACACCCACAAATTTACACTGTCCCATGCCAAGTAATGTTTGCACGTACACACGCACACCCACACACACATCTACACACTCACACACAGTGACACAGTAGGTGCAGTCTAGTCTGACTCAACAGATGTTTTTCAAAGCAACAGCAAAGTCTGCTTCAGTTCAAGAATTGCCAGAAACTCAATTGAAATCAGTTTCCACTCATCGCTCAGATCCACACTGTCCAACCTCCCTCTGTGTCCCATGAGGCTAAACAAGTAACTGAGCTCTGGCTTTTGTATAGTCGTGTAAAACATTTCAGTATTTGTTTTGAATGCAATGTTTAACTTAGCAGTGATTTTCAACCTTTTTTCTATGTATTAGTCATAGGCATTAACACAGCAGAGCTACTTCAGCATTAACAAGTACCTCAACAGAACCACCGTGCTAATGTTTTCTGTATGACAGTGAATTCAATCATTCTCTAGCTATATAGATGGTGGAAGCTTTTTGAGAAGCTACACAAGTAGTTGCACAAGGAGAATGTTATCAATACCCTTACCTTTTGTAACATGCTCACAGGGGCATGTTCTTATATGAGTAACATTTGAAAGTAACATTGATTGATGCAAAAAATGACACTGAGGTTGCATTGAACAGATAAAAGCACTGCCAGCCAGGGTGATAACAGATCTGAGTTGTCTGGACTTAACAAGCGATATCCTGCTCTCTTCTTGCTCTCCACGCTGTGTTGAGTTTTACTGTGGACTGTTTGTGCAGTTTTGTTTTTTTTTTGTTTTTTTTTTGTTGAATTATGCTCTTTAGTCTGGGTTAGTCAGGGCACTTTGTTCAGTGTGAACTGAAGTCCCTTTTAAATGTTTCTCAGTAGCACTAAACCAGCACTTGACCACTGGGTAGCACTCGAGGTAAAAAAAAAAACAACAAATGACTAAACCATATTACTCATAAAAGAGAACTGAAGCATACCTAGGTTTGAAAAAAATCCTAGCAACAGCAGGATGCATTTCCATCATGCGAATAATGAGAAGTGTGGTCAGACTCAATAGATTTTTTTTTTTTTTTCATTTATTGCCAAGTAATTTGGTCTCTGTATCCTGCCACACTGGTATTATAACTGCAGACAAATCAGCACAGAGTCTCCTGCATTTATTCTGCCAGGAACAATCCTTTCCACAGGGACTATTTCTGATATCAGAGAAGCAGCCACTGAAAGATACTCACTCCAGAGAGATAATTGTGTAGCCTGGAAACAACTGAGAAAGACAAAGTATACCATTGCAGTTTGGGAGTGGGAAAAGTACGATCAGTGAAATCAAATGCAGCGCTCAAGTCTGAAAGCATCTGTTATCCAGATCCATTGACCATGAATCAGTCATGTGCACCAGTGCAGTCCAGGTAAAGCACTAAAATAATTAGGAGTTTGACTGAAAACAGGCAGTGCCAGTAAGCCTAATATTAAAGAGCTGTAAAATCTACTTCTTGGTCTTTGAGTAAATTATTTGATTCTTTTGTTGTGGACAGGATCCACTGAGTAAGCATTATAAAATTTTGACATATCAGCCTAGCAGTAAATTTAATTAGTTTCCATCCAACTTTGTCTTTACCTTGAGGTGTATATCTGAGAGGAAGCAGCATGCTCTTGACTACATCTTAATAAACTGGAAAAGAGTTTTGTTTTGTTTTTTTTTGTCTGACATTATATTGTTTAAAGTTGGACTGCATATTAAATAGACTTGGTTGCAAATAAATCTAAGTTACTTACTTTGAAGAACTTCAGTAAAATATGACTTCATACACACATTTGTTGTTGATGTCTTTTACTAAATTGACCTGCTTCGCATCTAAAACCAACAGAATGTGTGTCTGAATTTTTATCATATTCCCAAACAGCATCTCATGCACCTTAATGTGGCTGAATTAGCAGCGTGTCTTCACCTCCTGAGCGTCTCCGAATATGACAGTGCTTTGTTGATACCATCTTATGTAATCAACAAAGTTATTGCTATGATCATAATAATCAACCAACGCCTTAGAAACTGATAGGATGCAATAAAAATAAATCAAAGCAATTTAACATTAATGGTGTTTCAGCTAATGCATTTTGGAGAAGTCACTTGTATTTCACAAGCAGCCTTTTTTATGTCATTGTTTTATGTCGTTCCATCTGTTTAGTTTCTGTGGCTGTTTGTTTGTTTGATTTTTACAAACCTCTCCAACCTAAACCTAATTGTTATTATAATCTTATCAGTAGTACACGCCTCAATCATTTTTGTTGATGTTTGGTTATCACCATAGCATCTTATTAATGAGCATTTATGTTTGTGTCATTACAGCTTGATTGATTTCCATAGTTTACTATTTGTAGACAAATCCCATGACTGAACTGTGACTTTTCAGCTTGTCCTTAACAAAATACCTCTGCTGATTACATAATTAGGTGTTTCTCAGTTTTCACTCGTACATTTTAATACAGGGTGATTTAAACTGTTCAATGAGGAGGCACCAGAAAAAGCTGCACTTTCATGAATGGATATAGTGCTGTATTAATGCTGTCTTCACACAAACAATACCCACAACACACATATGTACACACTAAAGAATGGTTTTTTGATGTTGTTTATTCAAATCAAAATCTCTTTTTCCATGAAAAGCCATTCCCTTTCCCAACATCCAGAGTAAATGACTGAAGCTCCTTCATGCTGAGTAGAGCTGACTGCTCTGATATACTGACTGTCATCATTCATTTCCTGCCTCATTGACACATAAACTGATGGATTTAATATGTTGTAATTGCCTTCTGTCATTCTTTTGCTTTTTCTCTGATACTACAAACTCCTTCTCTTATTCTTCTTCTACTTCTACCTCTTTCCTCAGACCGCTGGACAGCCTCACAGTGTCATGGAAACGTAATGGGCGTCAGCTGGCCAGTGGGCGTCGGCTCATTATTTCTGCCCCCACCTCATCTGACACCGGGTTATATGTTTGTGAAGCGTTGCTTAGCAACAGCACTGCCAAACCTGTGGAGGCAAGGGCACACCTCACTGTAATTGGTAAGAAAAAAGGCACTTGCTCTTTCACGCGCATGCACACTCACACACTGCCTAACATGATTATCCATGATTATCCTAGTAGGCTTGACCATCAAGACTATTGGCCTCAACGTGTGCCATTAATTCCTGTTTTAACCTTGCTCTCGTCTTTTCTTGTACATTTTTTTGCTCCAGGTGATGTTTCATTCTGTTTATTCTTCCATTTATTCTTACTTTTCTCCTGCAAGCGTGACTGTGAAACAACCCCAGGCAGTGACTGTCAACTACAGGGCTACTCGAGCTGAATCTGTTGTGCACACCCACCAATAAACTGTCCAGTGTGGTCACAAACAGTTGTTACATTCATGTACACACAAATTCACCCGTTTGTGATCACAAATACATGCATGTGTGTGCTCAACGCTCACACAAAATCACAAAACGGCAACACTGACACACATGCCCGTTCACCCGGCGGGCTAAATTAGTTTTGTTCCCTGGAGTCACCAATCAATACGAGAACACTGAAAGCACTCAAACAAGAGCATTGTCGTCACAATCCTCTCCTGTCCTCAATATGTGTGTGTAAATAGAAAACAACATACACGCAGGGAGCAGGGAGCGTGTGATTGATGAAGCGAAACTTTTCTCACCCAGTTCGTCAGCGTCTTTTTGATCTGCTGTGATTATCGAAGCGAGGGAGCACCTAACACAGAGAGCAAACTACCCACGCCTACAGAATACTCACTAGTTAGAAAAGACCTGCCTGAATATTTATACCCAGCTCGTTCTGTGTCTGTGCCCCCCTCACTTTCTACCACCAGTTTTTGTACCCTTTTCTCTCAGTCCTCCCTTCTCTCTACGTTATCACCCTTCATTAGGCCAAGAGGACTGTTAAGGCTTGCCTGGCAGGGGCAGAGTCTGCATGCATTTATACGTACCAGAAGAGAGGAGACTGATGAATACATTGGTACTGATCCCCTTTCTGCTATGAGTTCAACAGACCTTGATGCAATGAAAAGGATTCCTAAACAGAATAGTGTATGTGTCTGTGTGAGAGAAGGAGACAGCCTCAAAGGTATTCATTATTCAATCTCATTTCTGCCCCGATCCACAAATTGGAATATGTATGACACTCCATGCTTGTGCCATACGCTGTACAGACGAATGCTGTTGCAAACAACAATATTTCTGGTGTTGTTCTCCATCTATGTTTTGCAGGCAGACAGCAGGGAATCCACAAAAGCTTAAATCTCTAAATCCAGCCGCCCAAACTCTCCAAAATGTGTTTGTGCGTCTAGGTCCTCGCACTCACCTCACTGAAGGGGATTAGCGCGTCTGTGTTATCGGTGTCACGCCACGAGGCTGTTATTCATCTCTTGTTTTTCCAGTTCTCCCCTCACTGAATGTTCCTCTCGTTTTCTTGTCAAAAAAAAATTCCATCATGCACAATAAAGATAGGAGATGCGCATATGTGTGGGTTTAAAAGTTAGTGCGGCGTAGTAAAGAACTTGAAAGTCAGTGTTGACATGGAGAAAAAATGTAGCACCAACATGGGAGTCTACAGTGTCGCTGTCACGCACGCACACACACGGCTTCAGCCAACTTGTCCTTTTTTTCTATTGCCACATGAGTTTACCCAGCAGGGTTTGAAGGAATGATGGAGTAATTGAGAGAAAAAAACTCTGGAGGAAGTGGATTTTAATATTTTTCTCTAAAGTACAATAGTTTTAAAATGACAGCACATTATTATTGTACATGGAGCCTTAGAAAAAAGAACAGAACAGAACTAAAACTTTAGTATTAGTATTAAAATATCTTCACTTCATTCCATAAGAATTATGTCTTTGTGACAACCAGTGTGCACATTCATTATTAATGCATACACTGGACATTTCATTTTCCTCAAAGTCATTTTTCAGTGAACAGGTGCCACAACCGTGTGGAGCCACTTTTGCAGAGATGCCAGGCTGAGAATGAATTAGCCAGCAGGTCTCCCCCTCCCCTCCTCCTCCCTGCACTTGCTGTGTCAATATCTCCAACTAAATATTAACAAATGTTTTTGGAAGAAATGGAGCGTATGTAGGAGTAGGTGATATTTTTTTTCATATAACATGTAGCATTACAGTAATACTCCAAAAGGCATACATTCACATTCAAATCAGAGGATTTTTTTTTCTCTGAGCCTCTATGAGAATTTAGAGAGAGACGCTGGTGAAGATGTTTAGAGGGAACAGTTATTGGCAGCAAAATGGAGTAGTTTAAAAAGGTGATTGTTTCCCTTGGGAAACTAGGAGAATGTGTTTTTCTGTGACTGTGTGGAAGTCATTTCACAGAGAGTATAGACAGAAAGCCTGTCTTGCAATGGCACTCAAGATACTTAGGGCCAAAAGGAGGACCAATTTTTATTCTGCAATGCCAAGTTCTCCTCAAGAAGTCTGTTCTCTACTAAAGAATAAATACTTGAAGAGGGCAGACTCACAGCTTTAATTTTTTCAGATATTTAATGAGTGAATATGTTTTCTTATTATTAATAATTCATACATCCTCCATGCAGGAGGGAGAGTTACTGTTTGTTGTTCATTTGAGATGTTATTCCATATACATATTGATACAGAATGCTAACACTGTTTTCTGCAGAACCACCGTCTCTGACTGCTCAGCCCAAGAGGAAGATCTTTGCTGAGCTTGACAGGAATGTAGACATCCCCTGCCTTGCTACAGGTACACTGCATTTATGTGTGTGAGTATGTGGTTGTGTGTATGTGAGCATATGCATAAGACTTAAGGTCTCAGCTAAAAGTTACCTAGGTTGTCCCAAACTGGAAGGTGGAGCATATTTCCTGCTTTCAGACAGTGCTTTTCCATCCACTTGTTTGTATGAACATTTTAAATTTGTGCATAAAAACATTCGTGAAAACGCAGCAAGTTGGCAAAAAAAAAAAAAAGACTTAAATGCTTCACTGAGTTGCAAAAGTTGGTATATCAATGAAAGCAAATTGCAACAAAGTGCAAATGAAACAGACTTAAAGAATAAATCATGATGTGTATGAAGCAACTGTTTTAAACTTCAAGTCAAACTTCCGCTCCAACAGAGAGATGAAAACATCAGATGGGTTTCTGTTGTTTGAGGATTGACAGGCACTCTCTTAATTGTGTTATCTTGCTGCACACTCCTCCTTTGCAATGGTTCAATTGTAGCAGACTGGAATTAGTGCCATTCGTCAAACTATCAGTCCGTTCTCTGCTGATGTCTGTATCCAGATGGGTCATAGAACTGATCTGAGTGCTGCGTCTGTGCTGCAAAATCACAGACAGTTTGTCATAGGCGTTGGTCCCGTTCTATATACAACTATCTGCTGCATGGTGCGTCAAGGTGACTCTATCCAAATCGCATTATGCTGAAGTCTGACGTCATTCAGTATGTGTCAGATTCGAGGCTTCTTGAACAGTGACCCCGTACTTTTGGCAGTGAGCAGATTAACATGCAGAGACCAAGCCTAAAAATTGCACTTGACTCTCATTTTTAAATGGATTACACAAAAACTCTTATTTGAGCACAGGTGGACTAAAAACTGCTTGCTCACTCACACACAGAGCAAGTTTATGTCCCTCCTCAGTAATCTGATACACTGGCAGTGTAATTAAATAGCAGAGGCCTGAGGGTATGGAGAGAGGGATGGAGGCAGGGAGGAGGAACAAGGGAAGGAAGAAAGATAGAGTGTAGAGTGACAGAGTGAGCGAGACATGGAGGGGGTGAAAAATACTTCACGCATGTCTGTGAAAGCTTGACACCAACAGATTGAGAAAAGGTCTGGAATTCATCTCTTCCTCCCTCAAACACCTACTCACACACACACCATTGTGGAGTGTTGAGATGGTGTAATTGCATGAGCCCCCTGCCTGTCATATCTGGCATGTCAGACAGGTGGGTGCTGATACTGTAGGTATTTGGTGTGCTGCTCTTTACCACATATTTTATTCAGGATGTTTTTTTGGCCCCGTATGTCACCCTTACACTACCACCCACACCCTCCAATCAATATATTATTAGTAGTCATTATGCCCGCATGCATATTTATAGAGAAAGAGTGGATAACACTGAAGAAAGATTGGTAAAAAGTGTGTGTGTGGCTGTTTTAGTGGGAGTTGGAGCAATTTGCTCAGCAGTGAGGTCAGAGCAGAGTGGCTTGTTATTAAGGAAATTGAAAATTTTCTCCTTCTGTGTGTTTGTTTTTTGTGCGCATGCACATGTGTAGGCGTGCCCCAGCCCAGGATAGAGTGGTATAAGGACACGGTGCCTCTTTCCAAATTGGCCAACCCTCGCTACAAGGTCACCACAGTAACAGGGCTGACGGTGCGCAGGGTGCAGCCAGGAGACGGAGGAATATTCCAGTGCTTTGCTCGTAACGCTGCTGGAGAGACTCACACATACACACAGCTCCTTGTGTCCAGTAAGTTTGTTTGACACTTATGCAATCTTTTATATACAATCCAACAGTAGCATTGGTTGTGCTCTGCAATTCCTGCTTATTTTAGCTGATTGCTCCTGATGAAACTACCGTATTATTTTCCCCCTTTACTTTGCTTCTCACATATCTGAACACTTCATCTCCCATTTGTCTGTGCCATGTCATTTATATTAGTTTACATATGCTGAGATTGTTTTGTTTGGGCTGAGTGCCCAGATTATATTTTCAATTCTTTGTTGATCATATAGTCTCTAAAAAGTCACAAAATAGTAAGAAATGCCCATCATTGTTTCCTAAAGGCCTTCCTTTCCTAAAGATGACATCATTGAATTGTTTGTATTGCCCAACCAACACTTCCTCAAAATATCCAGTTGTTCCACTTTCAAATAAAGAAAAGCAAGAAATATTTTATGTTGTTGTACAGTTGTACAGTATCAGCAGTCATTGAAAATTCTGTATTAAAATAAAGTGTCAGTGTCAGTTAACCGATCTGCCAGTTCTTGATGGTTGGCAGCTGGTGTCAGTCTGTATGTATGGTTGTATTTGTCTCTGTAGAGTTAGATTCTGTTTAGTGAGCGTTTGATTATAATTAAATGTCTCCGTGGAGATTCACCACCACCACCTTCCGCATTTATGCACATACACGGAGCACCAGGTAATGAATAAAGCCACTATTGATCACAGAGAAAGATTTCATGTTTAGATCAACACTGTCATCCTTTCCTTTTCCTTTTTTACTGTTTCCTCTTTGACGTTAAGCTTCAGTCTTGCTCCACTCACCATTCTCCTCTCAGAAGCTGCCTCCCTGTCTTCTTTCCTCTCATGCTCCCATTCTATGTTTCAGGTGTGGCCCCCACATTTACATTTCCCCCATCTGACCAAACAGTAACTGATGGTAACACAGCCGTGTTTACCTGCCAGACAAGCGGAGCTCCAAAACCTGCCATCACTTGGAGGAAAGGTAACAGACCACGCACATTGAGAATACACACTGACATAGACCCAGACACACTCGCAAAATGTGTTTGTAATTAAAATGCGCTTAATGACTTAATTATTTCGCTTCCCCTCAGGGCGATTTTATTATTGTCTCTCTTTCTTTATAGGATTTCAGGTCTTAGCCAGCGGCTCTGTCCAGGTTCCCAGGTTCACACTGCTGCAGTCAGGTGGTTTGCAGATTCAACCAGTCAGCTTCAAGGATTCAGGAGAATACACCTGCATCGCCTCCAACTCAGAGGGAACCATCAATGCCACTGCCACGCTCACTGTGTGGAGTAAGACACATATGCACACACACTACACTCACAAACAAAAATACATTAAACTGCTCAATATACATTTGCTAAACAGACTAAAACAGACATGGAACACTTCATTTATCCATAGCTGTCCAATAGTGTTAGCTCAGGCTAGTGAACAGCAGTGTGATTGGTTATTGATGCCGTGGGCTCGTGCACTGGTAAAATAACCCCTCTAGTTGGCCAAGTAGGAGCATAATTGATTAGCTGGTAAACTTATTGATTGGCTGATTTTCATATGTAGGCCTATATGTATATATCTGGGTAAATACTGTTGAATTTTTCTGGAGGAGCATACATTTAAAGAGGAGAACACTAAACAAATTTCAATCTCTAGATTTAACCTGTGACGCTGCTCTTTCTCTTCCTCACTGTTTCTGTTTTTCCCTCTTTCTCTTACGTGTTTTGCAGGTCGTACAGTCATTTCTGTGCCTCCAACAGACCAACGTGTTATCAAAGGAACCACTGCTATTCTGGACTGTAATGCTACACATGACCCCAGAGTCAATATCAGGTACAGTTTGTTATGGTTGTGACATGCATACTTTGTGTAATGAACAGAAGATGAGTCATTATTTTTCATATGGTGTAAACTATACAGCACACGTGTCCCTCTATGTTGCAGCTTTAAGTGGGATCGTGGTGGCATGCCAGTCCTTCCAACCAGTGGCGGCCGTGTTTCTGTGCGCCAGGGCTCTCTCACTATTGGACAGACATGGTCAGGTGACATTGGGGATTACACCTGCACTGTGACGTCACAGGCTGGCAACGACTCTCACTCTGCACGCCTCGAAGTAATGTGAGTTCAAAGAATCAAGCAAGCTGTTTTGAACATGTCATTTTATTGTAATTTCTGCCTGTGTTGTTGTGAGATTGCGTAACCTTCGGAAAGAGCCAGACTAGCTGTTTCCCCGTGTCTTTATGCTAAGCTAATGTAGCTAGCTACTGGCTGTAGCTTCGCTTTTAAAGTATTTAAGGCACACACATACAGGGGAGTACTGTATTTAACAAGTGGTATCAAATATTCTCATCAAACTCTCAAATAAGCAGAAAATAACATATGAAGCACATTGTGGAGCTTGTTTTCTTATACAGAATGTTATATATATATATCTTTTTTTTTCAGAAATGTGTCTATTTTAAATTTAGATTAGATATATGTGGTGATGATATAAGTATATAGTGAAATACAGAACAGGCATCAATCCAAATAAACAAAGCGTGAATTGTTTTCTTCCTCGTGATTAGGGACAAACGATGACCTTGACTTTTTGTGCAGCAATCAAGTGGGAAAACAGTTGATCCCTAACAAGCAATCTGGTTGATTCAAATTGCAGATATGATTGGCAGGAAGGATGCAACAGAAGAAACAGAAAAAATGATTGGCTGTATAGAACATCATTTAGGAAAAGTAGCAAACATAAAGAAAGTGTTAATGCCATCTCAGTGTTATCTCAGTGCAGAAAAAATAATTGTTTCCAATTTGTAACCATGCACTATTAGGGACCAGACACTCTCTAAAACAAATACATGTCAGTACCATTAAAACTGCAAGGATGTGTGCTATTATTAGACTGTGCTAATTGCAGTGTAGGATCATATCTGCTGTCAGCTACCTCTCTATATGCAGTACACTCGCTGCTCTGTGCTTTGTAAAATTTGTATGTAGAGTGTGTTCGTATGTATGCGTATGCATTCTTGCATCTTTGGGTGAACACATTCAAAACATGTACCTTTTTGTGTGTGTGGTATGAGCAGGCATTTCTGAAGCACAGATTAAAACATGCCACACATATTTCAAGCCTATCCCACTCTCCGACCAACACAGCCTCATTAGAGCCACTGTAAGAAAACGCTGTCAGGTAGTGGCCTTTATATATTAATAGGTACTTGTATAATATATTTATAAAAGGCACTTATGATATATTAATACAATTGCAGGGTAGGAAAGAGATAAAACATGAGTCCACATCCTTCTGAATTATGGAAAGACAAGAGGTTACATGTGTCAAATTCAGAGGGAGGGAGGAGGGGATCTCTGTTTATGGCTTTGTGAAAACATGTGGGGAACGCAGGGATTTCTGTATGACTGTGTGTGTGGATGTGTATGTGTGTGAATGACATTCTCGTTAGCTCAGTATCAATGGGTCATAAAGGCTAACAGACGCTGGCGGCTGAGGAGACAGACTAATTACCAGCAGGTTATTGGTTCAACTCCCGCAAGACCCATCCATGTGTTTGTGAATGCTTATGTGTGTGTGTGTGTGTATTTTGTGTGGGCTGTGTGAAGGTAGTTGCTCTAACATTCTCTAAGCTCATCCATTAATTAATACGATCATGTCAGCTCAGAAAAGAAAACATCATTCTCATTTCCCCTTGCTCTCTCTCTCTTTCTCTCTCTCTCTGTGCCTCATTCACCACCATCCTGCTTCTTCGTCTCGTGTGTGCTGCCCCCCCCCACCCCCCACCCCCCCAACATTATGTCTTACTCTTCATTCAACTCTCTCCCGCTCTCTCCCTCTCTGTTTCCCACACTTAATACTAACTTGATACCCACTTGAATATTAAAACCTAAGGCCATTTACAAGCAAAAACAAAAACTGAGACATTTTTTTACTCTGCATAATAATCTGATGAAATTAATTCAGGCCTGCAATCTGTCAGAGGAGACCCCTTGGACAGAATATTCACACATCCATGATTGTTTAGTAATAATTAATGGCCTCATAAATATGTGATGAATCTAGTTTGGGCATATGGGACAATGTCTTTTCATCATGATTTCAGTGTAAATATATTTATTTAGTTTATTTTTACATGCTCTGTTAATATACTCATTCCCGTTATAGCCTTGACAAAGAGTGACCCCTTCATCCTCCTCTGTCATGAGTTATGATGAGCACTAAAATTCCTTGACTTATATCTGATAAATGTCTTGAGAATTGCTTTCAAATTGACGTCATAAAATACATTTGTACTGGTGCGGCACATGTACAAGAAAAAAAACGACCCCCCCTCACTTTGTCACAGACTCATTAATGAGACACAAATCCATTTAAAAAAAATTCTCTCGCAAGTTGGAAAATATGCTTATTCACGTTCTTCCTTCACGTCTACACAGTAAACATGTAACTACTGCGACTACTGTCGCTTAGTTTAGCTTAGCAAAAAAACTGGAAACAGCCAACAAAACAAAATCTACTTCCCAGTGCTAATGTAAATATAATCCTTACAAAAAAATGACTTGATGAAAGTTATGGTTTATGTGGATTTATGGGGCTATTTTAAACATTCCTGAGGGTATTGTAAACATGAGTTTAAAAGTCCATTGTTGGGTGTAGTCCCAAAACTCACATTTAGTGGATATAGTGTTATCTTGTGCATGCACAGTATTTTAAACTACCCGCTCAGTAACTCCACAGTCGATTTGAGTTGTCCAGTGACTTAAACAACTGCAAGTTGTCGCTATGGGAGTCCATCCTTTACCATCCATCCTATATGATGTTAAATCAACAATAGCAACACAACTTGTCGCTTAGTGAGTTTTTTAGATGCTGTAAGGCTTTTCTTACCTATTTCCTGTCTTAGTGCCAAGTTAAGACAGCCACCAGCAGTCTAGAGCATCATAGTCAGCATACAGAAAGCAAACTGAAGTCCTCCTCGAAACACTTGGTTCTGGTTGAATTACCAGACGAATATCTGTGAAATTCACAGTACATGTGCTGTTTTCTTGTCTTTGTTGTGTTTAGTGAGTTGCCGCACTCCCCTCGCTCCCTGACAGCTCGTCTCAACGACTCTGACTCCCGCTCCGTCCTCCTGTCCTGGCTACGCCCCTTTGATGGGAACTCCCCTCTGCTGTATTACCTGCTGGAGCTATCAGAGAACAGTACGTGTGTGTGTGTGTGTGTGTGTGTGTGTGTGTGTGTGTGTGTGTGTGTCCAAGCGTTCTTTACAGTCCCTGAGTGGCAAACAGCTGTTCACTTGCTGTCTACCAGGCACCGACACACACTCATTTACAAGAGGCCGACATATGGAGAATGGTGTTGCTGCGTAAATTAAATGTTCATCCAGGTTCCCTATAAATAAACTCTTACCCACCACCCCCTCTTATCCTCCCTCTCTCTCTCTCTCTCTCTCTCTCTCGCTCTCTTTCTCTCTCTCCCTCTTTTTCTTTCTGTCTCTCACTCTTTCTACCACAGATGTTTTAACAGCAGGCAGACTCTCTGTCAAAAGAGAAACGAAGGGAGTAAAAAAAAATGAGAGAGGCACTGAGGAATAGAGTGACAGGAGAAACAGACTGGAGGGAGATGGATGTAGAATGTTTTTACTCCCGCTCCTTCTCTAGGGGGGTGGAGGGTTTGGTGAACATTACATGCAGAGCCAAGCACTTGGCACATGACTGTGAAAGCTGGAATGATGGACAAATGTCAAATGTTAATGTAGTTTGACATTTTAAGTAATCTTCATTCTGATAACTTTTGGGGACAGCAGCATGGACGTGACTTCAAGTTTTCTGCTGTCGTCATTTCAACAGCTGCTCTGCAGCATCTACAAAAATATACCAAAGTGATGGGAAAAAAATTATGCATTATCATGAAAGAGACAAAAGAAAATGTGGCGAGGGACAAAACCGGGGAAAGATAAAGAGGAAGACGAGGAACACTGAGAGTCTAAACATCGATTTCAGTGAAGACTGAACCCAGACTGTGAGGAATGGATGAGAGTTTTGTGCACAACGATTACTCATTTTGTGTGTGTGCATATTATATATTAGATTTTTTTTTTTTTTTAACCAACTATAAATGCAGTGTGTTTTTATGTCAGACAATGGCTCTAATACACTCGATGGGCTCACCTAAAATGGCACATACACTATCCCTCCCTATTACACACATAGACATGTGGCTGGTGCAATGATAACAGTGTAACTGTCTGTGGTATCTTGAGGAGAAAGATAAGCTGGCAACAATGTACAGCAGCATCTGTGCTTCTTTATTAATCCCCCTCTTCTCCTCCTCTAAACTTTCTTTCATGTTGCATCCTATGCTACTTCTTCTGCATTTAATTCCCTTCAGCTTACCACCCTTCATTTCTGCCATCCTTCCTTCCTTCTTTTATCTGTTCCTCTTGTTCCTTCTTTACTTTTGATTCATGGGTCCTGAGTGTTTCTGTTTGTCCTGCCTCTGCCAGATATTATCACCCCCTAATCTTTGTGTCTTCTGTCTAGACTCTCCATGGAAGGTTTACCTGTCAGAGGTTGATCCTGCAGTGACTGAGGTATCAGTGGGCGGGCTCACACCTGCCAGGACCTATCAGTTCAGACTTTGTGCTGTCAATCAAGTGGGCAGGGGTCAGTACAGCGCTGAGACGCAGAGGTAAGTGCACGATATTCACATTCTCAGACGCATTCAGTCATTTACGGGCATCTGGGACACACACAGACACACGTCACAACCAGCTTTGTTAAACTCATACTTCACGATGCTTCTTGTGATGCCACACTACTGTTTCACTGATGTTTTCCAAAAGAGCATGAAACCCATTTTTTATGTAGAACATGCTATGATTTGTGTGAAATAGAGTTTTTTTTACCCTGTTCCATCTCTGTGTAATAGACTTGGTCACACTGCCTTACACAAACTGGGAATGAATAAACTGAAACCTTTCTACAGTCAAAAGGCATAGTGTATGCACCCGCACACACTCTAATTTGTGAATAAGTGTGTGAATGTGTGTGTGAGTGTGTGATAGTGTGTATGTTATCATGAGGATGAATAGGAATATGGGATTCAGAATGGGGATGAAACAGGGATGGATTCTAACAAGGCAAGGATGAAGGGAGCAGTCCTTTTTGTTTAGAATCCATTTCCTTTTCAATGAGCAATTTATATTCATCACATCCATGCTGCCGATGTCTACATGTTTGTGTGTGTACATGTGTGTGCCTGTGTGTGTGCCTGTGTGTATTTTACTGTCAGTCTCCTTTCATTGCACATAGTGAACTAAGCAGTAAAAATTATGAAATTAACAGTTCTACATGTCTGTGCGCGCAAGTGTGTGGGTAAAAGGGAGTGTGATTTGGCCTGAAAAGTAAATAAATTGCTGTGCAGATGTTTTATGTTTGTGTGTCTGTGTGTGAGAGAGAGAGTGTGGTTGCATGTTTATCCCAAGAGAAAAACACTAATGGGGGTAATTATGATGCCTTAGCACTGATGGAACTGGATAGAGTGAAAGAGGGTTGGAGGAGGTGTGGCAGGCCTCTTAACAAGTTTGCCCTGAAATACACACATGCAGCAAATCCCTGACACTTGTGCACAATACAACAGATGTGGCGATGCATTGTAAAGTAGACACCCACATACACACACTCACACAAAACATGGTTTTGTCTGGCTGAAGAGACTGACCATAAGCAGATGCCAGTTGTTGTTCTGCCAAATAGACTCTCAGCAACATCAGCCGTGGACGCTGCCATCACACACACACGCACACGCGCACACACACACACACACACCTCAGATTACAATCTCCTTTCAGTTTCCTTCTCCTCATCTTGCAGTTCTTATATTCTCTACCCCAGTTTTTCCTGCGCTGACTTTTTTCACTCCTCTGTTCTCTTTTATTCAAAGTGTTTGAATGCTTCTTATTTTCTGTCATTACTTTTCTTCTGCATGCACCAGGGTATTGTTTATGTCCAATAGCCATTCTGCTACCTAGTTTACAATCCAAGGTTGGTTGTTAGAGGCCCTGGAGAATAGATTGGATTGATCCTCTCCAAATGAATGACTGGCAGTAAGACAACTCATCACTGGTCAGTGTATCACACCAGATGGATACCTTTCTTTTGTCGGTGTTTGTTTCATACGTAACTGCACACACTTTGCCTCTCATCTGCTGGACGTTTGCCTGGATAAGACACACACATGATTAGTTGCAGATGCCAAGGGAGGGAGAGTGGGGCAGAGTAAAATGTCCTGCAGAAGTTAAGAGTGCCAAATGAGAACGATGACAAAATGCAGTAATGTGGACAGAGTGAGGGAAGGGAACAGAGAGTGAAGAAGAAGCTTGTAATATTGATGACAAAAAGCCCTTATTAAAGTTTGAACGTCCAGCTGCTTCTGCACTCTCCCTTTCTGTTCCTGTCCTGATTAGAGTCTTTATCCTAACAGCATTAATGTATACATTTTTATTTCGCCCCCATTGCCCCTCCCAGTCATTACCCTGCCTTTAGTTCACATGTGTGCTATATTGCAAAAAAAGGGTCCTGAGAGACGGACCTCCACTTGGAGTATATGAATGTGATCAAAGCTGAAAAACATTAAACTCTAAACTGAAACTCTTTCCATTAATCGAATTATACCATCTGGAGTGTCACACACACAGAGATTTACTCATGCATAACCTACACTCACACCATTACCATCTTTAAAGAGGAGGCATTAACAGAGGAAAGACAGATTATGCATTAATGGCTTGAACTCTGGGCTCAGAACCAGAACACATCAGAATATAACTTGAGTGTAAGACAAAATACTGTCGTACACATGTTATGAAGAAGCATAAACAACCTTAATGTGCATGTAAATGCAACAATTAATGCCTTAGGGGCTTCATAGGTTTTAGATTTACAGGAAATTTGCCCTTTGCTTTCCAACATGTAATTTGTATATCTGTGTTTAACTGTGGCCATAGCTTTGCTAAAGTTGCTTATAGCATAACAAGTGATTTATTTACCTTATGTTACAGAGCAGAAACCATCAAGAATCCAAGCAGAGAAAGGCTCTAGAGCTCGTTGTTTGCAAAACTATAGTATGCTACTTAGCTACTATTGGTTGCCAATCTTGAAGAGGAGAAAATAAGCTGCGGCTTAGTTCTATTTGTGCCTGGGCAGATCCCTCAGATACCAACAATCTAAGCAGGATCTACACTGACACATAAATATAAATCTGATTTGCATTTACACGTGCCTTAAATAAAATATGTAAGTAATATTTCACCTTTTAAAATAATACAATAAAAAAAAATAATAATAATACAATATTTAATACAAGAACACCACGAGTCTGATGAAATCATACTTTTCATGATGATTGTATCTCCAACTTGAGTGATTATACTGTAAGTTATTGGAGGTCAATATGATGAAATCCAACTAATAGCTATGGGAACATTTGAGTCTCAACCACATTGGTGGTCTAACTTTCCATCTACACCGTGGACATGGCTCAAATCAAGCATTTATTAATGTTACAGAAACAATCAAAGCAATGTGAGACAGAAATTGGTTGATTAGGTAACAACCAATTTTAACAAACAATAATAGTTTACCATTGTGAAATGTCTGCATAACAGTAGCAAGGTTCATGCACTGACACTTTCCAGGTGGAGGGTAATCAGCTGGAACTGGCACTTACATCCATCGATTACTCATTGTTTGTGAAAGCTCTAATCAGTTTGGAATTAGCCAAACCAATAAACTGATGGACCTCATGTTTTGATCCAGGTCATTAGTGGCTATACACACCACAGATATAATCATGTGCATACAGACGAGAGTAGGTAAAGCTGAGATTGCAAGTATTATTTGCTTTGGGAGAGGACAGGAGAGGAGGATTTATGCCTTTGCATGAAAAATACGTTTTTATGTTCTGCACACCAGTTTACACCAAGACAGACAGACTATCTACTGTCAGGTGTGAATTATTTTGAAGCACTGTTGCTGGTATTCAGTAAAGAAGAATATCATTGACCCATCAGGTAATAAGACAACAAATGTAATATTTATTGAAGTGACATATACAAAGCATATAAACAGTAGCAAATATAGTGCCACAGCTGGTTTCAAGTCTTTGTGAGAGTATGCATGCAAGTTTCTCTATTTCCCAGACAGTCTCTTTAGTGTGTCAGCCTGCTCCATTTGTGCAGCTTTTAACCTCCGGCAAAACAGCACAACATTTAAAGGAGACAAGACTTAAAGTGTCAGACAGGAGGAAAATAAACTCATCTATCCAGCTGGTTGTAACCAGTCACATCACATCTGGTTTTTCTTTCTCTCTTCCTTTTCTTTTTTTTTTTTTTAATTTTCTGTTGCCCTCTGTTCATATCACTCTATTTTTCAGACCTGCTGGACCTAAATTTTACCATCATGTTTGAATACAGGCTGACTTAACATCCTGGTAACACTGTTAAATTTCAGAGTCAGTGTGTACGTGGATTTAGTGAGAAAGCCAGTGGGCACTAAGCTGTGGAGAATGACACAGATAGAAACTTTTACTAATTCCCACAGCAAAGAAACTCACAAAACTACCACACACACAAACACACACACTCTAAAACATGTATATCTCCTGTAGAAATTGTTCTCTTTTGCTTAATAACAAGGGACAGAGAAAGTGTGTCACACAGTGTTTAGACAATGTTATTGTATAGTGTGGTTGCAGTACATGTATAAGTGTGAGTACACTTTTTGTCGCTATTTAGGTAGCTGTGAAGTGGTGTATGAGTGGGTGGGTGGGTTGAGGGTTTGTATATTTAATCTCTTGTGTAAGTTGATGTCCTCATGTTGAACCTACTGTATGAAATATTTACTCATAAATGGTTGGGAGGGGAATTAAGGCAAATTCACAAGGAGTTTTTGCTATCGAGTAAAAGTGTGTCAGTGTGCATTTGTGCGTGTGTTTTATATGCAGTAAAATAGTGACTGACTGCATCTGTTCGCTATCATATGGGTTTGTGGGTGTTTGTGTAGCGTGAGTTTGTGTATGTGCATTAATGTGCGTCATCAGTTTCTGTCAAAAGCAGTGGCATAGTTGAGGATTATATATACCCCATTTCCACACAGCTACAGTAATGTCCATCTCATTCACACAACGCCCATTAGACTATGTATGTGTGTATGTGTGCAGATGTCTATGACTGCAGCACCGGGTGCTGTCTGACAGTGCCTAACCTAATGGAAGTAAAGCATAGCTGTAAAACCACTGGCCTGTGCCATATATCCGCCTGCACAAGTCTCTAGCTAACAGCTTTTACAGCCCTACTTTTCACACAAACACATGCATATAGATGTGCACACACATTTATAGGCACATACAGATTCAAACACACAAATACAGAGCCATACCACAGCTAATGGCTCAATAGCTTATAGAGAATCATTCAGGGAGAGATGTGGTGCAGAGGCGAAGTGAGGGGGGTCGGAGATAGAAGGTAATGTAAATCTCTAGACATAATCCATGGAAGGGAAAAGACCATCGGATGTTGCAGACAGTCTTAAGCTGAGAGAAATTTGTTTGGTGTGTTTTTGTGTGTGTGTGTGTGTGTGTGTGTGTGTGTGTGTGTGTGTGTGTGTGTGTGTGTGTGTGTGTGTGTGTGTGTGTGTGTGTGTGTGTGTGTGTGTGTGTGAGAGAGAGAGAGAGAGAGAGAGAGAGAGAGAGAGAGAGAACATATGGCTCTGATTACATTAGCTGAGCTGCTTACAGTAAAGCCAGAGGCTGACCAGCTCAGCCTGTGTGCTTTACCAACCATGAGAGGGCTTTGAGCTTTAATCATGGGTGGGGCTGGGAGGGGAGGGGGGGTTATAGAGTAGAGGAAGGAGGAAGGAGATGAGTAAAAGATAGAAGGATGAAATAATTGAGGCCAAAAGGGTATGATGGATGAAAGGTGAAAGTTTGCAGATGGGTAAGAAAAAAATGGAGAAATAGTTCAAAATGTCAAAGGAAAGATGGGAAAAAGGTTTGGATGGGGGAAGAGGGCAGAAAGAGTGACGGATCATACTGTCCCACTGGAAATTAAAAGACAAGCTCTTTGCTCATTCCCTGCTAATAGTGATTTAACTATTGCTGTCAAATTCTATGGCTAGACTACTGGGGCGATTGTGGTAGGGATGAGGGTGAAATAGAAACTACCCAGCCAAAGACTGCTGGAGAGGAAAAGAAACATAAGTAGGAAAACCACTGACTATAAACATCAATCTGCAACATACAGACAGTAAATGCACGTCTTGTTCTCTGCTGCCAGTGAATAAAACAGTATAGTGATCCAAATCGTACCGAGTTCACAAACGCTTTCACATTTGTTGTTTTAAACACCCAGTCTCAGCTCAGTCATTCCCCGGAGAAATCCTCTGGTGCACTGGAAGTGATGCGTTAAACATTTCCATCAGCAGCAGCAGTGGTTTGTTTGAAATAAATGAACAATATAGCCACTGATGAAAAAACAAATGTTTTAAAATGAAATTGCATGATAAACCGGGAGAACAAGGGATGAGAAAGATAAGCACAGAATTCACTAAGAATTCATCAGAGCTGCTTAAGATTTGAGATGATTCTGTACAAGTTGCAGCTCCGTCCCATGTATCTCTCCAGTGACTTGGGAAGGAGAATTGCTATAAAATTCTTTTATAGCCTAGTTACCTAATATACTGTTCCTGTAAAAACTGTTCGTGTAAGTGATGTTGGATGCCAGATGTAAATGAAAAATTCTGTGCTTACAGTTCTTCAACAATACTGATATTCTCATTACAAAACTCCTAATAAGCTTAATCAAACTCATTTTTCTCTCTACTGCTCTCTCTCTTTCTCTTTTTTGTGTTTTTGTGTATGTGTTCTAGATTAATGCTCAGGGAGGAAGCACCCAGCGCGCCTCCAAAGAATATTGTAGCCAGTGGGCGGACAAACCAGTCCATCATGGTCCAGTGGCAACCTCCACCAGAACCTCAGCTCAACGGAGTCCTCCGAGGATATGTACTCAGGTAAACATAGACACACGCCCAGTATGTTGTATATGCAATACTATAAGCAGTATCGCCAATCTTGGCAGCTTGACTTAACTGGGTGGTAGGTATTGATTTTTTTCAGTAGAAAGTGTCTTTGCAAAACATTTGGTTCTGGAGGTTTAGTGACATAGTGTTTACTCGCAAGGCTAATTGGTAACGGCAAAAACATTAGCCAGCCAGGCTAGTGCTGGACAGTCAAAATAGCTATCCAAGCCTTCTGTTTTCTCTAGACTTTACTACCCGTAGCATTTTGTCCATCATTTCATTCAGTGTTATTGAACAAGGTAAATAAAGCTCTCCAAGCTAATGAGCTTGCTGGTGGTCATTTAGAAACCTTGTTAGCATTCCTCTTTTGTGGAACACTTAAAACATCAACAGAGAAAGTTAAACAAAAGTGATCAGTGCCACACAACTAATAGGCTGAGATAACTTTGTCCATTTGAAATCTGGCTCTTTGTTCTCTTAGCAATCAGCGCTGATAGCTGGTCAGTTGAACTCAACACAAAACATGTGTGCAGATTTACTTCACCAATATTATATCTTAATTGGTAATAAATAAGTATCTCCAAACTATAAATAACTGTGGGTTGTTCACTTATCTTTTTCATCTGCTAAGGTTGAATCTCCACCTCCTCTAGTTCTTGTACAAGATACTGAACCCTAAATTGCCCCCAATGTGTTAAGTGTGTGTATAATTGCACTATATGTGTAGAGAAAAGGCGCTGTGTGATTGTGTGTGTGAACAGATGAATGTGGCTTCTACCGTAAAGCACTTTGAGTGGTCGACAAGACTAAAGCACTGTATAAATACAGTCCATCACAGACTTCAGAGCCTCGGCAGAATAATTACAATACTTGAAATATTTCTCTATTCTGATTGGCTAGAAGTTAGTTAGTTTCTAGTAACAGTGGCAGTATAACTGGGCACTTATAATGCTGTTCTAGTAGGGTTGTGTCAATAGACAACCATCTGGGTGATTGATGATGTTGAGAGCGATCACCAATAGCTTATGCCTTTGCCAATGTCAAGAAGATATGTGGTTTGTTTTCCCATAACATACTAACTTATTAGTAGTAGACGTGATTGTAGCAGTATAAAATGAATATCAAATTTAATTTGTCCCGTCATAGTTTCATAGTTTTGTAACACAGATAAACACACACAGACACACACACTAATCAACTCATTTAAGAGCTGTTTGTTGTGTATAGGTGCTGGGCTGTGATTCAACAGAATGGAGGAGATCAATAAACTTACAAACAGAGCATGTCACTTAGTTCAGTTTTTTTAGCTGCTGCTTTTCTTTGTTGTAAAATAGTACTTTCTGCTCTAACAGGGACATAAGGGACAATCAACAAGAGAGACTGTCAAACCATAAACAGCTGTTTCCACACTCCTCCCCCAGCTCTGACTTTGAGTGATTATTATAAATGCTCTCATTACTAAATGTAAATAATGGTTTAGTTTCATTTTAACATAGTGATAAAATATATTTGTTTTTGTACTGTGGCTGTGTTCACTCTGAGAAACAGAGAGAGAGAGAGAGTGTGTGTGTCAGGTTTTTGCCATATTGAGTATGGATAAGATAAATTAATGAGATAGTATTAAACTGTAGCAACAGTCAAAGAGCTTTGAAATAGTGTTATTTCTGTAACTGTAAAGTTCTCACTGCATATCACACAAATTTAAATTCATATGTGATTGACAATTGAACTAATGGAATAAGGAAAGAGAGTATTAGAAATAACAACCTGCCTGGTATTATCTCTTACATAATGAACACCACCTCAGGTATTATGTCCTACTTCAAGGCTTTTTACAGAAGGATCCAGATTGCCCATTTTCCTTGTCAGAGGAAGGTGGCAGTCGCTCTGTGCAAAACAGTGGCTGCTACATTATGTGTTCATGTATGAAGGAAGGGTGAACAGCATTCTTCCAGGGAAAAAAATGATGTAAGGTTTTATGAAGGCTTTTCACAAAATGCTCGAGGCTACTTATTTTTCTGAACATTTTTTATGTGCCAAATGACTGGAATGGCTGCCATGTGTTCACATGTGAGAAAATAACATACAGATGGATGTATGGATGGATGTTTCAAACAAGAACCAGTTGAGCAATTTTCCTGCTTTGCCACGGTGATATTTTAAATGGGATACTGTCAGCAGAAAGGCAACTACAGTCTATTAACGTTATTTGGGAAGCCTAATTTAATCTATAGGGGAATTACATGATAAAAAAGTACATGAAAGCAACTTTAACGTCGAGAGATTCAGTTTAGTTTAGAATTATATAAATTTTAAAAATGCATTTCAGTTTCTGGAAAAAAAAAGAGAGCACTCGTTACAGAGCTGCCAAACGAAGGACACCACACTAATGTATCAGGTTTCAACATGTCAAAATATAATGAAACAGTCTGAGTTGGCTGGTTATACATAATCTAACAACATGTATCTGTGGCTGTTATTCTGCTGCATTGTTTGACGTTTTGTTTGCTTTGGCTTAGTCATTGTACTTTTATTTTAAATTTTGTTCACAGAAGTTCCAGCTTGTGTAAACAACTCGTAAGATTCATATAATGCACAAGATTAAAAAAAGTTATCATAGAGCTTCTGATAATCAGTTATAAGTTAATTTCCAAGGAAATTGCTAAATATTCACTCTACCAGTTTCATATCACTGTACATTATTACATCCTTTTATTTAAGTTTTCATTGTCTAATTGAAAACCATTAGTTGCAGTTCTAGTATTTGGTCAGCCCCTAATAATGTTATGAACTGTTGAGTCCCCACATACAGGAGTATTCCTTCTTAGTTGTCTTTCTCCATCTCTGTCCCTATCACACACACGACCACACTTACATTCACACACAGACACAAGTGCTCTTTACAGATGCTCTGGCTGCCCTTGGTCCACTGTCCTTCATTTTGATGTCTGCCTAAAGTGTGAAACACTGTGTGTAATCAAACTGTCATCAGCTGCCCCACACGAATTTGCATATAATTGCAGTTGAAGTTATCGGGTCTTTATCCTCATTTACTGTGTTATCTGCCTCCACTTCAGAAATCAGTTGGAAAATGGAAATGCAAACTTACACAGCCCCACTTTGTCACTTCTGCTATATGGGACAGAGCATCCACCTCCTCCTGCATATGCCTTTGGATTCTCCTTTCTCCCTATTGTATCACCTGGCAGATCATCCCTCTTTTTCTCCCCCCTTGCCCCCTCCTCTTCCTCCCCCAGTTTGAGTGTCAGTGTGTCGGGTGTAGACAGAGGAGAAAGGGCTCATTTCCTCTCCACTACAGAGATCCCCTGTCAGCCTGTGATGCCCTCTTGCTGTGTGTATTTGTGTTTGTGTATGAGTGTGTCTTTCTTTTGTGTGTGTGTGTGTGTGTGTGTGTGTGTGTGTGTGAGTGTGTGTGTGTGCGAGTGCGAGTGCGAGTGAGACATTGAAATATCCTGTTCCCATGAATAGGTTCCATATTAAAACGCCAACATGTGGATTATTACTCCATTCAGATCCATTAGATATGTATAATACCATAATTCAATAAGAGTGGTCTTACGCCTTCAAATCTAGTTGGATCATATATCCTTTTAAGTGGACATTCATACCTTATGTACAGAAGCGAAGGCTGCACTATTCTGAGATGTCCACCTAGGTTGAAAGGCTTTTATTCTAACATGATTCAAGTGACTTCACACCAACAGAAAATCTCTGAGCAGGAGTTTTTCTGTCTCTCAGATGGCCAACATCACTGACACTTTTTTTATTTATTTCAAGAAGTGCATTCAGCCATATAAAGTAAGAATATATTATGATTTTATTATAACATATGATAATACATTATTAAGCTATGTGCAGATCAGCTAAAGGCTGAGGATGTATTTCTGTGATAAAGTTATTTTACATCTGTTTCTTACATACATTTGCCTGAAGTGACTTCCACGTTTTTGCCTATGCATGTACATATTTTATTTTCTTGCCAAGCTTTCTTTCAGTGTGAACAGCTTTAGCCAGGGATTGAACCACCACAATTAAAGGGTGATTTACTGAGCAACCTGAGCTACAGCCATAATATTCTTCATATGTGCCTGCATTCCTGATTACTTACTTTTCTCACTTGTTTTCGTAAAATCAACCCATTTACAAGTGTCTGTTTGTAGGTATCGACTGGCAGGGCTGCCAGGGGACTATCAGGAGAAGAACATCAGCAGCCCAGAGACCAACTACTGTCTGCTGAAAGATCTGATCATCTGGACACAGTACCAGATCCAAGTGGCTGCCTACACTGGAGCCGGCCTGGGCATCTACAGCAGCCCTGTCACAGAGTACACTCTGCAGGGAGGTGAGCAAAGATCACACCATGTTTTTCCTATTTCTCTTTCATGGAGGTTTAAGCAAATGAAAGATGTTCTCAGACATTATGTCAATCGTCAGTTCATGCATACACACATATTGCTGTACACTGGTATTCTTGCATGAATACTTTATTAGCATTATATATCCCTGTACATTATTGATGTAATTACCTGCCCAGAAGGAGCTTGTTTGCACTCCTGCAGTCCTTAAATCCTGGACCAAAAAAGACTTCACAGCTGGGCAATCTTGCATTTTGTTTCTAGTTATTTATTATGTTATCCAGCTGGATGTGTTTTGTGGTGATCAAACAATTCAATGAAAATATGTCTCATGAATTGTTTTTAATTTTTCAAGAGGAGACAGCAGTAGTTTCCCTTACTCCTGATTGCTGACAGCTCTTTAAGTGAAAATAGACCTTGGTCACACACATTAAAAGACATGCCACCTCTTATTATTTCCAATTACAGTTAGATGCAGTTACACAGTACACCTTTCTGTCATAGCACAGGGTTGTATTGTGGACTAGGTAGACCATCCTCACCTTTTTTTTATTCTTTTGGGTGGTGATCAAACAACTGAGATCACAGTAACAAGCAGCTGCAATGAGCCAGCCACAGGCTGACAGACTTCAGTTTCAGAGATAGGGTGAGGCACTCATCTTTGACAGGAGCTAGTCAACGCAGTTTAATTTATGTTAAAGTCATCCCTGAGGCATCCCCTCAAAGGCATGTCAGCTTCAGCCATCTGGGAGGAGACCCTAGGGGGTGACCCAAGACATGGAGGGAATACATCTCCCATCTGGCCAAGGAAAACCTTGAGTTGGTACAGGATGAGCTGGAGGGTGTTCACTGGGAAAGTGTCTAAACTACTCTATAAATATATTATATGATATATAATTGTGTGTTGATTGTAATAAACATGGCTGCACAGAAGAACGCACTTTCAACTCTTCAAACGTAAATCAAGGAAGTGGTTGTGAAAGAGGGAAGAATGTAAGTGAAGATTGTAAACGTAGACGAGAGGAAGTGGCCGTAGGGGTAAATCTCCTTTAAACATGTGCTCTTTTCTTTCTGACTTTTATTCCAACAGTAAATTATCATTATTACAGATGGGCTGAGCTACACACACGCGCGCGCACATGTGCACATAAAACTCACAGTCATTATTACAAGAGTTCAGGACAGGTTTATAGACTCAGGAGAGGGAGTTCGGCTCATTAATTATTCTAATGTGGTTTAATGGGAGTGGCTGCGATGGATTGGACGTTTTCTCTCTCTCACTATCTTTGAGAGTGTGTGGTTGAACTCAGCATTAGACTCTGATAACATTGCTCTTTTCCAGCTCTGTTGAATATAGCCGTATGTGCATACTAAGATTCCCCCGGAGGACAGAGTTTAGTGTTTTATCTGTAGCTGTGAGCTGAGAGGGGTTAGAAGCTGTTCCCCTGGAGTACAGTCAGCATAGCAGGGGGGGGAGAGAGCATCTTTAATATCAATTAATCTTCAGTCTCCCTCTCAGTCTTCTCATCCCTTGGTTCACTCTCTCTCACTGCCTCTTGCCTTCCATTTTTCACTAGTTTTCGTTCTGGTCTTTGCTCTTTCCACTCTCTATACTCTCCTCTCCCTGCGTGTTGTCCAGCCTCTCTGGCTCAAATATAAAATGTAAAGGGCACTCCCATCATGCAACAGTGCATCATCACTCTGTGGCTTTCTAGCATCAGCATAATCCCTTTACAGTGTAATCACCATAACATGTGCCCACAAACTCACACACTCACACACAACACACGAACAAACAAATGCTCTTCAGTGTTATCATGGAGCCTTTTTCTTTCACTGCTCAGCTGGTTCCATGTAACGTGAAGATTCACATGCAGAGACACATTCATACACAATGAAGAAAAGGGGTAAGAAAAAAATAACATAAGAGACAATGGTTCAATCCAGTGGAGGATGGATATGTCTTTCGCTTGTAACTACCAAACATGCTGAGCTCTTGTTTACCATATTTACCTCTTGCCAGCCTCCATTTCTTTTTCAAATTGAACAAATAAACTACCATTCATGAAAAAAACATGCTACAATCTACGGTCTATTATTATACATTTACCTCAATATCTCTCAGCACCCTGTCTCTGGTGAATGACAAATGCCTTATACACATGTAATTCAGTTAGCAAATTATTACTATTCTGGTTTGGTTTGTCTGAAAATATTATTATTGAACTTTTTCATTGTTGAATCTTTGTACTGAGATTCAAATTTAGATTCAAATTTAACACAGAAAATTCTAGTTTCTTACATATTGTCAACAACATGGATGCTGTGCATGTCTTGTTGTGGATCAGTTTAGAAACACATACTAACAATGCTGGTGTACCACATTTCTATAACAGTAGCTTTTCTATGGACAAATAGATAGATGGCCGCTCCCCTGACTTTACACATGAAGTTCAGTTTATCCATCACCACTCTGAGTACTATTCAGTCGCCCTGTAGAGAAAATACCATAGTTAGAAATACAATTGTGATATGAGTTCCAAGTGACATCAGGTGAGAGACTGTAGGATCCGGTGTTTTCTGGAGCCTTTGGACCATATTCACAACTTAAAACCAAGATTTTTGATTCTGCAGCTTTAACTTTTTCTAATGTCTTTACGTCTCTTTTGATGGGGAGTGCAATACTAAATTGTTGGCGTGTCCATTTCAAGTTAAGCATTAAGATAGATAAAACACCATTGTTGTTGTTATACATTGTATCTTTCATCAAGAAATCATGATGAACTATGCAGACACATCAACTGGGTAATAAAGGTTGACAGGGCTGCTTAGTTAGGCAAGTAATGTGGCTTCAGAACCAACAAATCCAGTGAGTGAATCTAACTTTCTACGGCCACATGTTTGGCCTCCTGTGGTCACTGACTGAAAGGCCTAATAGATTTGATTTATCATTTTAGGCGTCTTCGTGAACCATCATTTTTCAGAATCAGTCACTGAAGGGTCACTACCTCAATCTCACTTACTCATTCCTAAAGTAATAATATGCAAAATACATAAATGCAAAATACAATAGATGGGATGAATCTTATTGAGAAATTAGGTCATTTTGCAGCAAAGAATAGAAGGGTAGGTTTGGCATTTAGTTTTTGCAAGCCTAGCAGAATATTTTAATTAAAAAATGAACTCCATCTCAACATGAAATATTGAAATATGGTGCCGTGTGAGATATTTAAAACCACTACTTCTTGAAAATATTAAGGCATAAGAGAAAGCTGTTTATTTCTCTAGCCTAGAGCTTCAAGAACACTCAGGGCACTATTACTGTATGTTTTTCCCAGTGTATCTAAGCACTCTTCCTCCTCTTTGTGGGCCCATTGCAGCTAAATATTATGTGTATGTTTATCTGTGTTAAGTTCCCACAGCACCTCCGCAGGAAGTGGAAGTTGTCGCTATCAACTCGACCACCATCCGCTTCACATGGAACCCTCCACCTCAGCAGTTTATTAATGGCATCAACCAGGGATACAAGGTAAGCCTCTGGATGAGTGTGAAAGTTGTAAGACTACGTACATTAAAAACTGTATGCTTGAACATTATGTGTGGTCTTAAAAATACCATGTGAAGATAAATTCCTGTTAAGAGTTAATTAATCATTTTTTAAAGATGCAGTGTAAATTAATATTATATATCTTATTTCAAATGTTTTAAATGCCCATTATCTTTATCTTTATCATCTTTCATCATCAATATCTTTACAAACACCTGCCCAAATATTAAAAGTGAATTTTTATCACAGGTGATATTTGTGTCTCAAGTCCTAGATCTCCAATCTGGGTATTTTTGAGCGACAGTCAGTAAAAAAAATAAAAATAAATCCAGACTTTTAACATCTCTCATAGGTCTTGTAGCTCAAAGGTCATGTCCCTCGATGTACTGCCTTGCTCCTGTTTACCCAAGCCAAGTGTGGAGAGGTACAGAAAAAATGGGTAGTTTAAATATGGAGAAAGGAGGACGTGTCAAGAAAACAGGAGGTAGGGACTGGAACAAAATAAGAGATAATAAAGACGCTGCAAGCAGGATAATGGGGAGCAGGGTTAGAATGAAGGATTGAATAGTGGAATGATCTATTCTGTATGTACTAGTTCTGCTATGTGATTTATTCTTCACTTCAGTGTGGCAACCAACCCCTAAGGAACTGATTAACATGACAAAGAAAACACATCACATTCTTGCTGTGCGTCACTGGCTCTGTATGTGAGAGAGTGTGTTTTGGAGAGTGTGAATGTTGGTGTCTTTGTTGGTTGATAAATACTATATGGTTTTCCATCTGTTTGATGTGGCTGTCTGATGTTGTCTCTGTATACCAGGCACCACCACTGCAAATCAGTGGAGCCTTTCAGAGCTGCGGCACATGTGGGTGTGCGTCTTTGGGTGTGTTGTGCTGGTTAGAGGACAGTAGATAATTATATTAATTAAAAGAGGATATGAAGCAAAGCCTCATCTCATTTCATTCCCCCACAGATCAGTGACTATATACAATACCCTTAATAATATAGCTCAAAACTGATTGCCAGAGTGAGAGCCACTTCTGGTGAGTTTCACATCTTCCATTTACATGCCCTTGACACTATCTTAAGACTTGAGATTTGTACAAGTAGGAGTTGTAAGAGGGCACTGACTTTGGTTATTGCAGAACTAATAATGTTATCTATCTAACTATGCTTATTGACTCTCATAAATGAGGTTTATTCAGAGCATATTAACAAAGAACAGAGCTATAGTTTTTCATTAAACAGATTGCATTTTGCCTGAATTCATAAAGACCCATCTTCTATATAAGAGGTTGCATCAAAGCTGTATTTTTTGGTAACATAAGCTGAACCCAATTATAAAGAAACCTCAGCAAAGTTCTTTAAATATTTTACTCTGGATATGGCGGTGGCCATGTGGCAGCAGAACCGTGACCTTTGCTGTTGTGTTGTATTGTCCCTACTCTGGGCCCAGTTCTTCGAAGGACAGCGGCGTACCATATGTTGTCCTCAGCATACTTTCCATCGCAATCTGGGTCAGTATGCACACGTTTCTATAGCAACAGCAGAACCGATCTTCCCGGCACCCTTTAAAAGTGGACGAGCATCAGATGCTTGAGGGTGCCTGATCAGCACTCTTTTACTGCACCCAAACTGTACTGTGCTGATAATAAATTACAATAGAGAACCTTATTTTACCATGACACACTGGGTGCAGTGCTGCACCCTTTAGGCACAGAGAAAAGCAGCCACTCAACTGTATCTGGGTATCACCAGCTTTTTCCTAATAGCAGGATGCGAGGGTTTTTGATTGGTTGATTGGTTCCTATTAACAGATCGTGGGGGTAATATAAAGCAGTTTATATAATGGAACAGCATTTACTTTGTTAATCCTAAAGACTTAGGATTTTGTTATTATTATATTATTATATCTGAAAATTAGGTAAATAGTAAGAACACTGGGGGCTGTGCTGCTGAGACCCCCACCCAAAAAAAAACAAATAAAAAAAGCACATAAATTACTACAGCTCTACATATACACACATATGTACAATGGCTGCGTTGAGTGACAGGTGGGTGAGCACGTTTGCCACAAACTGGCATTCACAGAAGTCTCGGCCCCACACACCCCCCACCTCTTTGCCCATATTTGAATTACCCAGGAGTGAGCCAGAGGCAGACAAGTGAGACAGTTTAACAGTATGTTAAATCACATTGTGAATAAAATGAAGTTTACATTGTAAGACATTAGGCCAGAGTTTCTGGAGTTGATGAATCCTGAGAAGCAGATAGCAGCTTTGCTTCACACACCTATTGGCAACGCAGCAATAACCAATATATGTTGATGTACACTCACCCATCCTTCCATTAAAGATTTTAATTCCATTATCATATAAAGTTGATCTTTTTTCAATACATTTACACACCACTTGCCCATTGCACTGTTTAATTCCAAGGAAAACTCAGTCAGTTTTTTTATTACTATAAATATGAGTACCATATCACAGTGTTGCCCATGGCTTATCTCTCATTATGAATATGTAAGTGTATGCTCTTCATTGTTTCTGTTTGTGGCTAAAGACACAAACACAAACCAAGCAACTGTGGTTCTGAATACAAATCAAGTCTCACAATGGAGACAAATTAACCTTTCATTAGGCTTTTAGTTGGACTGATAATCAAACTTGGTGTTTGTCCTCAGATGCTGTTATGACTGGTAATGGCCTGGTGGCAGAAAGTGCTACATTCATACGTAAATAAATGTTTAAATTTTAATATGTTAGGAATGCAGATATCTTTTCCTTGGAGTGAAACATGAATATTGTTTTGCTATTCTAACAAATTTGTAAATAACATTTGGCAATTTTAAACTTTAATGATGAAAGCCCTTGGGTATTAGCCTAATTTGAAGAGATTCACCGTATTCCATATTGTTCTACCAGTAAGTTTTGTCTCAAAAATGCAGTCTGGATAATATTTGGATTCGGTAGCCTGAAGCTTAAACTGTTGAGTCAAACTAATGTCCAAAAATAAACATGGAAAATATAAAACAAACAAGATAACTGGGGTAAAAATTTTAAGTGCAGTAATGACTTGTTGGATTGAATAGACTCCATTTGTAACTTAATTGTCGACAATAACCATTTTTCTGATTTAACACAGCTGCTGGTCTGGCCAGAGCAGTCTCCAGACGACATCATCTTAGTCACCATCACCCCGGACTACCCAGGTTCACGCCACACAGGATTAGTCAGCGGACTCAAGAAATTTACCTGGTACTTCGGCGCCACCCTCTGCTTCACAACACCTGGAGACGGCCCGCGCAGCCCGCCCACCCTGCTGCAGACACATGAGGATAGTGAGTTAACACACACGCTTCAATTTGAATGAAGCCAGAACAAAACACAACGAACACTCTATCAGGCTCTCCCATGAATAATAATGAAAGTGTATTGACTTGCTCTGGCTCAGTCCAGCTGTTTCTATCAGTGTGATACACAGCTGTGTACACAATATCTACACTCCAGCAGCCCCTGTTTTCTCTTAGGCTCCTACTTTACTTTCGCTCCTTTTTAATCTTTCTGTTCTTTGTTTCCCCTCAGACCTCCTCTTTATTTCTCCCCCACTGTGTCTTTTTAAAAGGAATTGATTCATATGTTTTCAAGCACACTGGCATTTATAGCCTCCTGTTCCATGGATAAATATAATACCAGCCACTCCCAGTTGCTAGTACACATGCACACAGTCACACCGTCAAATAAACACAATAGCCTATAGGCAGACAGACAAGCAATTATTACCAACCAGCAATTATCGAGTGGGAAAGGGATATTAGAAGCCAAGTGTAGAAACACACAAATACACATCACATGCATACACACTCACACAGATGTGCACACAGCCATGGACAGGTATTGATTGGGTGCTGGGCGTGTTGCAGGGTTAACGGTGGGTGTAATTCTTGCTTGATGATAGCTTTGTGTGTGTGTGTGTGTGTGTGTGTGTGTGTGTGTGTGTGTGTGTGTNGTGTGTGTGTGTGTGTGTGTGTGTGTGTGTGTGTGTGTGTGTGTGTGTGTGTGTGTGTGAGAGTGAGAGAGCGAGTGTATGCGTGTGTGAGAGAGAGAGAGTGTGTGTGTGTGTTTGTGTGTGTGTGAGTAAGTGAGAGAGCGTGTGTGTGCGTGGGTGTGTGTGAGAGAGCGAGTGTGTGTGTGTGTGAGAGAGAGAGAGAGAGAGAGAGCGTGTGTGTGTCTGTGAGTGTGTGTGTGTGTGTGTCTGTGAGTGTGTGTGTGTGTGTCTGTGAGTGTGTGTGGTGCTCAATGCAGATGTGATTAAGAGGTGGTGTGTGAAGCTGAAGAGCACTGGCTGCATGTGTATTTTTTTGAAGATTACTGTTTCAAAACAGAAGAACACTTTAATTCCTACTGATCATTACTGTTGAAATTTTCATAATATAACCAATATTATCTAATGTAGGGATGTATTTTTTTTCTTTCTTAGCACCTGGGCCTGTTCGTCACCTGAGCTTCACTGAGATCTTGGACACATCGCTCAGAGTCAGCTGGGCAGAGCCTGAAGACAAAAATGGCATCATTACTGGTACGAGCATTACAGCTTGATCGTATAACTACAAGAGTTTCCAAAACTATAAACAGCCACTGATCTCCTCCACCACCTCCATCTTCCCCTCGTGATCAAGAAACTTCTACTCCTCAGTGTTATTTTCAGTCCCATTAAGAGCTGTGATGAGAGCGTCTCAAATTAGGTTGACTTAGTGTGTTCTTGTCTGAAAGTAAAACATGCAATAAATAGAGATAATATGCTCACTATTTCCAATTAAAATGTATTCATTTCAGGTGGACAAATATAGAGTGAAGAGTGACTAATTAAAGTTTAAAAAAAAAAGTGAAAAGCATCCCTTTGAGGCAAACAGCAGTGAGGGAGGAACCATAAAACTCCCACAGTTTCTTCAGTATTCTCCAGTTAGTCACTCATTTTCCTGTCTGGCTTCCACAGACATGCCCATGTCTCTTACACTGTTTGTGTACAACTGATTCATCATCAGCTAATCCCTTCTCTCTGCAGCTTGCCTTCTCACATTATCTCCAACATGCCCTCATCCCATGCCTCCCAACACTAAGGCCGTTGTTTCTCTGGTGCATCACAGAGCTCAAGGCAAACCCCACCTCCTCCTCCCCTCCCTCCCCCAATTCATTTTTGCCTCCATGGCTCTGTTACAAAATGGTGTTGGTGAACACGACAAGCTGCTGTGAATTAAGCGATTGACCTACATTGCATATGTATGCATGTATGTGTGTGAATCTGTGTGTTGACATAGCTGCAACATGTTCATCAGGCACCTACACAACAAGAGCACAGCCTTACAGCATGAGGCTGCAGTGCCCTCACAGTCAGCTTAAGCACTCAGAAGTGGGAAAATGGTTATTCAATCAAGGTCACCTTGCACATTTACTCTTTTCTCCTCAACCTGCTTTTCATCCAGTACCTGGTAGGCAGGGAGACAGATGAGGGACCATTCACTCTCTCCAGGGCTTTACACACAAGTTGCCACACACACACACACACACACACACACACACATGTTTGAAGGTAGTGGAGTGTGATGCATGACTGTGAAGATGCGAAGGGACAGATAGGGGTTTTGACTGTAGTTACCCCTCCTGCACTCCTTTTTGGCTCTGTACCCCTTGTTATCTGAAAGAGTGTGTGCTTATATGTGTGCATTTGTGTGTATATGTGTCTGCTCATGTCTATATGCATGTTGATTAACTCAGTGTGTGCATTACTCCCCCGCAGGCTATGTGTTGTGGTGGGAAGTGTCTGACATAGAGTCGAGTCGTGAGGAACGTTCTCTGTCCAACTCCACCCTGCAGTACCAGCTGACCGGCCTCACCTCCACCACCGCGTACACACTGAAGGTGGCAGCGCTCACTGCTGCAGGACGGGGCGTGGTCACATCCTCCACCATCTCCACTGGAGTCCCACCAGGTACAATAAGTACACACAAGCAAGAACCCACCCACATACAGTGGAGCTTGTGACAGTGACGTTATATAAGGGGGAAAAAAAGATTTTTGCTCGTCTGTACGTGTGGATTTGCGTGCGTGCGTGTGTGTGTGTGTGTGTGTGTGTGTGTGTGTGTGTGTGTGTGTGTGTGTGTGTGTGTGTGTGTGTAGCAGAGTAAATATGACTGATGAGCTCTTACGATGCCATTGTCTTTCCTCAGGCTGATAAGTGGCTGTTACTGTGCATCCATGAATCATCACCCCCACAACTAACGCACACATACACAACCACACACAACAAGAGTTAGTCATTTAGAGAGCGTCTTAGAGAGCGCTTTAGTGTGCAGTTTATTTGTGTGTGTGTATACCATGTTCACACCACGCTTCTGTGTGCATGATTAGTTTGTATGACTGGACTAAGGCCAAGTTGCAATCATTATTAGTGCTGATTAACTGCAAATGGCAGAGTAGGGGAATGCAGTGATGGGAAAGAGAGGGCAAGAGACAATCAAAGACCAGTACTGACGAAGGGAGAACAGATAGAGAAACATAATGAGGGAAGAACAGGGAACACAAAAATATGCAATCTCTGAAGAACAGAAGACCAAAGTCTCTCAGAAATGGACTGAGAGGCAGAGAGGAAACGGAGGAGAATGGAAGAAAAAACCTGCCTCATCCAGCAGGATTTTTGTCCTAACATTTTCTGATTACTAATTTATGAATAAAAGCAGAAAAAAGTGAAAGCAAGATGGATACAGACAGTTTTTAGATTCAGAGGTTATTCATTAATTCATGAAAGCAAAAGAGTGAAGGAAAGACGGAGGACTGAAGATTAGGAAAAAGAACTAAAGAATGAGCAGAGAAAGAGGGAAAGAGAGAGAGATCCACCGAGCATAGATTCTTGTCTTGTTTATTTATTCATGTATTCATGGAGTTGAGAGAATTTTGTCATTCATCTGAGCAAGGCAGCTGATATCAACATTTCCACATTATAACCCTTACAAGTTTGCTGCATGCACTTACAGAGCAATGGTACTGATAGCTATAATTTGTCTTTTGTTGCGCACATGTACTTGGCTGGATCCAGAATAAATATTGCCTTGTTTCCGTAATAGCTGGACCCAGTCATGTTATATAGTCCTGTTACAATAAAAATCCACTCAGATACTCTGCAAAATCTGTCTGATGTGCCCTGGTCTGCTGATGTGTTACAATACATGGCGTTTGATTTAACACATGGGCTTTACAGATCTGTATTCTGCCACTTTCAGCAAATATGTTGCTTGTGATGCTGCAGCAGAGCTGGATGGATTACAGCAGATCACACCAGAGCACTTACACCATGCGGAGATACCAAGTATTAACCAAACACAGTGAAGAGAAGTGGTTGAAAAGTGGGACTGAACTGCTCAGTCTTGTTGTGATTGAGTGAGACAATTTAGGGCAAAGTGGATTGTGACGAATATTTGATTATGTAAATTTCATTAACAGAAACATAGCTGTCATATATTTAATTTGATGGGACTTGATTAAAAATAAAAAAAAAATAAACAATAACAGGATTTCAGCCTGCATCTCCAGAGCAGTTGTCACATGTGCCCCCTTCCAGACCAGCACCAATTCAATTCAACAGCTGTCAGTGAAGAAGGCTATTCACAGCCAACTATGAATTGTGTGTGGCATTTGAAAGGTGGAGCTGTAAATCTTTCATCGGAATATTTTGTTCTGGTTGAAGTGTGCATACAAAATGTATTATTCCTCCATGATTTATGCCAGGTTAAAAAAAAAAAAAAAAAAACTACTCACCACTGGGAAAAAAATAATAGTTGCTAGTTGTTGACAAAATTCAGTGCAGCTTTCAGTTTGAATGTGCCAGAAGCAAATGCTCAAGCTAAGCAGCACATGCCAAGAACAAACTTGGGCTACAACAGTGATGCTTTAGTCAGACAACGCCCTGTGTTCTGGAAGCTGGTTTCCAATTATTCTTTCTTTCCGATTGTTGATACTGTCATAATTTCCAAGTGTGTAGCATTGCCAGTTATTGTCTAGTTATTTTAAGTTATCCAAATATGGTTTTTAAAAGTTGCATTTATACATTTTAATCACAGATTCTTTGCAGAAGGGAAAAAACTGAAGATACACATACCTAAAATACACACAGACTGGAAATATGGACTTACAGTACATTACCTTATCAGGTCTGTGACTGTTCGTACTTCAGATCTACTGGTTATTATACATGTGACAGGAGTTTAGACAAAGTGATCAGGTACACATATCAATACATATTCATTGAGCAGACAGACAATAAGATACACCTGGTAATGGACAGAGCATTTTGAACAGGACAGGATATAATTTCCAAACCAAGCCCTCCTATGTTTTTAGCTTGTCTCAGTCGTGATGTTCAGGCTGCCACCACTGGTCAGCAACATTGCCCGTTTCCTGTCACTCATCTTTCCTGTAGAGATGGAACAATGTGTATGGAAAAAGAATGGGTCCAACATAATTTACGAGGCTTGAAGCCTACTCAGACATTTATAGGCCTTAAATGGACTTTAGTGAACTGTGCATTTAATTCACCTCTCGCCTCTGCTGGTGTACAGATTTATCTCTCTCTATTCTATTGTCGACCTCAGAAATATGAAATAAATTGCTTTGACAGAGAGAGACATGCAGTGCCTGCACTTTAGTGAAATTAACATTTTTTTTACTCTGACCAATGTTTTATTTTCCTATCTTTATGGCCAAGCACGGACACACGGACCCACAGTTCACTCACCATTTAAAGCCTTTTTTATACTGAAGTCATTATTGGCCTAGTATTAGTGTTGTAAGTATGTGATGAACCATATAGCAATTCTTTTGTCAGTTTTGACCTTGTACATATTTGTATCCATTCATAGAAAAGTCACTATATAAAAGTGTTTTGTTTTTTTTTCATTTCTTATAATTGAGCCTCTTGAAATATTTGCTGAAGCAAGCGGAGGTGGTGGGGTTTGTTTTTTTTTTATTTGTTATTTCATATTTGTAACTCACTATTTAAATGTCAATAATAAAGTTGTTTCTTTTCATTATTAATCTTATTGCAAGCATTAAACGATTCTGGTGAATAATATTTTATATGCCTGAAAGAATACACATAACATATGATGTTGACCTACCTGTGCACACTGCACTGGAAATGTTCTCAAAGTAAGGTAGTGTTCTTTGTGTTTTCTATCTGTAGAACTTCCTGGGGCACCAACTCACTTGGTCTTCTCCAACATTAGCCCTCGGACAGCAACACTTCGGTTCCGCCCTGGTCCTGATGGGAAGACGACAATATCACGATGGATTGTAGAAGGACAGGTACGTGTGTTAGTGCCTGTCAATCCTGACACACATCAAGAAGGAAAACTATTTTCTTACACACAGTACAATATCCCTCTGTAACAGGTAGTAAAGGAGGATGGAAAGGAGGAGGCTTGGAGGGTTGTCTACCAGAAGGACAATCAGCCAGATGCAGACGCACTGGAGATCCCGGACCTCACTCCATTCACTCAGTACAGGTGAGCCACTAGCACGCACAAGAACATAGTAGAGTGCTACAACACACAGACACACAAAGTAATTTACACACATCTCACTGTCCTCCAGTTTCTGCAGTATCGCTAGACTCAGGTGAAGTCAGATAAATCACAGAGACACACAGAGAGACAGTTCCATCTGAGACTTTTCTGTTTGTCAGCACCTTCTCAGCTGCTGCATGCAGATCCTTATTACCCTCCCGCAACTAGCTAAAGGGAAGGAGAGGGGTGAGGGCAGGGAAGAAGAAGGGTGATGAGAAAGCAGGAAGGGCAGGAGAAACACAGGGATAAAAGACAGGGAGAATAGGAAATAGAGGAGAAGTGAGGGGTGTCTGTAATCCCTGCTCAAGGCCATGGGGAGCCTGCAGTTTGTAAACATGATCTATCGCCTTTCTGAACAGCTTCTTCCTCATTCTCTCCCTCTCATTCTCCATCTATCAGTCTGTCCATCTGCTCTATTTATCAGTCTATTGGTCTATCTCTGCCTCTCAATCTTCATATCTCCATCTTCATCTGTAATGGGATTGCGGTGTGTGCACACATTGCACACTCACAGGGATTATGTTGTCACAGGCAACACCATTGGGACATTAGATGAAGTGATGCACTTGTCTGTGTTTCTTATCCCCAGCTTTAAGTCCCTCTTTACACCCTGCTCTCTATCTCCCAATACAGGGACCAGAGCTCATAGATGTAGTCACTCACTCTGCAACACTCGCACATTGTGTCACTCACACCCACACTAAAGCATGGAGGCATTTAGAAGTAACAAAATCAACAGACACTCTGTCATGGCTTTCTTTTTGTGTCAACAGGTCTGAATAGTCTTTTGTTTCAGACTGATCTTTGGATTCCTTGACAATTGAACAGAACTGTAGTGGCCTTTTCAGAAATGCCATTGAGTAAAATATTTTTTAGTTATTAAGCAAATAACACAAATATCACAAATGTTAGAATATTTTCTCTTCACTCTTAATATCTCAAGTATTGTTGACCTGTCCCATTCAATCTCTGCGTTTCTATGATAAGCAAATGTACTGTGATAGACCTCACCTGCCTAAGTCTTCATGACTCAGTTGCTCTGGTTTTTGTCACCACATCAATTGAAAAATCAATTCAAAATATTAGTTTTTAACTATGGCTCCATTTGTTGTAAACTGGCTTGTGTTTTTTAGTAGTCACAGGGTGTCTCCAGCAATTTAACATCACACTATCATAAAGTTGGGGGACTCAAAAGAATAGTAAAAAAAAATGTCTGAGCTCACCTGACTTTAAGTCAACTCCAAAAACCATGCATCCTACATAACCCATACTGCGACTTTGTTGGTTTTAAGTTGTATCGTCTAGTAACAAACATCCAATGTCTTCCTCGCATATAAGATGAAGAAGATCCACATTCTAGTCATGAGCAAAACTCAGTGTCTGGTAAACGTCAACAGTGTCAATTAGCCAACTGGTCAACTGGTGTCTTTTAAAACCAACCCCACCCCTCATTCTGTCAAAACGCCTGATGGTTTGACAGTGACAGTGAATTTGTGACCTCCTTCCAGAGCCACAATAAAATATCACTACTCCACAATTCAAATAAAGCAGGCACATGTATCGGTGGTGGTGGACTTGCCGGACTTTAATTTGGTGTCTCTCCTCTCCAGGTTCAGGATGCGTCAGGTGAACATTGTGGGGTCCAGTCCCATGAGCACCCCCTCCAGGCTGATTCAGACTTTACAGGCAGCCCCTGACACACATCCTACTAACCTCACCCTGCTGTCTGCTACACAGACCAGCCTGCGCTTCAGCTGGAAGGTACTGAAACACACTCATTGAAACTGTGCTAATTGGACTGATGGGGAATTTCTCTCTTTCATTCTGCATCTCTGTATATTTTCTCTCAGAGTGCATATGTGTGTGCATGTGTGCTCAGCAGCAGGGCTGAACAGGTTGAGTGGCTGACAGCCTATAATCAGTGCCTCTCTTGGTTATCAGTGCTAAAACTAATCTGTCATATTTCCCATTCACCATGTGGACCGCTAACAGCACAAACTGCAATATAATTTTCTCCTTACTGTCTTTTCTCTTTTGCTCTTGTTCCTGCCCTCCGTCCCTCTCTCTTTTCCTCCCTCTCTCTTTTTACTCCCCCTTCCCCTCTTCTATTATAACATAAATGGAGGGCAGAGTATTTTCCATTTAAGAGCTGGAATGAGAAAAAGAGCCTGTCAAATCAGACACAGACACTGAGGCGCTATGGGCTACCTGTACAGCATGCTAATGGGATTTTACCTGCATGTTAGCCAATCTGAGCTATGCTAGGTTTTCTGCTGTAGTGGAACCATCACAATGGTTTCAGCTAAGGCTATTATTCTAAGCTGCATATTAAGGGTAATAAAGCTAATGTGACATTCTGTATTATGGCTCCTAAATGCTAAGCTGAGCTAAATCACTGGGGTATTTAAAATGACTGGGTGTCTTACTTCCTTATCTGTGGCACAGCACAGAGCAACCACTGAACAGTGTTGGTTAAGATTTCCAGTGGAATAATACAATGTGGGCAAACCAAACTTCCTGCTAATGTGGTTGTAAGGCATTGCATTGAGGTGGTTGTGTCTGTAATGCATTTTGACACTGTGGGTCACAGGAAGAGGTGAGAGAGAAAAAGTATAGACAGTATAAGGGGGAAGGGTGACAGGAAATGAGAGTGGAAGCAAGTTAAAAAGGATGACAGCGGGTGAATAAGACATGGAAAAGCTGGTGGTACAGAGAAGGATCAGGAGATGGGATGTCAAAGGGGAGAAAACGGTAAAAAGTTTTTGGATGTACTTAAGAGTTTGACTTGTTACATAAATGACCATGTTCTTGAGAAATGCCAAATGCTTTTTCACTTGTGAGTGTGAGTGTGACAGCGTGTGTCTTTGTTTGTATCACACTGTGAGAACTAAACTTCATATTCTACTTATATTGTCAGGACCCAACTCTATTCTTTTTTTTTTTGATACAACTACTGGAGAGTACCAAAGTTCAAAATGTTGAAATTTTAAAGGTTTTCTCAATCAGCTTCTTACTATGAATGGCGAGATCCTGCACCAGCTCACAGTCAAAAGTTAAAACACTTACAGAATCCTTTCTTGTATTTTTGCACTCACTTTTCTCACTGTTTTTAAGTGGGTGAAACTCATTTAGATTAGGTGATGTCACATATTTCCATGAAACTCAACCTGTAAAATCGGATTGGAGTTGTTTGGTTATATTGCCAACACTTGAATTGAAAGTGTTCAATTGAATTTGATGAAACCACTCCTACGTGGTCCTGATGAAGCAGATTAGTTCTTTTTTTTCAGAGATTGTTATAATAATATATATGATAATATAATGATATGAATACATAATTCTCCTTTGGGGACCTGAAGAAATTCTATACGTATATCCTCCCAAAAACACCGACAGTACTACTCCATGTTAGTTATGACGAACTCTGTCATATTGTTTCATAGAGCGTTCAAGCTTCTGTGCGTTTTATTATCATCATTTTATTAATCACAGTTTTACCAAAATTGGCTTCTCATTCTTCTCATCTTCTTTTCAGCTCCTTCTCTATATGGATAGTTTTTCTTTCATGAATCAGACTCAAAATTAATTAATTTCAGTGCTGCACAGGGAGGCCAAGTGCTGACACAATACAAGATACTTGCAGTTCAGGACTGGTACACTGCCCCTTATTTAAAAAGATATTGTGGAATAAACTGCAAAATATAAAATAAATCTCCAATGGTAATTATCCTAAAATAACATATGTAGTTTCTAAGTAGAGTAAAAGTTAGATTGTTTAAACATGATACACTATATATACATTATAAGTAGACACATGCATATAGTTGTAATTTAGTCTGTTTAGTCTGAAAAATATGAAGTGACAATAAACTAAATATAAACTCACTACCCATACAAAGATAAAGAACTGTACCAGGGTATAATTTTTGTTCACATGTACGCATGACAAACAAGAAGAATAAACGACAAAACACTTCTCTCTAATTTGTTCTTCTTTCTCCCAACTCTCACTCTTAATTACTCTCCAGCCTCTTCCTGAGTCCGAGTACAACAGCAGCCCAGAGACTGTGGGCTACAGGCTGCGTGTTTGGAGGACAGACGGGCAAGGGGAGGACAGGACCGAGGATGTGGAGGGAGCAGGGGGGGCCGGGGAGGCAACAATAGAGGGCCTGAATCCCTGGACCCAGTACCAGGTTCAGATTCAGGCCTTCAACTCCATAGGACCTGGACCGTGGAGTACCACCGTTGCTGCAAGCACTGCTGAATCTGGTACAAACACAGACCTCATTCACTCCTGTTTCCTGTTTGCTAGTGTCCAACAGCACCCTCTCTGTGCCCTGTACACGGTCCCTCTATTCCAGTGAGGAGAAGAGTGACAGAGAGAGGACGATGAGGAGATGATTGAGATAAAATCGAAGATATTGGTTTAGAGTAAAGTAACACTAATCTGTGTGTGTGTGTGTGTGTGTGTGTGTGTGTGTGTGTGTGTGTGTGTGTGTGTGTGTGTGTGTGTGTGTGTGTGTTTCCCCAGTTCCATCTGGATCGCCAGTGAATGTAACTGCTGAGGCAGTGAGCTCCACCCAGATCCTACTCACTTGGTCTCCTCTCCCTCAGGCTCAGAAGAATGGAGTCATACTTGGATATAAGGTGTGTAAAACACTCAAACATATACACACAAATGCACTTTCACTTTACACCCATCAGCCCATTATCACCACCTCCAACACCCTCACACACTCTCACATACACAGATACACACTGCTATGCACAAGTCTCATATAAGATGAATATGATGTAATATTTTGTAACTGCTCCAGTTTGTTCTTCCTTTAAAAGCACCCAGATACTGTAGGTGTGGTTTTGTTTTTTTGGGTTTTTTTTTTAATTTTTTTTATTTTAATACCCTTTCATCTTATATCTTGTAGTAGAAATAATGGCTAGATTATACATTTATAAAAAACTGAGAATAATCCATCAAACCTGTGGATTTGGAGAAATGTTTTTAGAATTACAAACATTAACTTCAGTTTGGGGATTAAAAGATTATATGTTGACTACACATGTATCATCTGAATATGCTCTGGAGATTCTCCATTAGCAAATTAGCCTACAATCTATCCACGCCTGCCAATTGAGAGCTCGTCCCTTTCTTGCATTTCTATAGTTGGATAAGTCTGTCTTGCAGCAACCCCAATGGTGACGCAGTTGGCATACTCTGATAAAAAAAAGAAAGAGCTGGATAAATACTGTTGATGGTGAAGTGAAAGGTGCACTTATTTTTGCCTGAGTGTGCCACTTACTGGCAGTCACACCCCTGCTTTTTCACTCGGTGTATTCCACCTGCTTTTTCCGGGCTCCCACGCACACCCTCCAGGGGTTTATTATAATATACTCCCTTCCTTGTTTGATTTTAAAATGAAGAGAAGAGACCTTCCCATTGTTTGTATTTTTTTAATATTGCTGTTCTTTTTTTCAGTGGCATGTGTTGCCCCCTTCAACGTCTTTGTAAAAGAAGATTTAATAAAGTGAAAGCACATGCAAAATAATTTTTCTAATATAAAAATGCCATTGAGTACAGAGTACTTAATCGCCACCCAAACAAAACATAGCAGAACAAAGCTTTAAAAGGGAAGGGATTTATCCTCAATTTCCATGGTTGTGTTCTAAATACATACATCTACAGAGAAAAACAGGCTGTGGCTGTGTGATATACACCAGTGCCATCCTGGATTTTCGAAATGTTTTGCAAAATTCAGGTCATATCATCCACCGTGCCCAAAGCACATCACACTCCCCATCTGTGTGTTTTCTCCTGCCCTCCTGAGGCTCACGCTGAGCAGCATGCCTACCATGTTAATAGATGGGAAGTGGCTGCCAACAGCAGCTCTTCAACACCTTCCATCCCCTAGTAGATGCTGAATTGTTCTCCAGCCTCCTGCCATGCACTCCTGATATTTCTGTTTTTAGACACATAAGAGCTGACATTTTCCTTCAAAATCATTTCAAACAGAGCAGGGAGTTCTTGAACAAGAAAGAACAGTTCTTGACAAGCATCCAAATTGTATCCTCTTGCCAATGGAGGAACATTGTGTGCTGATTGCAGAATTTTTTAGATGTGGAAATTAGTGTAATTTTAATTCAGAATGAGCTTTAGTGGTTGTTTCAGTTAAAATATGGGTCCAGTGATGTTCTATGTTTGTCCTATTTTTGGGAAATCCCATAAAAAGACCTAAACTAAGATTTTGACTCCTGTAGCCAAGTCTCCAAAAACTGCCTAATTTTTAAGTATAGTATTGATGAATACTGTTATCCCAAAATACAATGGTCCAACGCAATGGAGGAACTGCTGTTTAATACCAGTCATTGTATGTATTTGTACAAAACTGTAAACGATGGGCAAAAAGGAGATCAATATGGATTGAAGGCAGATATAAACTAACTATTATTATGACACTTTTATGCATGTAAAGGCTGTTTATTTTACATACTATGCATTAGATAGTAATTGAAGCCTTGAAGTAAAGGTTGTAACTAGAAAATCATCAGTTGTAGTCTATTTTTAACAGACTTTCCCAGTAAAGCCCACTCCACTGCTACCTATGGTGTGCTTCTGTCGGCTTGCAGAGTAAAAGGTGCTGTCATTTTTGCCTGAGTGCACCACTTACTAGCAGTCACACCCCTTCTTTTACACTCAGTGTATTCCACCTGCTTTTTCTGGGCTCCCATGCACACCCTCCAGGGGTTTATTATAATGCACTCCACATCTTTGTTTGATTTTTAAATAAAGAGAGGACACGTACCTTTTGTCTGTATTTTTGCAATATTGCTTTTCTTGTTCAGTGGCACACATCAGCAGCAGCAACATTCACATTCATTTGCACTCATGTTTCTGGCCATCTGGGGAATGTGAGACCATTAATAACTCTCCTTTTCAGCTCTGTGTCTGTCTCCATTAATCCTGAGGGAAATATCTGGCTCTTTAGCTGCTAAATGTTCCACTTTGTTCACCAGGTAGTCACTAACTTTTTCTGTCTGCTGGCTGTTGGCAGTGGGATTTTAAAAGTAAAACTGAACCAGCCACAAAAGTAAAACACTGAGCTCAAAGTTGCTATAAATCTCTGTACAGTGTTGGGGAACTGCAGAGATAATTATTGGTAGGTTCTACACTAGGAGCAATGCCTTTCACATAAAGGCAGTCCTGCAAGCCATTGTTAGTATTATAGCAGCTTTAGAGATTGACATCTTAGTTGGAAATGAACAGGGGATGAGTGCTACAGACAGAGGAGGGAAGTCACAAAGTACTGAGATAATCACTGTTGACAGAAACAAAATATATAATAAAACCAGCTTAACCCTTAAAAGCCACTGAAGTAACTGCAAATAAACAGAAAGCAATTTTTTGTAAGCATTTCTTTCAGAGAGGAATGTGGAATCTATTTTTTAAATACATATTTGTGATTGTGTATGTGAAATTGTGTGTGTCTGTGTTCAGGTGTTGTACAGTGAGAAGGACTCAGATGGTCCCCCCAGTGTTCAGGTGGCAGAAGGAGAGGGGAATATGTCGCTGCTCCTCAGGGTTCTCCAAAAATACACAGTGTACATGCTGCAGGTGCTGGCGTACACACGGATGGGTGACGGCCCTCTGAGCAACCCCATACTGCTCCGAACCAAAGAAGACGGTAGGATGTGTGTGTCTGTGTGTGTGTGTGTGTGTCTCGGTGTGATCACTGACCTTTCTGTTCAGCAGTTTGTTCAACACTTTTGGCTTCTTCTCACCTCTGTGACTGCTTTTCACCTCTTTACACCTCACCTGTCAGCGCAGCCATCAGCCCCAGTCTTTCCCCCACTTCACTGATCATCCACTGGGTTCAGCTCACCCATCAGACCCCCTCCACAGTCTAAACAAGGAGAACACTCAATTGTGTAGGTGTGTGTATCTGTGTTAGTGTTCGCCCATGTGTGCAGATCTTCTCAGATGCAGAGATGTGTTAACAATGGTAGACTTTTCAGGATGCCAGGAATCCAGTCTGGTCTATCAGAATAATGAAATACAAGCAGGCACAGACACACACGCATGCTTAAAGGGCGAGACTTATATACACACACTCATACACACTCATCTTTTATCAAACAGTGTCAGGTTTGAAAAGTTTTTCTCATTTCAGGATGAAACAAGAACAGGGAAGTCAATTCCTGGCAATGCATAATGAACCCCCTTCCTGTCTGTCAGCCACACACATACATAAACTGTACATACACAGATATACACACACATGAAGTCACATTGACATGTAGTCGGTGGTGTGGAACATGTGCTTTTTATCAGGAACAAAGGCAGAGTCAGTGTGAGGTTGAGAAAATAGCATTTTCTATTTTGTTTCTTTTAGAAGTGCCTCTTAAAAATGTGTAAGACACTCACTATATATGTCCGTGTGTGTGTGCATGTGTGGAGCGCAGATGCACATACATTTGTGGGCCTTGGTCTTGTCATTCTAATGTGTTACAAAATATGTGCCTGATGTTTAGATATTCTCTTTCTCATTACAGGAGTTTGTTTGTGCTTCTTTCTGCTTCTCTTTGTATATGTGATTATAGTTTCATTCTCTGCCAACTCCCTTCTCTAATTTTCTCTCCAGTCCCAGGGCCCCCTGTCAGGATGGTGTTTCCAGAAGTTCGATTGTCATCAGTTAGGGTGGTTTGGCAGCCACCCACAAACCCCAACGGCATCATATTAGGTACAAAAACAAACACACGAACATACAAGAAAGCACATATTTAATAACATTTTAATCATAATCTAAAGTTTTACGCTTGTAGCGGCAACGGATTTATTTTCAATTGCTGAAGGACAGAGCTCAGCTTACAGAGGCAATGAGTTAGCAGTTTTAAACACGCTCACACATACACACACTGCTGTGATCTTTCAAGGGAAGGAAGGAAGTAAAAGCCGTAAAATGGAAAAGAGCTGATTCTGTTTTTAGCTTTCAAACAGGGGTCAGCTCTTTCTACTCTCCACTTCGCTGCTGAGGTTTGTTGGTATTTATGTACGCATGTGTGTGTGTGTGTGTGTGTGTGTGTGTGTGTGTGTGTGTGTGTGTGTGTGTGTGTGTGTGTGTGTGTGATGTCAAACATCAAGCTTGTGCCTTGGAAAAGGGCTATTATAGCTGCTGAAGCAAGACACCTTTCCTAATGCATACATAAACACATATATAAACACACATATAACTTGTTTCTGAAACTGCAAATCACAGCGAGCAGAGTGAATCAGGAAGAACAGATTAACGAAGAGGAAGAGAAGCAAGGTGGAGGCGAAAGGAATGTGAGAGCTGCTGAACTGGAAAGAGAGAGAACAGAAGGGGAGAGACAGCAGAGAGGAGATGTATGGAGGTGAGAGGAGGGACAGGTGTGTGTGTGTGTGTGTGTGTGTGTGTGTGTGTGTGTGTGTGTGTGTGTGTGTGTGTGTGTGTGTGTGTGTGTGTGTGTTGCACAAAGGGGGAGAGAGGAGTAGTAGTATTTGTCCTCTCAGTGGGGGAGGGAGTTGAGCAGGACAGTGTGAGTGATGTGTGACTGTATTGTAAGAGGGAGGACATTTAGTGCGACACCACTCTGTGACAGAAGGATGAGTAGGAGGGCAAATCTCTCTCTCTCGATCACACAAACAGTTCTGCTGTGTCCTTGTTTGTGTGTTTGTGTGTGTGTGTGTGTGTGTGTGTGTGTGTGTGTGTGTGTGTGTGTGTGTGTGTGTGTGCATGTGCGTGCATGTGCGTGCATCTGTTCATTTATCTGGATACAAATAACTGTAGTGTACCGGTTTCTTTAGCGCTCATAACTGCCTCATTTCTCCTTGGGCTCTCAAGCCATGGGACACTGATACAGAAGGTGGACAGAGGAGAAACAAGACCACAGAGGGTGCACAATCTAATTTGGCAGAAGGCATTTGCCTTCTCACATGACCTCTCCATGAATATAATACAGTCACATGCACACGATCAGCAGCAAATACACACTGGATCCCACTCAACACCACATACTACTTACAACTCAATTGTAAGTAAGTAACTTATTCATACACTAAAGCGACAAAAATAATTACTTAAAAAAGTTGGTATGCAAATAAAAAAAGTGAATGTATATGTAATGTAATGTATTGATGTGCACTGTTGTCCAACAATGCAATTGTCAAAGGAAATGGCAGAGCTACACAACATCTTGTCTCCTTACAAAGTTTTAATGGCAGTGGCATTTCAAAAGCTCCAGTTTAATGCCTGTCACTGCGCGTATTGCATCACTAGCTGTTAGTACAAAACTGTAAACAACACTGATTTATTGGCAAAAACAGCCAAGACTGTATAGGTTGGAGGCAGAAGTACAAAGAATGTACTATCATTCAAGTAGCTTAGGCAGTAGCTCTGCACTTGCTGTAAGATTTTCATCAACACAGACAAGGCCAGTGAGAATTGAGAAACTAAAGGCAAAAACAAAACATGTAACAAAATACAACATTTTGAATGGTTTAAACCTTGAAGCAGTAGGAATATAAGGTACGTGTTAAACCTTTTTGTGGTGGAAGGACATGGGGTCTCCCTGACATGACAGTCACCCTGTAATGGAGCTTTAGCCTCGTGTCTGACACCAGCTATATCCCAATGATATTCAGTACACAATATAATGCTCTGACCCAATTGTTTAGATGCAAGAGGATTTGTAGTGTAGCTGTTATCCAATAATCTTCCACATGCTGCGCTCACATTAACATACAATCAGACTATCTGATGAGATTATCAGACACAGAACCAGATTATGTGCCTCTGAGCAGATTAACATGACAGTTTTACTGTGAACCAATCGCATCCGCAGACTTGTGAGTTTGTGTGATTTCATGGATGTGCGTTGTGTGTATTTGGTGTACAATACAATCTTCATATTAACAGCCTTTGTGAGTGGCCAGTGGCCTGTGGAAAGCTTGGTCGGGGATCAGTGGTTTGAGGTTGTGTAGTGTGTTGAAGGATGTTAGTGTTATTACATGGCCTACTGCACATGAGACAGAGAAACAGACACAAGCCACATCCACCATGGGACCCAGCCATGGGGACAGAACAGAGGTTGTATGATTATAAAATGTGTGTGTGTGTGTGTGTGTGTGTAGGGGAATGTCAGTGTGTGAGCATGTACTGATGGCTTCCTCTGTAGTTTTTTTAGTTTGTTCCGTTTTTGGGAAAGACAGAGTCTAAGGGCTCCATACAGAAACAGGAAGCAATGGGAATGAAGTGGAATTGGACCTGTTTCAGGGGCTGCAGAAAAGATTGTTTGTTTGTATGTTTTATTGAGGAAATGAGGCTGTATGATATGGCATTGTGTGGCTATGTGCAGACTTATTCCTATCTCAAATTGTGCTGTCTTTGATATCTGTGTGCGCTAAAGTAGGCCACAAAAAAACACATCTACACATAACAATCTCTGTCTTACTTCTCCTTTTCTCTTTTTTTTCTCTCACTAGGCTACCAGATCTCCTACTGCCTCGACAGCAGGGACCCTCTGCGCTGGACCACAGTGGAGGTGGGGTCCAATGCTCGCCAGTTCACTGTCACAGGACTTTCCCCTGAGCAGACCTACGTGTTCCGACTCACTGCTCGCACTGCCGTGGGCTGGGGCCAAGAACAGGAAGCCTTGGTTGTTACAACCGAGCGTAGAGGTGAAGGACACACACATACACCTTAGCAGTGCTCAGTATCTCATTTTCAATCCTATCTGTCTGACTCTAAACCACTTCCATTAAAATGTACTAGGAACCCGACCTGCATGAACACTCAACTTGCACAGAAACATCAGGTGCTGAATGATTCAGCAAGCATGTATGGCATGTTTTATCATAAAGTGTTGTGTTGAGTTAAAAGCAAGTTCTTGTGGAAAAAAATAAAACTGGAGCTGACTGTTTGAAGCCAAATTCTTTGGCCTAATAAGTCACAGTTTGGCAAATTAATGAAGACTTTGGTTGGGACAACAACCGCTTCTCCCAAACCAAACCCATCCCCCTTTTTCCAGCCTTCGATGGCCAACAATGAATCAGCAGTAAGAGGGAGGATGACACTGGACAGTACAGAGAAAGCTTTTGATGCTTTTAGTTTCATTTGAAGTTTTAATTTCAAGATAAATAAATATAAAATTTGTTTCCTAATAATTAAGTTTCCAGAGAGATATTTGACTTAAATTCTACTTTTCTAAACTTCGCTGTTGTTAGTTTTCAAATATTGAAAACACATTAATGCATCCTAATCCTAATCCTGTTCTGAATTTATTATTTTTCTTGTACAGTAATGAAAAAGCAGCAACAGGTGTCATATTCACCATGACAACTGCGCAAACTCTTATTTCTGACTGTAAGATGTGGTTGAAAAGCACATCAGAGACAGTTGTGGTCATAGTTGCGACAGAGTTTGCGTACACCTTCACCCAGCAGCGAATCTCTGAACCAGACAGGACAGACTCAGCTGCTGCTGCCGTGCAGTTTGTTTTCTAAGCTTGACACTGACAATCTTTAATGGAAAAGAGTCTTTGTGAATGCTATAAGTTGCACCTGTGTTGAGCCAAAATATCTACTATAAAAAGGCCTACAGGGACAAATCTTCTGTTCTGTTTGCACCAGTTGGTATGATTTAATTCTGAAACTGTATGAAATTGCCCACTAATGGAACCAGTGTAACAAGTGTTCTCGTTTAGTTTCTATGGAAAAAAAATACTTTTCTGTATTGCTGGATAATTTAACTAGAATAATGGGGTGTAAGCTTGGGAGCTTTGCGTAATGACAAGTAAAATATGGTTTTTCATGCAGCCCACTATGTACTTATCATGCATCTCATGTGCCATTTATGCCACAGCAATGTAATAAACTGTAATGAAATTCACATTCAATCATAATGATGCATAGGGAAATATAAGATGTTCAATCAGATTAGACATGAAATTCTTTAAATGAGCCAGTTATAAGCAGGAGTGACTTGATTAATGTGATTCATTTTACCTGTGCTTTTACCTTTTACCTGTTTGCCACTAGAAAAGTGTATTATAGCAGACAACCACGATTATTTTAATATTTTGTCCTTGCTTCCATGTTAACTTTGGTAATAAATGTTAACTTTGGTAATAAAATAGAGTGGTACATTGGTCAAGGATTATATTTCGTCACCCATTATATTATTTCTTACAGTAGAGCAAATGCAGGAAGAGTATTGAAATTTTACTATTTTAAGCTTTTATGATTTCTACTTAGAGGTGTAATGAGTTGCAGTCTATGTGAAGTCCTTGCAGAGATAACATTAGGTAAAGCTCATAAAGGTTATCTGTGCTTCCACAACAAGTAGTTAGTGGTCGGACGTGCAGAAACTATTGTTACTGGGCACTGGACATTGACACAAGATAAAGAGTGTGACCTTTTCAATGTGTGGACATTTTATACACAGAACAATACGAAATGACATTTTGAAGCTCCAGTGGATGAAGAGCTGCTTGATAGTAAATGTAGATGAAATTACCAGGAATTACTGCTCCTGTAAGGCTGGTGAATTTACTCAGGGACATTTGTTTAAGATGTTTGTGGCATTATGTGGATACCGTCTACTGAATGAAACAACAAGGGTTTTTCACCAACTGTCTTGCAACACTGGCTACTGTCTCATTGGGATCATGTGTGCTGTTGTGGCCAGGTGAAAAATGTTAGTAGGTGGTTTATTCTGCGAAAGGATGGGCGAGCAATATAAATCTAAATCATAAATATGATCAATATAAAGATAGTTAGAATTACAATTGCAGATAGCGCTCTGTGATTGTGGTAATTTTAGCTTTTAAAGCAGCACAATGTTAATTTTCCTTCAACATTTTAATTTTAGCTGTCACTGGCCCGATCATAGGCTATAAACTGTAACAATAACAGAATTCAACAGTTTATACGGATATAGGGGCCTGAGCAGTGACTGTAACTCTCCCAAGATAATATTCTCTCTAAAAACCTGAAGCAGATGTATTTCCTACATGGCAGTCAGTGGCCAGAAAGGAGGAACAGCTTTTTATAGTGACTTGATTTTTAAAGAGGTGAATTGAGTGAGAAGTGAAGTTCTTTTTCATTCAATTTTGAAACAAAAAAAAGTTTTCATCCTCCACAGATTTAGAGGTCTAGATGCTTTTATCTCATCTTATCTGGACTTCTTCACCTCTCTTCTCACCTCAATCAACTGCTTTTAGGTCTTCAGCTTATTTTGAATGCAGCAGCTATTTCAACTCAAACCAAATAAAGATTTACCAATACACCAAAGGTTACAATAAAGCCGGCTGCTGACTGCAGGAGTTCCAATGTCCAATAAAAACTGAATTTTTGAAATATTTGTTATCGTTTCAAAGCGACTAATATCTCACAGATGTTAAATTGAATCTATCAACCAATGCTTCTTTGCCTTCTGTCAGTAATGTCTACATCTGACACAACTTCCTCCAATCAACACTGCACATAGTTAATAAAACAGGAGACTCCCACTTTTTGTGTATATTAGAATGTAATGAAGCAGGATGCATGTAATAAACAAAGCTAATCGTTTAACAGTATTAACTTAAGGTACAAGCCATAAAAGTCAATACCAGAGATCCATCATACATATACAGTACATCATCCCCAAGTGTTATCAGCTACAGGCTGAGTGCTGAGTCACTACATGGGAGATGACACAGACAATCCGACAAGGTTGGTCTGCAGGTATATATGGTGCATGAATGAATGAGGTGCAGGTTGGGAGAGCTCAGGTGACGGCAGGGGAACATGTGTGTGGACAGGCAGGGCAAACAGATGAATATGAGCAGGGTGGAAATTCAGAGCTCTGGAGAAATGATAGGGAAAAATATGACCTGGGAGCAGTGAGAATAGTCTGGAGGCACCTTTCACATTATAGGTAATTGATTGGTCCAGTGTTAATTTAAAATATTGATTATAGTCACTTTGAAGACCGATAGTTATTTTTGTCGGCTTTCACCAGAATTCTTTTCAAAATGTGCGTGGTGTGTCGACATAAAGTCCCCTTGTAACTTGTGTACCAATAAAGTTTTGTTTTGAAAATGTAGCTTAGAATTTAGTATAAAAATACTGTGTACAAACATTTAACAGACAGAGGTTACATAAGCATTACATTCTGTGAGCAGGGTAATATTACCAGTATATAAAGAGATATGGAGAGTGAAAGGTTTAAGTTCCTATCACACCAAAGTGAAATATCGCTTTGATAATCACTTCAAAAGTTCTGGTGTCTCAGTACCCTAACGCATGAATAACTTTTGGTTTGAATGTAACTCACAGCCTTAGATATATGTCACCCCTGATCTCTTTGTCCAATTTTCTCTGTCAGCCTGGTAAAGCATTGAAATGCTACAAAAATCCTTATATTAAATTGTAACAGTGAAATGATTTTTTTTTTTTTTTTTTTTTTTTTTTTAATGAAAACCTGGAATCATGATGTCAGATATTCTGTTCAGAGCTATGAGCTTGTGTAGTGCATTTTAATTGGATCAGATATCATAACATTGGCAGCATCATTATCAGGATTCCTTTAGAATAGAATTCACTGGTTCCCTGTTCCACTTCAGTGACATAATGGCCCATTCTCAATGTGAGATAGACAGAATAGCCTAATAGAGATTTCTTTCTGATGATGCTGAAGAGACCAACTTAATCCCTAGAAAAAGAAAATTGGTTTTTTGAGCGTGCATGTGGGTGTGAACGTGTGTGAGTGTGAGGCTGCATGGACGTGCATGCATGTATTATACAGAAAACCGCAATTCCCCCAGAGAGATTTGTCTATGCTGATGGTTGTCTCCAAGAGGGTGATAACTGATAAGGTAATGGACAACATATAGTAACATATTTAGCAGCATTCATTCCCCCCACACCCCATATTTCCACTCTTCTAGTATCACCCCAGTCTTCCTCTCCTGCACTCGCACCCTCTCCTCTCTTCTCTCCTCATGGCATTAAATAGTTGTGTAAGTGCTGAAAGGGCATCACTTGTTCTCACAATTATGAGTTGATTATCAGAACATGATCTTTACTGTGGAACAGAACAAGAGGAGAACAGACAGGCACAGATGGTATCAGGAAAACAAAAGAGCAAGAGAATCGTCAAATCTTGAAGGGAATGAAGAATAAGGGCGTGAGGGAAGAGGGGAGACAAACAGATTTGACTTAAATTACTTGTGATAAGAATGAATGAAGGGAAGGCAAGCCTGTTTGTGAGTGTCAGTGTGTGACTGTGCTTGTGCGTTTGTTGGAGAGCATAAGTGCAGATTAATTAAGCTTCAGAGAGAATCGATAATGCTTTTATTTCTAAACTTAATCGATAACCCGGTGCCTCTGAAATTAAACAGATATGCGTGCGTGCATGCACATATGTGGTTACACGTGTCCACTAATCACACAGCTCCTGCCAACACAGTTGTACAAAGACACTGACTTCTAGAGCCATGTTTCATCTTCTAATTGAATAGTGAAGACACAGACAAATACACACACACAAACACACACCCTGGCAATCTGCTGAAAAATTGTTTCTTTGATTCCGCAGTGGCTAGATGTCTTGTTTCATATAAACATATGTATGCTTTGCAACAGTCACACTGATGCATATGTGATGTAAATGTAGGCTGCCATGTCCTGTATTATAAGCTTTTTGCAGCATATGGTCCATGATAGTTTCCATTTGTCCAGGTGACAGTTAATTTCAATATTTATAGCTACAGATAGAAGGGAAGTTATAGGAAAAACTTGAATTAATGAGCGAAGAAACATATTGAACGCAGATGTTCCTGCACAGGGCATTTACATGCATTTAGGTAACTAGGTTTCAGTTGACTCTTTGCAGCTCATTTCTAAAACGTTGGTTTCTGTAATCGAGGTAGGGGATCAAGCAAACCGATTTCCCTAGCTAGATTTTTACTACAAAAAACTGATTTCTTAGTCATGTATGTGTGCATACGCATCTCTAATCAGCTTTTAACATGCATGCATGCATGTGTATGACAAAGACTTCAGGCAGAGAAAGTATCACTGTGACAGTGGAACAGATGAAAGGAAAGATCATTACATGTAGCGATGCATCCTTTATTTAATATAACTCCATGCAGAGTCTGACTAAAATTGAAACTAACTCAATGTACCATCTAGAAGTCTAAATATATCTGTTTCCACTGCTAATCATATGAATGTGAATGTTATTATTTATATATAATATAATATAATGTTATTTATTTCATACTGTGTGGAGAATCTCTACTGTCTCCAGCCCCCTCAACACATATACATGTGTAATATCAATACTACAGTTAGAATAATAGCATAGAAGCTGTTGTAATGGCCCAACACTTTACTGAAACACTCCTTTAATTTGTCATCCACGCATTTATCTCCATCACAAACAGCCACATCTGTGATGAAGATAAGTGTGTTGATGTTTAGACCTTTTTCATTTGTTTTTTACATCCAGTACCTTACTGACATGTGGTAATAATGCTGTCCTTTAATTTGTCATTCAACTGTATTTCTAAGCTGTATAAGTAAGTGTAGTCATTTTCCTTTACGAACAAAAATATACAAATAAATACAATAACAGCCACACGATCTTGGGGTAACAACATAATTTTATGTATGGTTGGGTGTTTGAAAGAATGTGACAGAATATCAACAAGTGTCTGTTTTTTAATCAAAGAAAAACTGAGAATTTCATTTGTTTCTTTCACCCTTCCCCTTCAATTCTTCTGTTTCTGTCCTTATCACAATGCTTTTTCTATCTTTCCTTTCTTCCCCTCTCATCTCTTCTTTTCCTCTTTCATTTCCTCCCACTCTCATCTTTTTATCTCACCTACCCCCCCCTTCCATACCACATCCACAGAGCGTCCCCAGCCACCCAGGAGGTTGTCTGTTTCACAGGATGGGGTTGAATCCCGCCGTCTTCGCCTCAGCTGGGTGACTGGAGGCTCAGGCTCCTCTCCCCTGAGATACTTCACTCTGCAGGTCAAACAGCTGCCCAGTGGGGACTGGAGCACACACGTCGCTGACATCCCACACAACGTGACCACCTGGACCGTTGACAGGTACATACATGTGCTCATATTTACTGTCATTCACATGTGGCAAAAGTATCTTGAATGCCAGTTGACTGTTTGGTTAGAAACAGTGATTGTCCAGTCACAGTTTACCAATGGACGGCAGGTCTGTCAAGTTCTGAATGCTCCATTTATAAAGAATTTGAAGGGTGGTGTCTTTTTAGTTTTTCAAAAGCAAAAGTGCAAAGAATGGGTGTTTGCTCTCATATAAGTTGCAAACGTTAGTTTGACTACCTGCAGTAGTAATTGAGCATTGCTTTCATACTTTGTTGGGTTACAAATGTCACAAAGCTCCAATCACAGCAAGAAACAGTGTGGACACTGATCCAGGATGCTTTTATATCCAAGTTTGGCCTGTTGTTAACATCTCTGTTCTTCTCTTTATTGGCTTTTGGGAAAGTTTACACTCCAGCAAGCTTACCCAAGATAGCATTGCTTTTGACAAACTTATCAGTTAGTTAAATCTAACATCTCTCTCGCTTGTCCAAGTGTGTAAACTAAGCAGCTAAACCGGATTATGTTAGAATGAAATTTTTCCAAATTATCCCACACTGTCATACTATCTTTCTCTATTTCCATGTCTTCTACCTCAGCCATCAGTTGGTGAGGATTTTTGCCTGTTTGCTTTAGCCTCAGTCCTTCAGCTCAGTACCCTGTGTGGCCAGAAAGCTGCATATTTACTTTCAGAAATATTCTTATTCTTATTTTAAAAGAAAGAAGCTTGAAATCTGTAGCAACAGTAGCAACAGTATCTAAGTCAGTAGGCCATGTCAAGCATCCTTAGAGAAGACCATAGAATAAAAATAATTACTGTTTTTCTTTCTTTCATTTCAAAGCCTTAACATGGAAATGTTGTTTAACACGACATATTAGACTTGAATTAGTAAAAGTCAATCTGTAAAAATCTTGTAATGTTTATGCATTGATGGGGAGAAGAGTGGACAAGGGCATACTGTGAAATGTCAAAGTAAAGACCAGGGAATTATAACACAAACAGGAAAAAAAATTATTTAGCTCAAGAAGTAAAGAGAAAGTGTTTGTGGAGCAAAAAAAAACCAAAACATCAGCCACAAAGAAACCACCAGGGGGAGAAGAGTAATCATAATCACTGCAGAAACATGGAGGATCTCAGTCACCTAATCACACAGGAACAGCAGGAACAGCTCTGTTTTTTTCTCTCTTAATAATTCTCACTCTGGCTTCATTCTTTCAAGTTTGTGTCTGCACTTTATCTATTCTCCCTCTCTACAACTTTTTTTTAACTTATCATCAGTCATCCCTCTGGTTGTCACTACCTCCTTCCCTCCCTCCATCCATCTATTCCCAGCCAGTACTTTCAAAAGCTATCAGCCACATACTTTTTCTTTCGTGCATCTTCAAGCATCATCCCATAGAAGGAGCCTCCATTTCAGTTGAATCGCTTCCTTTTCCACTCCTCTCTGTTTTTCCCTCTATCCTCTTCTCCCTGGTGAGACAGTCATTATTGCAGCAGGTGATGGTGGTCAGACTGGATGGCTACTCCAACCTCCCCGATAGCCTGAGTAGCAGGACTATGATGAGGCTTATTTTAGTTTAGTGTGTGTCTTCTGCTTTGTGACTGTTTGCGTGCGTACGTTCACGAGCTATCACAGGGCTATTTGAGATGCTGAAGACTGTTCTCTGAGTGTGTCTGTATCAGCCGGTTTCAAACCTGCCTCGGGGAGATGTGCCATGATGGCGGTGCTGCTGCTGTTGTTTTGATGCGGTTTTTTAGCTCATTCTATCACTGAACGCTCTCATTACGTTGCCGGATGGAAGAATTAGCTTACATCTCTGTGTGCTCACACTCATACTTACTTGTTATCTGTCCTTAATTGTTGTTTTCCAGCGAGACATCTTTGGAACCAAAACATTGAATTCCCCAGGCTAGTGCACAGACACACAAAGTCCACATGCACACACTCTCAAACACTGTCCTTAACATCCTCCCAGTGCTCTTGGTACCCCACCATCTTTGCGCTTGGTGCCTTTGATGTTCTATTCCTACGATACCCACAACCCCATAGGGCCTTTTCTTGTCCCTTATTGGGCCCGGCTCATTATTATACAAGAAGACACTTGAGCAGTTCTCCTGTCGCCTGCTGAATTTCTAACTGGTCCTCTGAAGTCTCCTAGGCACTCTGTAAATAAAGTCTAGAAAGGGAACTTGCAGGTAGATGTGAGCAGGAGTAGAATGACTTCTTGTGACAAATTATTAATTGCTCCTGTTAACTCATGATAATAACAGATTAAATCATTTCAGATTAAATCATCAATTAGAAATATATGTTAAAAAAAAAAATTACTGTTTTGCAGCCAGCTGTCCTTCATAAATTTCAATCAATGTCCTACAGTGTATGTGGGAGCGGATTCATTTATACTATTAGCATGTTTTAGGGCACCATGCAGCAGACTTGTTCAGCCAGTCCCTGCACAATGGGTGCATGTTTGTTGGGCTGATTGTAAGTGGCTCTAGAGTAAATTGTTTTCAACATGACTGATGTAAATTGTTATTCTGTGCTTATTAATGCTCTCACCTTGCACAAAGGAGAAATGCAGATAAGATGTTGTGGTAGTATGGCAGTGAAAATACTTTGGCAGGGGAGACAATTAGGAAAGGTGTTAGATAATTATTATTCAAGACCTTGTCTGATCTTCAAAGGCCACTGAAAGAGCAAAACATGCTTTGTGAGAGGGGGAGAAGGTGGTTTTGGGAGAAGTTATTTCCAAAGTGTTAAAGGTACCCAGTGGAGTTTTTTTTGACCACTTGTGGTGCTGTGTAATAATGTTTTGATGAGCTGTATTCTTTGTATCTTGTATAGAACATGTGCCTTTTTTGTGTGTACTCCTGGTAGAGTAAGAGGACAAGACCACAAGCCGATGCTAACAATGCAGAGTCAAAACATTCAAAAGAAAGATTTATAAAGGCTTTACAGGGAAGGAAATGCGTTCAATGTGTTTGTAGGTACTGCTGTTCGGTGAGAAACTTGTAGTGGAAACATAAAACCTGCCTGAACTTAACTTTGTCTAATGTCTTTTATACCGTTAGGTGCAATTCAAAGTGCTTTACAGGTGACTGATAAGAAAATAATAACACAGTCCAAAAATCAGCTGTGAAACAATAGGAGACTAAAGCACATTCCTGTCGCTAAGACTAGCCGCTAAGGTGCAATTTTCACCCATGTTACAAGTCAAAAGAAAAACATTTTGGATTAACAACTGATCCATCCACTGTGATGTGTGAAAATTCATTGTGAGAACTGAGAGAAGTTATTACTGACTACTGTTGATTGATGTTCATGAGGCTCAGCTGGTCCTGAGGAGACTCCCCACTAAGACATGCCTTCAGCTGTAATGCTATCATGAAAGGCTTTTGCTCAAAATCATGAGTGTAAATGTATTGCTCTGGTGTTATTGGCTAAATTACAAATGCAATACTCTCATCGGGTGGTTTAGTAATAAATTCACATTGAAAAACAATGTTGTAACAAGTCCAGCAGCCTTTCACAGACTTAAAATGGAGTAATAAAGAGATTTTGTATCTGAAAAAAATGGAAATATAATCTTTAATGATTAATTTTTTTAAGGCTGCACTTTGTTTTTTGTGTCCATCCATACACGTGTTTGTGTGTACAGGTTGAAGCCCTTCACATCGTACAAGTTCCGGATGCTGGCCACCAACGATATAGGAGACAGCGTCCTCAGCAAAGAAACAGACGCTGTTACAACTCTGCAGGATGGTGAGAGACTGGGGCACCGGAAAGAGAAGAAAAGACGAGGAATTATTTACATTTTAAAACATATCAGAGAAAATCTGTGAAGAGATTGAAGGAAGCAAGTCTGTTTGTGTATCTTTTTTCCTCATTCTCTCGCTTTGTGTTTTCTTTCCAGTGCCTGACGAGCCTCCAGTGATCCTCGCAGTAAAACCAACAACCACTACCTCAGTCCTGGTGCAGTGGAAGGTATTTTCAGACAAACACAACTGTCCCTGAGACTCATGCACTATATAAACACAGACCTACACAACTAAATTTTAGAGTACAGGTTAATAACTTGTTTGGAGAATGAGACCCCTGCAGGCTTACTGTGTGTAGTGTTTGTATGTGTGTTTGTGCTATGTGTGTGTGGATGCAATTACCATTATTACTGAAGCAGCAGAGGTCAGAGGGCAGCACAGACAGATTGGAGAGATGGAAGGAGAGATGGATGAACAGACGGAGGGAAAGACAGTCCTGGGTAGGGGAGAAAAATGTTCGTAGTCCTAATGAGAATATAGCAGCAGGAGAGATGTTAGAGGGCGAGAGAGGCAAATATTGGCAATGTCCGACAAAAGAGGAAAAAGAGAGAAAGGGAAGTTATGGAAAAACAGAGGTGGTTTATAAGCCATTGTGATATGTGAATAGACCGTAAATACAGCCTAACAACTTAACTGCTTGTCACTCTTCCTCCTCTGTTTGGGAATGTCTTCTCTTGCTCCTTCTAGCCTTATGTCAAAGCAGAAGGAGGTAGTGAAAAAACAAAGTCACCAGCAATTTCATCATCCTTTACAAGAGTGCCAAATCCACTGAAGCATCACTTTGTCTGTGCAGGTTACAGCCAAACCAATCCACCAGCCCTTTAAAGTGGACTCTGCTGATAAAATACTGCTCTTCCTGCCTGCCAGCTCCCTGTCAGTCACCAAGAATGAAAATTAGCATTCTGCAGAATTCTCAGAAGTTTCTTTTTGAGAAACAGATCAGTAATACTTCTCTACATGTGTCTAAGTGTGTGCTTATTTGCATGTTTCCAGCATCCCAGTGATGACAGCATTAATGGGGTGTTGACTGGCTACCGGCTGTACTACAGAGAACTTCCAGTTAACACCTCCACTTTCGCTGAAGCAGAAGTCCAGATGACCAAAAACACCAGCACAAGTTCACTCATTACAAGTGAGTAGCACTGATAATAATGCTACGCCTATTCTCACATGGCACATATGCAGAATACAGAGGTAACTTACTATCACTTCAGGCGCTTAGTAATTCTTGAAACTATTGGTTCTTTATTACAGACTGAAGCAGACAAAAACAGAGCTCTTATTGCTGGGAGATTTTATCAACTAATCCTAATCCAGCTAACTGTGGTTCTCTGGTTGACTTTCAATTTGTTTCCAGCTCAGTCATTTTATAACAGTAAATAAATATGTACCTGTTAACTACATACATGATATTACACTAAAACAAATAATAACAGTCAGCATCATCACTACCTGATTATTCATATATATGATTTAGGAATAATTAAACATCTGTGGCAAAGTAGAGCTAGTTAGTTTTTGGTAAAATAAGAAATAAGATTGACCATTATTTCGCTCTAGCACAAGCCTGTTTAGCTGCTCTGCTTACATGCCTATGTAGGTGAAGATTTTCTCCAGGGCCTTGGAACTAACCTGGTTAGAAGTGCAGGTCATAGTCAGCCATGCTGACACATGCAGATTAAATTAGATCAAATGAACACACTGTTCAATTCATCCCTCGCAATTAGTTTTTGGTTTGGAAGTGGATAATAAAAGGCCACCATGCTCTTTAATGAGCATGGCTCCTGCTATTGTACCATGCTCACTGCTTTGAAATATGGAGGAATCCAAAATTTGACAAGTCTGCTCTGTTGCTTGTTATTGTTTCTAAACTATGATTGGACAAATCATGGTTCAAGGGATTTTCAGGGGTTTAGTGAATGGTCAGTTGCTCTATCGTGTTAGAAAGCTTTACATCCACAATCAGTATTGTACATCCCTGGCTGTAGGTTTGATCTGCTCAAATCTTTCTATCTGTTTACAAAAAGATCCCATTTAACAGTTCATGCTGCTGTGCTGGCCAAGCATTTTTCATGTAACCCATTTTGTAATCCATTTTGCAGTGTTTTTGAAACAAAGAATCTCATTCAGAATTTTTAAGCATTGAATAAAAAAGAGAGAGTAAAAGTCAGAGTAAAAAGTTTTCCACATCGGCACAGGGAGCAGGGACGAACTGTGACTGTGATTACAGACTAAACAAATGACCCTCATCGGACTTTTGTTTTCTTATGAGACCACCTATATTGCACTATAATATTGCACTAATAAAATATTATTATGCACTGTGCAGCCTGAAGTGCTTTATAGTAGATAGACTATCTGCTTGACGAGATTGGCAGATGGACAATTCTGTGTCCATCCAGCAACAACGAGTCTGACAAGCGTACTGAAACATAAAAGTCTTTAATACTGTCATTTTATTGAATGGCATTATAATTGCACAATTTATTGTTGAACTTGAAATGTTTATTGATTTACCCTCCCTCCATTTTTCTTTCACTCTTCCCAAGCCAAGAGTACCTTCAAGACAGTCAGCAGTGCCTCGCTAACAGAGTTTGAGTTGACACGTAAGTTATTTAAGATGGAACTGGGAAGTAAAGTCTTCATGTTTTAGATTTAGTTTTAGTTAGTTTTATGAGAAAACACTGTCTAAAATAATGTGTCAAAGACAGCTATGCCACATGGTTGCCATGCATGTTGAATACAAGTTTTTAAAGTATTATTATTTGTCTATAGAACTAAAGAAATTCAAACGGTACCAGATTGTTATGACGAGCTACAACATCATCGGAGAAAGCCCACCATCCACCCCAGTTGAGGTGTCTGTCGGAGAGGCAGGTATGTAAAAACAGAAGGAGCTGTTTCGATTTCAGTCGATGTGATACAGTTGAAATCTCCTATGGTTGAAAATTGTCAAAAGGTCCTGTCTGGTGCTCTTGTCACTCTCTTCTCTTTTCTTGCCTTGTCATGTCTACACCTCCTGCCCTGCTCTCAGTGCCCCTTGATGACATTGCCTCGAGGCTGATTGGTCTCCCTATTATAGGGAAGTGTTAAGGCTTGGTTTTAGTTCTCAGGTAAGAATTAGGTTTGGTTTAGGTTTAGGCTTGTATTTGTGTTGATAGAGTTATGGTTAGGGGCTAGGGAATGCATTATCTAAATGAGTGTCTTCACAGTTATGGAAAGACCTGTGTATGTGTGTGAGAGAGATATTGCTCTTATCTCTGTGGATCCATGCTTTAACTCTGGTTAAAGTTAAACAGGGGTTGGACCATCATTGCAAAATAAATGAACACACACAGTTCCAGGTGGAAATAATTTTTCTCTGTGCATCATTTTACACACATCATCACACAACAACAATGACAGTTAGAAACACATAAGCACAACACAGCAGCACATAACAGCAACAGGTGAAACAACATGAAAACAAGACAGGCAGCTCCCTCAGCGAGTCACCCTGTCTAAAGCTGCTATACCTCTGGGTAACAGGCTTTTGCCTGTTAATTGAGCCCCTCCGCACCTCAGGGACCTGTACCTGTACCCAGAGGGTCGTGCATTTAAGTCGCAGATCTCTGGGTGTGCAATGTCCTGTGCTATTGTACTTACAATGCATTCAATGGCCTTACTATTGAGCTCTGAGAGGTTGAGAGTGGGGAGTTATCTTTGCAGCAGTCTAACACGTGTTACACTTGTGAGTTTGGTACAGTAGGAGAAGATGGAGGTTACATGTGGTTTCTGAATTGGTGGTGGTTATGAAGATAGCTTTTTTGTCCTTTGTATGCTGGTTGAAGCTAAGTTTATTGTCCAGTGTGAGTCTGAGACATATGGAGCTTTACACTATTGAATTAATTATTTTGTTTTGTTATTAATAATGATGGGGTGCTGGAGAGACTTATTAATATTTCTCTTGTTTTCCCGACATTGAGATAAAGTTGGTCAAACCACTGGGTGAAGTAGTGATTGTCCAGAACAGAATGGTTGTCTGTGAGAACAACAAAAAGAGCAGTGTCATGAGTATTCGGGTTGCGTGAAGCAGGCTGGATAAGATGGCGAGGAGGGCAGAGTTGGTGGAGTTTCCGGATCATAAGATATCTTTGGATGTTGATGTTGAAAGCAGAGTTGAAGTCCACAAAGAGAATCCTGGCGAAGGTACCTGGGGAATCCAGGTGCTGGAGGAGAAAGTGCAGCAGACCGGCCACAGCGTGTTCTGCGCCCATCTTGGCCCTTGTGGCAATTTGGAGGAGGTCCAGTTGTTGGTTGACAACTGGCAGGATGTTGTGTAGCAGCAGATTCTCCTGTTTAGAAACAACAAAGACACAAACGAAAGTGCCGTTGCACAGATTTGCATATTATGATAGCATCACTTGCACATTTCTGCAATTTTCTCTTACATTCTAACACTCCCTCTATCAGACCGATGCTGTATTCATATTCAAGAGGTCTGTGTGTAGTATGTGTGTATGTGTAGAGTTTAGTAGGTTATACATATCACATGCAGAGGAGTGAGAGGTGAGGATAAGCAGTGGGAGGGGGTGGTAGAAAAGGCTAGAGGGGGATGATGAAATGGGGTGATATGGCCTTTTCTCTCGCCTCAGGTGCACACTGCTGAGTGTTCATGCATATGTGTGGTACAGTGGAGTAACAAGGTACTGCCTTAGGCCCATTCTAATTGGAAGGATAGAACATATCTTCTCTACTTCCCACTCTAACATCCAGCTGCACACTCACATACACACACACTCAGTAACCGAACAAAACATCTCTCCTGCTGCAGCTCCATCGGTGGCCCCCCAGTCTATCAGAGTGTCAGCAGTGTCTCCCTCCATCCTGGAAGTTTCCTGGGACACACCACCCCTCGAGACCCAGAATGGACTCATCCAAGGATACAAGGTGGCACAGAAAAACAACCACACGCACACATACAATATACACAAAGAATTCCTTGTGGCAGGTACATGCAAGACAGAAAAAGACATGCAGGGTTTGAGTCTCCACGTGGTAGAAAAGCACACAGCGTTGTTTATGTCTGCATTTAAAATGTCTCCCCTCTTGTCTTGGAGGAGATTTGCTCTGCTGCACCTTCAAGTGTCCTATAGAGACAAGAGAAAGAGAGAGAATTAAGTTAGAGGAAGAATCTGAATATCCTTTAATGGTTTCAATATCACTTCTCTGCCTGTCTCTCCTCCTCAACTCCCCTGTCCCACCCCCTCTCTCTTAGTACTTCAAACACAAGGTTATCTGTCCTGCTTTAGACACATTGATTTCTGCAGGAGTAGAGGGGGAATGGAGAAGAAAGAAGGGAATGTAATATTTGCAGAGTGAAGGAATAAGACGAGCAAGTGATCCCTGTAGAATCCTGATTAGAGAAGAGGATCGAGGGAATACGTTTAAACTACCAGAGATGGATGGACATGGGGAGGGTAATGTGAGGCAGAGGGAGTTAAGGAGATTAAGATGAGAGAAGTAGAGCAAAGAAAGAATGTTTAATGAATTTATAGGTTCTGACTTCTGTTAACATCCCTACTGTTAAATGAGCAGCACAGACGCCAGGTAGGGCTAATAGTAAACTTCACTGCAGTGTAATTCTTAACAGGTCACAGAAATGTCCTTGAGGGCTTGTTAAACACTGGAAGCATGATGGGTAAGGGGTACAAGTAATACCAAACTATGCAGGTCTTGTCAAGAGGAACTAAAAGGTTGCACCCTATGGAATGTTAATCTGAGCAGCAACCAAAAGCAAATTAGTCATTCATACCTTTGGTTGAAGAAAACCACAACTGCACATTTTCCTCACATCAACTTCAACTATTTTTTGTCTTAATGCCATTGAGATACAACACACTGTGCTTACCAAAATGGGTCAGTTATTTATAATAGAAGTGCAGAAGAAAAAGAAAAAAACCTTAAAAAAAAAAGATAAACCATTTCCTCCTGTGCGAAACAAACATCCAGCTGCTGTTTTTCATCACTTAAGATCCTAAATCAAGTCTTTGACAAAAGAGATGGTTGGAAAATCCATTTAAGGTTCTTGAGCCTATCAAATCATATCAAAATCATGTCCACTTATGGCAGCGTCAAATTGTTTTTTAGACTAATCGTGAGCGTCTCACATGTAGCGATTACTAAAATAGATCTTTTAAACAACAGGGTGGACTTTTATTTTTTTTTTACTAAAACATTAGAATGAAGTGACATGAAAGCTATTTCCTATTTTCTACAATATTGTTGTAATGGAAATACCTCTTTTTATGCACAAATTAGTACTTTTTGAATTGAGCAAATGGATGAGTTACTCCATATCTCATCACGGTAAGAGCCTGCAGAAGGACAGAGATGGTTTAATGCTGCCCTCAAGTGCTGCTCATGTGCTGCTACTTGTACCAAGTTTGAAAGTCCTAAATATAGCTGAGGAAGCTTTGTGGTACCTTTCTGTCAGGAATAATAACAAAATAGAAAGTCGCTTTTGGTTGTTGTTTCACTTTATAAACCAAACTGCAGAGACAGTTTATGTTCTGTAAAAAACCCTGCAGGGTGTGTGTGTGTGTGTGTGTGTGTGTGTATGTATATGTATGCATGTAGCAGCTAGAATTCATACAACAATTCAACAAAACGAAATACTTCAATTGAATTACCAAATAAAACATCAGCATACATCACCTCAGGAGATTAAAACCATTTCTTAAACATTCTTGCTATATATTGGCCATCTTTAAAGATCTCCTTTATGTCTTTGCAGTTATTAAATAGATTTAGTACTTAGTCCAAGGTCTCCCACTGCACTGAAGCTTTCATGATGTCGCTCACTTGTAAGTCGCTTTGGATAAATGCCCTCTAATGTTCCTCTAAGTCTAAATGTGCAATCTGAATCTATATAATACTTTAAGGTCACCATATGGTAATAGCATAAAACAACATTATATTGCTGCATGTTGTTACTGACTGACATGACACTGATGGCAAATACATGAAATCAGTCATATTGTATCAATCATAAGGTTGTCATTTTGTATATTTTGTTGGTTCACTGGTCAACAACACACCCAAAACTGACTGTAAACTAAATTGTCTGTGGTCATAAAGGCAGCAGTTTCATGATCTGATTAAATTTTTAGTGAGATGACAAACCACGTACTGTTTGATTAGACACCCAGGTGGTTGATTGTCAAGGAAACCATCCATGTGCCCTGCTTGTACAGGTTCTGAAATATTAATAATATATTTGTTTTTCTCAGACTTTGTACTTAAACATTTAAGCTTGAAATGTATGAACTGGCATGAGAAAAAGTCCTATAACCACTGCTGTGGCTGTTTTCTCCCTCTAAGAGCTTATAAGGGTGTATATAAGATACTTTTTCTTACTCATTTCTAATGCATGAGGCTCAACCACCTTGGTAACCTTGCTGTTAGTGTCTATCAGATATGGCTGCAAAGTGTGCATGGGGAAAGTCAAGGCAGTTCTCATGTCAAACCAGCCATTTTGCAATGCTCTCAGCTGGTGTTTAAAACATTAATAGATGAAAATATTCCCTCTACATTCAGCTGGGATTAAATGAAACGTGGTGATTTGTAAAGGGTCAAATTTAAAGCAAGTGTAACCATTATGAGCAGGAGGCAAGCTGTTTTAATGCAACAGATTTTGTTACTGGATATGCATTTATATAGGCTGTTTACTGGCAGTAAGATATCAAGTATATTGCTCATCTGTTTTCTCTCATTATATACAGCCTGTTTCATTAAAAGTATGTGACCTACGCTACAATGCAGAACTCACACTTTTAGGATTTTGTTTTCTCAAAGTATGTCACACATTTATAAAATCATCACAGAAATTTAACCAAGAGTGATTATGCTTTATAATGGTGGGTGGGGGAGATTTTTTTGTCATTAAATAAAGCTCAACACTATGAGGTCTTAATATTGATGTTGATCTCATCGTACTAGAATCAGGTGGCCATTCTTCAACTGTCATGAAAGATTAATAGTCATGTGCATGGTTTGTTTCTTTCTCACATAAATCTGCAAAGAAGTGGGCAGGGAGTTCTGTTAACCCAAACAGATTTCAATCCATATTTCAGATTCTTTGATCTCTTCAGCTGCTTCAAATGAGTGAATCTCTCATGACTGTGAGAGTTAAATACTGTGCCTAATCATAACATAGCACGATATACATTAAATTGAGGTTGATTGAAAATTTCAAAACTCAGTTTCCCAGTATGGATGTTAACATTAATGCTTTGGTCCCAACCTGTCCTAAGTAAAGCTGCTTAACCCTTCAGTTAAACTGTCAATGCCTAAACAAATCTCTCCATAACCAACTTTCTCTTCCTAGTTAAACAGTGCATGAGCACTTGTGTTTTATATGGATCAATAAGGAGACCTTAGGAGCAAAGGACAGACAGTAAATAACACATATAGTTGGCAGAAATGAAGCGAGGGAGGGGAAGAGCAGGAGAGTCATTGAGAACAGAGCCATTGTAGGTGACTGTGTTTATTTGTATGTTGTAGATCCACTACTGGGAGAGGGACAAGCAGAACCAGAGTGAGAAGGTGAAGATGATTTTTGTCCCAGACACCCGTGTACATCTCACCAACCTCACCAGCTACACACCTTACCTGGTCACACTGACGGCCTTCAACACAGCTGGAGACGGACCACCCAGTGATCCCCGCGGGGCCCGGACCCTGCAGTCTGGTAGGGACTGGTGAAAAGTTTCTTTCCCTAAAACCAAACTAACAAGAATTGTATTAAAGTTGTTTTATGTCCTATCTTCCTTTTATTTTATTTGTCATTCTCTGTGTGTCTGTAGCTCCCAGCCAGCCCAGCTACCTGTCCTTCTCAGAGGTGACAGGAGGAAGTGTCAACGTGTCCTGGGGAGCTCCACTCACTCCTAATGGACAGCTGGAGGGCTACAGGGTCGTCTACCAGCCCACAGTTTCTGTACAAGGTATATACACACACATGAACACAAACTCGCAGAAACTCACGTAGAGGATGAGACTGACATCTCTTTTGAACTGTCTGTGTGAGAGCAGGAGTGAGTAAAGTTGTGACGGTGGACGTGAAGGGCAGCTGGCAGCGGTGGCTGAAGGTTCGGGACCTGGTCAAAGGAGCAACGTACACCTTCAGTGTTCAGGCTCTCACAGTTAGCCATGGGCCACCCATACAGGCAAACATCACTGCTCAGCCTGTGCAAGGTAGGCATGGCCGTAACTTTGTGTATATTGATGGCTGTTTCTTTATGCAAGATTAGATTCTTTATCAGTTAGTTTTGGTTCGTTTGCATGTCCTCCCATCACCTGTGGATACTCAACCTTCTTCCCACAGTCCAAAGACATGAACATTAGGTTAACTGGTGACTCAATTGGGTATGAATAGGTGTGAATGTGAGTGTGTCTGGTTGTTTTTTCTCTATATGTCAGCTCTGTGATAGACTGGGTACCTATCCAGGGTGTATCCCGCCCTCGGCAAATGTCAGCTGGGATTCGCTCTATGGATAATGGATAATGGATGAATTGATGGAGTTAGTGTACTGATTCTGTACTCTGTTAAATTAGGTGTTTAGTCTAGGAAATGTCAAAAATGCAATTTGTAAGAGCCCAAGGTGATGTCTTCAGAATTTTTGTCTGTCTAAAGGTGTAAAACCCAAAGATATTCAGTTTCTTATATGTTCATATTGTTGTGTTTAGATGATGAACAATGAACAAACAAACTAACCAGCGGTTATAGTAAAAATAAGTGGAAGTTCTTAGAAAATAAACGTTCATCAGAGCTGTGTCCTCAGTATGTGTGTCTGTGTGTAACGTCATAGGAACTCCTGGGTCTCCCATGGAAATGTCCATCATCAAGATGTCTTCTGCCCTCAATATCCACTGGTCAGAGGGAGACATCGGTGCAGCACCTGTGACTGGATATGTAATTGAGGCTCGTCCTTCAGGTGAGCGCCAACACATGCGCCACAGAGAGAGTAGCCATGACTTACCTGACATGCACCTTTTCAACTTGTTCTTTTCTTTAATCAAGAGAGAGGGAGTGCCATTCACACTGTGTTAAATTTTACTTAGCACAGCTTTCTCAGATTCATTAAGACCTGCTGTGCAAATCAAGTCAGCAGCAATTTTCTAATAAAGCTTACCAGAGGCGTAATACAGCGAGTGAACGTCTGCAGGAACACTCTGCAGGGGAGGCTGTGGTATAACTACTGCTGATAATATCAGTAATAACCCTTTTATTAATAGTAATAACAGTTATCATAGGCATCACCACATAATGATCATCTGAAAGGAAATGTGATTTGATTTATATTTATGTGATTTTCTTGAATCACATTTGAAAGGAACTAATTCTGAAATGGAGCATCCTCTCCCTTGTCTTCGTCCATCAAACTGTGACTCTCTCTCTTTCTCTGCTCCTTGGTTTCTCTCTCTCCCTCTGCAGATGAGGGGGTGTGGGATTCCTTCATCAGACCCCTCCCTCCCAGCAGCAGGTCTGTTTCAGTGCCGTTGGAACGCTTGAGGTCGGGGATCAGCTATGAGTTCAGAGTCATCGCTGTCAATCGCTATGGTTACGGACAGCCAAGTACTCCCTCTGCTGCTCTCGCTGGTAAACAAACACACACTCGCTGATGGATGGTGGGTAAATGAACAACTTGTGAGATTGGGGTTTGAAAGACTTTCCAGTCTGCTGGATCTACTGCAGGAAGTTATGATTGTGGACCATGTGCCTTTGGGTGTGTTGCCATCTAGAGGCAGAGTCATGGAACTACAACTAAGCTTATAATAACCGTTACGTAGTCTAAATACAGAATGAGTCCAAATTCATCAATAAACTATAAAGCTTTAATCCAGACATTCATGTAGCTTCCTCTCTCTCATCAATAACCTAAACAACATGGTGGTTTGTTTTTTATTTTTGTGACAGTTGGACAATTGAGTGTCAGTCCTCAAAAAGTATCATTTGCTCACTGTGAGGAACATTTCTGGTCCTGTGGGAGAAACTGCAGCATCATGATGGACCAAAGCTTTGTATCTTCCTGACATGTGTCCCTCTCTTTGCCTGCAGCGCTGTCCGAGCGTCCCTTCTATGAGGAGTGGTGGTTCCTACTGGTGATGGCTCTGGTGGGACTCATTCTCATTCTGGTCTTGGTCTTCACACTGCTGCTGCATGGACACAGCACCAAGTACAAGGCCTGTGGCACAGGTCTGTAACATTGGTGTTCAGGCTGAAAATCAGTACCAATCTTCAGAATTCGATTTCAAGTCACAAAGTTCAGAATCAGTTCAGTTTGTTTCTCAGAATTTATCCTGGGACTTAAATTTCTTTTACATTCAACAAGTGTGCAACACTATATGAATTTGTGTAATGTACATATTATCTTTCTTGTAAAATACAAACATTTTTTAAAATTATACTTCTAAATTTTCAAGTATAAGCACAAAACATTTGAGAAAACCAGCACCAATTTTAAAAGTGTTTTATGAGGTCACAGTGACCTTGACCTTTGACCACCACCAAAGTTCTGTCAAGTTCTATTACTGAGATATTACATTCACAAAAATAGTATGGGAGGGACATGGCCCTGGTCCAGGCTGTCCTTGGTGCAGAGGCATAAAAATAGTAATTACACTGTTTCATACTCAAACCTGGACCTGGCTCTATTACGTTTGAGTGCTCACCACCTCTACAGGGTCAGTCAGAGAGCTCAGCAGCCTGGAGCTGGAGGGATCAGAGTCTTAGTGGGGTGGGCACTCACAAACATGAGTTAAAGGACAAACTCTCTCCTCATTATGACAAAAGACTGTTAGTTTGTGTGATGTGTTGCCCTGTAACTCATCAGGTTCAGGCTTTTCTTCCTGTTTACATCTTAGTTTCTTCTCCTCTCAGGCTTCCTGATGCACTTCATTACTCACACACTGTCTGTGTGCGTGCCAATCTGTAAAACAAAATGAAATGAGTCCTAATAAACAGGTTATATCAGGAAAGCTGTTAATCCGAGTTGCCACGGGAACCTTGGCACAACCTCTGGGCAGTGGAGCAATCCAACGCAGTGAGGGAGTTGCTGTAAAGCAGGCAGGGCGACCGCACAAACGTTAACACAATGGAGTCATTGAAATTTTTCCTCAGATGGCTTTAAATCATCCAGAGCACCTTGGTGTGCTCCAAACAGCAATCATATTTCTTCCAATTTAAAACATGACAATGTTTCCTTTATTGTTCCCTTTGTTATGGTTATTGGTGCCTAAATGATGAAGGTTTTCTATGTGGTTATTGCTTGAGTGCCAAATTATGCGTCCGTGTTTCATTTGCTTCTTATTCTCAAGCCTGAGAGGTAGCTGAAAACATGATGAATAAAACAAGAGATCACACACTAATTCTGTGCAGAGAGAGAGAGAGAAGCAATTTCAGGACAATTTTTCAGCTGCTATCCCATATGAGCAACTGAACTGCTTTGAATTTTTAGTATTTATCTGGACTGACTTCATCTGATTCTTTCTCATTTTGCTCCAGGGAAGCACGTGTCTACAGTGGAGGAGTCTGTAACTCTGGACAACGGAGGATTCACAGCTCTGGAGCTCAACAGCAGAGCGCTCAACACCAAGAACTCCTTCCTGAAAAAGAATGGGACCAGGTGAGCACACACACACAGTATAATGTATATTCAATCGTAATATAACCCAGGTATGACAGATTTTAAAGTCTGTGTTTGCGTGTTTTCACAGGTCTCCTCCCAGGCCCAGTCCAGGTGGTCTTCACTACTCTGACGAGGACATATGCAATAACTACAATGGCGCTGTGCTCACTGAGAGCACCACACTCACTGAGAAACCCACTGAGGTCTCTGAGTCAGAGGTATCTCTCTCTCGCTCTCTCTCTATCTGACTCTCCCTTTTCTCCTATGTCAACACTGCCATCTTACCCAGGCAGTTGAGTAGTTAAAACACATCCCATGTAATTGTGACAACAGTATGTCTATACTGCACTTGCACATAAACACACCACATCATCCCTCATCCTCTCATTTCATGTCATCTCTCTACTTGCATTGAAATAACCCAACAATCCAAAAATTCTCTGGGCTTTCACTTGGTTTATTTATTCTTATGTGTCCTTTCTGCCTGGCGTAATGAATTTGTACTCCTACCTCTCTACTGCTTTGTTCACTTTTAAAATATATTTTCTAGCATTTTTATGACTTTATTAGTTGGCACAAATTGGAGAGATGAAAATGAAGGGAGAGGTAGACGGGGGGATTCAGGCCATTAGGACAACCCCGTTTTGCTCATAATTTATCACCAAGAAAAAAAACATTTTCATGCCCAATGAAACGATCTTGTCATATTCTTGTATAATGATTTTAAAATATGTTTGATAGAAAGTTCCTTAAAATGAAAATTAAAGTGCTGTGATATTGCGTGTGGAAGAATAAAAGGTAGAGATGAAAACTAACGACAAATCATATTAAATGGCTAATATCACCGTTTAATGTGATTGTCAAGGAGCTCTCTCTCCAATCCCCCTACCTCCACCACTGATGTAACATGCTGAATTGACAGTAATCTACATGTCTATGGTTCAAGTCTGGCTAAGGAGCCATGCTCCCGTCTGTTGTACTGAGAAATAAAGACAAGAAATGACAAAATATCTACAACAATCAGCCACTGATACAAAGACCAGTGTTTGACTTGATGTGTTTGAGTCATTGGACTTTAACACAAGAAAATCCACCCCCATGTTGGGTTTCTATGGTTGTTCCCAACATCACTCTCTATAAGACAGACACTCAGTAATTTACTCCAGTGTGCAGTAAATTAAAACACACTTTAGCAGAAGGTGGTGTACACAACACAATGGGAACTCTTGAGGGGCCAATAAAATGATGGGTAGTAAATCAAGTGTAGTGTAGTAAATAGTGTGTAGTTAACAGGGATTATACTGCCAATCTCTCTCCTATTGATAAACTGTCAGAATCTAACCCCTATTGTGTGTCTGTGTGTGTTTGTTTGTGTGCATTCAGTTGACAGACAGTGACTATGAGGATGAGCAGCCAAAACACTCCTTCGTCAACCACTACATGAGTGACCCCACCTACTACAACTCCTGGAAGCGGCAGCCCAAAGGTCTTAAAGGGATTGGCACTCCTTTTGGCTATGAGGAGTGCGCCACCGCAGACACGGAGCCCTATTACCAGACCGTGGTCACTCAGCACAGCACAGGCGGCGCATACACGCCTACAGGGCAGCCTGCGCACACACACGTCAACCCCAACACCAACCCACCGGGATCACGCACCCCTGTGACGGGATTCTCCTCATTTGTTTGACTCTAGAGACTAAATCTGCAGAAAACAATACACACACACACACACACACACACACACACACACGTACACAAAATGAAGGAGCGGGGGCCAGTGTGTGTTTGGTCTAAAGGGGAAAGAGCTGACATCTTCGGAGGACAGAGGAGGACGAGATGAGGAGACGTGGGACGGACTGGTGACGAAACAACCCTTCATGCCCCAAAGAACTAAACCTACACTTCTCACTCGCCCTCTGCCCTCGTTCACAAAGATCCTCACTGTGTCGACGAGTGTGTGTGTTACTCTCCTACTCTTTTATGTCACTGTGCTTACACACACAGTTACTTTTCTCGTTTCCACACATTCACAACGGCGGTACGACCAGATATTCATGCCTATTCCAGAGACTCTCCGACGAGAGCTGAGAGCTACATGAGTTCGTTTTTGTAAATGAGAGAATTCCACCTCGAACTGGTTGAACACAGAATTTCTGCACAACGCTTCTTCTCTGTTTTCTGTATTTACACAAGAGTGCACAAATACATACACATGCATTCTCTGATGCGCCATTTCAATATTTCCCACTGAGAGAGAGGAACTTTAAAGGTGAGGAGAATTATGAAAAAGACGGCACAGGAGGGAGCAGCTTTTGTTGACAGACTGGTTCATGTACACAAACACAGCTGTCAGGTTTAAAAGACCACCACACAGAGGAAAAGAAAAAATAACAATCGATAATCATCGTAGTTGAAAAAGGATGGAGAGCAAGTGTGGGCGAGGGTTCTTCAGCACTTAAGGCATTCTCAGTGAGAGTGTTGCGTGGTTTCTCGGAGGGATGTGTGATGTTTTGGGTTTGAGCTGGAATATATGAAAAATCATGGGGGTTTTTTGTTTTTTTTTTACTGCCTGTGTCAGTGCTACTTATACCACAGCTCCCCAAGCCATAATGTTTGCACTGAGCCGAACCCCACACATTTCATCTTTATTCTGCTGAAGTTTAATTTTTTACAAGTTTGAGTGTGTGTGTGTGTGTTTAAGTCTGACACGTGTGTGTACAAGCATGCGTGAAAAAATGGCTTTATGCCCTGTTCACCTGTCTCTGTTGTTCCCTGCTAGGCAAAGTGTGCCATTGTATGTATGTTTGTATTTTTAAGATGGATTTTGTACAGGGAAACCCCTTTTTACTTGTGCGCTGGTGTATGTAGTTCAGCCACGTTTGTGTAATTCAAAGCAAATCGTGAAACGGCACAGGAGAGAGTTCACAGCTGCGCTGACGGATGAACAGGAAGACGAGGAGACGGAGTCAAGATCATTAAACAAGAATCATAAAAAATTAAATACAGTGGATGAGTGTGGAACAAGATTACAGGATGTTTCAGTGAATCACTCTTGTTCAAACTGAACGTGATTGAAATATAAACCACAAGGCCCCATTACTATCTGAACCCTGCAGCAGCCAGGCTGACACACATGTACTTTGCACGTTTCCTCAAGTGCAAACAAAAAACATCCGGGAGTTTTTGCTCATGTTTGATTTAACGATTCCCCACCCACCCAGCCAACCCGCCCGCCCGCAGCCTCCCTCACTCTGTCACGCTTGTTTTGAGTCCCATACAGCGTGTGAATAAATGGTCATTGTTTAACAGTGTGTCTGTGTGGTCTGTTTTAGTGCCGGGACAGTGCACATATCTGTGAGCATCACCCTTTATGTGCCATTAACTGAATTAAATATGTGCTATAAAACATGACAACTAACTCTCAGTCATCCTGAAGTGAACTCACTGTTCACTTTTAACCAGGCGTCTGAGCACTTGTGCTCTAAAAGAAGGGAAGGACCAGAGCTTTATCAGCTGTTGTCTGCTGTCATTCTGCTGAGTGTGTGTGCAGGACCTGTGTGATGTTTTCCCTGAATTCACAGAAACTGATTCTAGCAGGTAGTTCAATTATTAAACAGTTATGTAAGAGGTAATTCAGCAGAGACAAAGTGCATTAATTACAGCTGTGGTAGACACTTTGCAAACTGTCATACATTGGTGGAAGTTGGATCATTTACTTAATGTAAAGTACAAATGTTTAACAAGTATGAAAAGTAGAAGAGCTTATTCTACAGAAAAATGTGACTGATCTTATCGTATCATCATATCATGACACACCTGCTAAAACTAATGCATCCACATATAAGCAGTGTGTTTTCCTGTTGTAGGTGCTGGAGGTGGAACTAGTTTAAAATACTCCTTAGACAGTTTGGTCTCCAGATAACATCTGAGAGGTGCATAATGGGACAGGAAAGTAGGAGGAAATGTAGTTGTGATTTTATAAATCTTTTTTCTCTATTTTCCTATTAGAAATTTGACTTGGGCCTTAAACTATTATTGAAATTAAACCACCTGAGAAATTTAGAGGGGAAATCTGTCAGACATCTCAACAAACATGTTATATGTCACGTTACAAGCCAAAATGCTTTTGTCAGCTTATATCATGCATCTTGATCAAAATGTACCTTAAAATTAAAATACTAAAGTAAAGTATAAGTTGTTCAAAATTATATTTGATGTCACTTCAGTAAATGTACTTAGTTACATTCTACTGATGCAGCCATATATGATGACAGTGGATAGAGTGGTTAGTTCACCCAAATTGCGAGTGGCACTGTAACCAGACAGCTAATTTTGGTTTTATTTGAGGGGGTTAGACATATTTGTCACTGAAATTTCTGCCTATGCTCAAATGCTCAAAGCTTTCAAAATTAGGCTTAGAAATTCATCAGTAATACGATATGACTTTCCAAAATCAAACACTTTATTTTCCTCTAAAGGGGAATTGGTTTTGCACTAGTGAAACACACACACACACACACACACACAAATACAAAAGAGAAACTGGTAAAAATCTGAGTAATCAAATCAAAAGAATTTAGAAATAAATCAAACTATAAATGCAAAATACAGATATATATTTAGGCGATTTTCCCCTAATCTGTGTATTGTCCCTTCAAAATACATAGAGCATCTCATTAAAAGACAAGTGAAAACAATAAAAGTGACTTTGGCAGTTTCCTGTATCCAATGAGTCCACCAAAAGCAATAATTAAAATGGATAATGACTGTTATTCATCTTAAGCAATTTCTATTTTAATGTTATTATGTTGTTAATACACATTGAAGCCTCTTCCCAAATCCTGATAAATACTTTTTAATGTGATGCACTAATTAATCATTTATGCTGCTGAAAGTCATCAGTGCAGCTGTAATTAAAAGGCGTGCCAAACAATTATATTAATTACGTTTCATTATTTTCCTCTATTTAAAAAGTGACAAACAATGAACCTTGTTGGAAATGTATTTATATATATATATTTTATTTTATTTTTTTAATTTATTTATTTATTTTGACATCGTGGTGTTTTTAGTCTCCTTCAGTCGGAGTGTGTTATTTCCTACACAAGAGCGATGTCCGTCAACGCCTCATTAATAAACGCGCTGAGGACCGATTCCTCCCCGGACGCTGTCGTACGTCTCCCGGGCGGCAGGTGGCGCCGTGGGGCGGTGACTCAGACCCAGGAGGAGCGTTGTGGTGCCCGGAAGAAGGACCATCAGTATGGCGGATGTATTTTTCCCCTTCGTGCTTTGCACATCAGCCCAGTGTTTTGACATAATGTCGGTAACGGTAACGGTCGCGCAGCAGTGAGCTGAGTCCTCGGACGTTAACGGACCAGCCCTCACACCGGCTGTTTGCCGCCTCTCGGGCCGCGCAGGTCGGGACTTGTGACCCAGTTTGGTTTGGTGAGTTGTCGCCTGCTCCTCCTCCTCCTCCTCCTCCACCTCCTCCTCCTCGGTTGTCGCTTTATGGTCGTGATAAAAACGGCTCTTTCCTCCGTACACACCTGTCCCGTCTCCGTCTGCCCGTTAAAGCCACGCGACGAGTCCACGCCGACGGAAACGGCGGCTGACAGCGAGTCGTCGTGTTGCTGTGTCTGCAGTTTGTGCTGCTTTTCCTGTAGTTTGTGCTGTTTATGAAAGAAACGCGGGGCTCCACAAACGACAGCCCACACACCCACAGTACAAAACATCTGTAATCCCCGACCCTCCCAGGGGCCCCCTGAAGCCCCCAGTCCCCTGAATGAACCGGGGGCCCAGTCACTCCAGGCTCAGCCGGGTTAGACAACAAAGTCTCCAGTCCACTTATAATGACTATAATCTATAATAAATGATTGTATTAGTTATGTTGTGCTGTTAGAAAAGGTCTGTTCAACTGGCACGAGTGAGACCATGGACCCCCCCCCCCCCTTCAATGACATTATCTCCCTTATAATAGGGTTTTTACTTTCAGATGTGTTGTTGCAGGCAGTGCAACATCCACCCACAACAACCCCCTCAAGGACCCCCCCCACCCCTCGAAGGTCCCTGGACCCAACTTTGAGCACCACTGCTTTAGAGGCTGTTGTTTGTATTGTTGTTAAAGGGCTGATCCACATATTTTACATGTCAAAAATCACCATGGAAACAGTTTGTAATCTCAGTTTGATCTTTGAGACTAGACATAAAGACATTTTTTTATCTGTCTCATGGAAGTAACCCTTTTCATTAAAGTGCAGCACTAATTCCCCTAAACTTCTTTTTATAACTGATGCTAGAGCAGTTTAGGCTCTTCTGTAAGCCTCACGAGTTTTAGTGCAACAGAAAAAAATTACATGCAAAGGAAGTAAGCCTGAAACTAATTTGTTTGTTTCTCTTCCAGTTTTCATACACTTACCTGAGTGGGATGCAACATCAGAAGCTTGAACTGGGACCAGAGAGGGTGATACTTTAATTCAGTGAGTCTCACTGGAGTCAGAGTAAATAGAATTAGTCATAGTGAAAAAAACATTCTCCAGACACTAAGAATGGGTGAAGTGACTGTAAAAGTAGATGAGGAGGTGACAAAACAGGACGTCTCCTCTGAGCCACTTCCAGAGCCTCTTCTGATAATCCTGTCCCCACCTCCGCCTTTCCTCCCTGTCCCAGGTGAACCCACCATGTTTTGGCAAAAGTGGCTTAAAGCTTTTGAACACTACCTCGAAGCGCTCAGCGAAAACGAGCTGGTCGACTCCAGTAAGTGTGTGCTTTTACAGAACTGCCTTGGCCCAGAGGGGCAGCGTGTCTACACAACGCTGATCCGCAGCGAAGCCACGTACGCAGCAGCCATCGCAGCCCTGACGAGTCACTTTGACTCTGACCGCAGCTCTCAGATGTACCGCCTTAAATTTCATCAGAGGGCTCAGTTGCCCGGAGAGACTGTGGGTCAGTTTGTGTCTGCATTAGAAGAACTGCTGAGGCCTTGCAGCTACGGAGACTCACAAGACAAAGTTATCTTGAATCAGCTAATTGAGAAAACAAACTGCCCACAACTCAAAGAGAGGCTGCTGTTGGAGAGGGAAACGCTGACCTTGGCTGCAGCGTTGGTTATCGGTAAAGAGGTGGAATCTGCTTTAAATCAATCTGACCTGTTTGGTTTTCACGAGGTCAGTGTGGATATTGGAGATGATTTAGACCCTCCCGTTCAGAGAAAGGCCAAAAGAGGACGACCTCGGCGTGGTGAGAGAAGAAAGAAAGCAAAACCATGCTCAGCAAAAACCCCGACAAAGTCGTCTCGATACAAAGACAACTGCTATTACAGCAATGATAAGCAATATTATAGTGATAATGATAAAGATACGTCTAAGAGTGCTGAAGAGACTAATCCGCCTTGTGATAAATCCAGCAATAAAGGTGATAATAATCGTAGTCGAGCTTCAACATCATCACAGAGGATGGAGGAAGGCTGCAACAAGGCTAGTAATGATGACACTGATGATGATGATGATGATGATGAAGATGATGACTTTATCATTTCTTCGACCAATTTAAAAGGCCCCCACTGTCCCATCTGTATTGACAGGCGCTTCAGAGACGCAAACAAGCTCGCCAGACACATGAGGACACACACAAAGGAGAAACCGTTCAGGTGCCCAGTCTGTGCCACGACCTTCAGTCAGTCGTACCACATGACCCGACACCTGAGGAACCAGCACGGTGCGGGCCAACACGTCTGCTCTACATGTGGGAAAAGTTTAGGAAGCTTTTCAGATCTGCAAAGTCACAAGAGGACACATACATTGCAAATCCTGTCATGTCCTGACTGTCATGAAAAATTTACTAATAATAGTGAGCTTCTTAGTCACATCATTTCACATGGAAAATACCAGTCCACACAGACAGAGGGTCAGAGTTTACAGCCAAGTGATGAAGTGAAAGTAATGATTGAATCAGTTACAAAGAATAATGAGAAAGATGATGACAATGATAGTGATGCTGGGAATAATGCAGACTCTGGTAATGAGGATTCTCAGGATAAAAGATCTGAAGTTAAGGTTAAGGCAGAAGACAAGGACACAAATGATGCAAAATCCCAAGATGGAGGAAGTAAGAAAGAAAAAGTTGCCTCTAAGACTAAAACAAAAGGCCATTTTTGCCCCATCTGTGTTGGCAGGCGCTTCAGAGGCCCAAACAAACTTGCCAGACACATGAGGACACACACAAAGGAGAAACCGTTCACCTGCCCGGTCTGCGCTTTGACCTTCAGCCAGTCCTACCACATGACCCGACACCTAAGGAACCAGCACGGGTTGGGCCAGTACATCTGCTCTAAATGTGGGGAAAACTTAAGTAGCTGGCTGGAGCTGAAGGCTCACAAGAAGACTCATGCAGTTGAAGGCCTGACATGTCTCGCATGTGATAAACAGTTCAAGACGAAGGCTGCACTAGTTAGTCATTTGAAATTACACAAGAAGGTCCAGTCCAGTCCTCGAAGCCTCATCTGCGGCGACTGCGGCAAAGTATTTGGTCGAATGTATCATTTGAAAAGGCACATAGTGACCCATCGCAAAGCAACAAATGGTGAGTGTTACACGTGCCCTGATTGTCAGAAGAACTTTGCCTTCCCAGAAGATCTCAACAAACACATGGAGATTCATGTGAGAGAAAACAATGGGACTTGTCCAAAGTGTAACGAAACCTTCAACAGCCCCGACGAGCTGGAGACGCACATGGGGGTTCATGAAAAGTCTTACACATGCAACACATGTGGGAAGAAGTTTAAGGTCGAGTACGCACTGAAGAAGCACGAGCAAGGCCACCAAAACGAACAGTATTATTGTTCGTTGTGCTGCAAGCGCTTTGTCAAGCTGTCTCACTACAAGAGGCATATACTGGTCCACGACAAGCGAGAATCTAGATGTCCACATTGTGACAGTGTCTTTCTACAGTTAACAGCTTTGAAATATCACCTGCGGACTCATACTCAAGAAAGACCATACCAGTGCACCTGCTGTATTGAGACATTTGAGGCCAAGGAAGATCTGGAGCAACACTGTCTAAAACACAGGAAATTCAAAAAGGAGAGGCCGTACTCGTGCACTCGGTGTGATTTTGCTTTCTCCACGTTAATGGAGCTGACAGAACACATGAGCTCACACGAGGGAGAGCAGCCATCAAACTGCCCCGTCTGTGGCAGGACTTTCCTGAACAAGAACAAGCTGGAGAAGCACCTGAGCATTCACACGGGGGAGAGACCTCACCTCTGCTCCATCTGTGGCAACGGCTTCCCCTCCGCCGCTAGCCTCAAGCTACACGTCCACATCCACACTGGAGAGAAACCGTTCCAATGTTCGCAGTGCAGCAAGAGCTTCAGGTCTTCCAGTGGACTGCGGCTCCACAGCAGGCAGCACATGGAGGTGCGGCCCAGCTACGAGTGTCCAGAGTGCGGCAGGACGTACGGTCGTATGACAGAGCTAAAGATGCACCAGCGGTATCACACGGGGGACAAACCGTATTCATGTACCTGCTGCAACAAACGCTTTATTAGCAAAGACAAACTGAATGTTCACATGAGGATACACACAGGGGAGAGGCCATATTCCTGCCCCCACTGTGGACAGACATTTACACAGACCGGGGACAGAAATAGACACATCAGTAAATACCACTAGTTAGATACTGTAGTAACACAACTCTGGTGAAGCTTTGGTTTTGAATTATTGTACCTGCGGTTTTGCATGTTTGTATGTGTGGGTGTCATTGAGAATAAATTCAAATTTAGATTTTTGTCATATTATTTGACAAATAATAACAAACCAAAGTATATTAAAACAACAACTCAGTTAGATTTAAGCTGCCATGAACACTGGATTGTCATAACTGATGAGGTTTTATGATTAATTTTTGGTATTAATGATGAAGTATTTGGATCTCTGATCCAAAACAACACCATAAAGGGTGGGCATCATTCTTTAACTAGAACCTCAATGATACATAATATGTTTTGCTATAAAAGTCTTTGTTAGACAAGCCCATTGTGAAATAAACACAAGCTTTGTATTGATTAATTTAAATCAAATCTTGTCTGATCGAAAAGTAAGTAGGAGCAGTAGACTTTTTGTTTGATCCCAGATACTTGAGACACATTTTGGTTGCTGTAATAAAATATTGGACAGGGGTGTTATTGGATTGTACAGGGGTTTCTGTTTTTCAGGCCATTGTGCAAATTACTATTGTAAACAAAGCATTAGCAGAGGATTGTTTTGTCGACAAACATTTTAGTGGATTGAGGACAAAAAACATGCAAAACCACTGTACAAGTGTCAAAGCTGATTTCTCTGCAGTATAAGCATTCATTGTTGCCATTCAAACTTATTTTTTTGTTTTTCCTGGACTCACTTCCGTAACACTACATCACCACTTAATACAAACTGCATGAGGCTTTAAGTCCCTGTTGTTCATCACTCCCACCCCTGTGTCTGATGCCTCCTTCACATGCAGCACTTTATCTTTCAGGGCTTCCAGATCTTGCCAACAGACAAACTAGTAACAGGCATAGGAGTTTTCTGACATTTGGGTCCACAGTCGCACACACATTAACCTGAGTCTGCTGTCAATCTGGAAACAACCATAGTCACTGAAATGGACACAAATGACACTAAAAGGATTTCAGAGATCTTGAAACAAGTTCTTTGTTTTCTTCCTTACTCTCAGTATGTGTTTTCATGATATGTTTGTTTTTCTTCACTTTTTGTTATTTCTCTGTTTAGGTGTCTCTGTAACCAAATGTTATTTTAACTGTTTAGAAAAGTGCCATAATAATAAAGCTATTATTCACTGTACTAGGGTTTGTAAGTCCGTTCTTGAACAATGTTTATAAAAGGTAAACATGCTTAGACTCACGTTTCAAACCTAACACATGCACAATACATGAGCAATTACTGTTTGATACTGCATGTTACTGATACATCTGTAAGTACATCAACCTGCATTACTGCAATTATTTTCAAAAAAGCTGTCTGTATTTAAATGCTTTGAACTCTTCTGGTATCATTGTTTCATGATGAAACAGGATTAATGTGGGCAAGGTTACTTAATGTCAAAGATATTACAGACACACTATAGATACTAGATACAGATAGACACTACATGCTGTTGTCTCATTGGAAAAGGACGATAATAATCACACAAACATGTTTGACTAAAACCCTGTAGACATATGAACACAACCATAAAAAAATAGAACAAGGTTCATAAAAGAAGGGACATGCAGATATATATTTTGTAGCCAAAAGAGCTGTTAATAATCCCAAAAAATGTAAGAGGCAACTTATTGGAAATCAAGATGAAGAAAAAATAACTCAAAATAACTAATAATAATGATAAAACAGCATGAAAGCATATTTGTGATAATAAGGTTAGTTCTGTGAGTGAACATGAAAAGAACAAGATGATAGATAATATTATAATGACTCAAAGAGCAGCTCCACAGGCAATAAGAAGTGAAATCAGGCCAACCACATGAGGGTGCTACTGTGACCAAACAGCATAAAGTGTGTGGAGCATGGTACATATTTAATTAAAACAACATGGCATTTAAGACTGTGACTATGTATGTAGGGTGTATAATAAAGTAATAATAAATAATTGAACAACAATATACAATTAAAAACAGCATTAAATGTTTCTGAACAGTCACAATAATCGTGTTGAAAGCAATAAAACAGAAAAGGCACAAACAATTACTTTGTGTTACAGAGGGACATGACACATTTAAGAGTTAGTGATGTTGCTCACTTCTAAGTCTCTTTGAATAAAAGCACCTGCCAAGTAAATACACCTGTGCTTTTCCTTCTATGATACAATCGGCTGTGCAGCTTATAATGCAGTTACATGTTGGAATGGAAATAAATAATATCTTCTACTCCACTACATTTATATATCAATATTTATATATAAACAGGAGATACACGTTGATGCTTCCACAGTTAAAATTCAGAAATATAGTGTACCTTATTTTAAAATGAGTCCTTTCGTGTAATGACTACTTTCACTCTTTGGAGTTGAAAATGTATTTTGATGTTGATACTTTTACTTTATTTTTAAGTATAATAGCTAAATTCTTCTTCCACCACTGTTTAGCATATAATAATTATCATCCTTTACTTACTTTGAATCTAAAGTTTTTCTTGTAATGTAATATTCATATATTGTGGCATTGCACTGTATAACAAGTACTTTTACTTTTAATTGCACGAGTTGCAATTACAGTGCAAGAGTGGTATTTATATATATATATAGTTCATGTTCACAGTGGATTATTAATGGTTTACAGTTCAACAGACGAGGCGACCCCCAGTCCGACAGGTGGCAGCACTCGCCTTTAGCCACGTAACGTTACGCACGGAGTTCTGTTTACAAACAGGAAGACGGGGTAGCCAACGTTAGCTTGAGGTAAATGACAGAAATTAGTCATTTTTTGCTCCTAGTGTACGTCTTCAGCTACATATTGGTTTGAGTACACATTGATCAGCGTTAACTAACTGAGTTCTTGACGTAATCTTCATTTAATAACCGTCCGTGTGTCTAAAAGCTAATGCTAACCTAGGCTAGCTACTGCAGTAAGACAACAAAGGCCGACTGTTGGCTCTCTTATTCAGATAGGAAAAAAAACGGAAATTGCTTTTGGTCAAATATGACGTTGGAAATTGCGTTTGATTGTGTTGTGTTGATAGAAAATCCCTCGGCCTACTCCACATTAGCAGGTTAGCTGCGTTAGCTTGTTAGGTTCTTCGCTAACACATAGGGAATATTTATTATAAACATGACCTTGTAGTATCCTGCCATGGCAAGAGCACTACAGCTCTGCTAATCTAGTTATTCATACTGACTCTCAATGAAACGACGGTGAACTGGTTAAAGCACAGTTAGTCCTTATGGCTACTTTCGGCTTCACTCCTGCTAGTGAGCAGGATGTTTTCAGCATTGAAACAACAGGACAGTCCAGCTCTATAACCAGAAATGTGCTTAGTGGGGAGGAGGCCAGGCACTTCTATGAAAATCTAATGAACGATGATGATCCGGGACAAGAAGTATCAAGAAGTGCATTTAGCAAGAAAGATTCATGCAGACGACATCTAAATAAACAGAGGAAAAGAGAATCATATAGAAGAGTCCGAAGGAGAGCACTGGCTGCAGAAGTGCAGCAGGATCAAAGCAGTTCAGTTGTGGGAAGAAGGACTGGTAGTGAAAGTGGAGGTATCCAAAGCTCTGAAAGGACCGCAGAGCTCCAGGGGCTCAGGTTGCTGCGTTGTGCCAATGAGGGGGACCTGCCTGGCATCAAGGAGCTGCTCTCAAAGGGGATCGACATAAACTTCCAGGTATCATACTTACAGCTTAGTGTCTTTTAAAGTGACACCCAAGAATATTTAATTTGTATTTACCTTCTTGTATTCTTCCCTCAAGGATACTTTCTTCTGGACTGCTATGATGTGTGCAAGCTGGTCCGGACAAAGAGCTGTGGTGAAGCTACTGCTGCAATGTGGAGCAGCCTGGGTTGGAGTGGTTGATATGCAGGGCAGGGATGCTAGAGATCTGGCGCTGGAAGGTAGAAACATGCAACCATTATCATGACTTGATATTTTGTTTGTCTGTACGGTGAAATCGAACTCATCAAAGTTTAACTTTCTTCTCAGCGGGCCACAATGAAGTGTTGGAGGAGTTGGACAGCTATGGGAGAAGTCCACAGAGAGACACACAACCTGACAGCAGGTTCGCACAGTTACAGTCACATGAATAACTGTTCAGTTAGTCAATTAATATTTTATTCGCCAGATATATAGCAATGAAGGTAGGCCAAACATCAGAAGCACCTCTGTATAAGGTAGCTCAGTTCAACAGCAACACAAACTACATCCTCCAAAAGGGTTATACAGTTAAAATAAACACCTTGAACAAAAACTAAACAATCTAATTTTCATGAAAGTAAGTAGGTATTTATTCAGGACTGTTGCTATAAGCCTGCATTAATTATCAATAAAAATGATAGACACAGCTCATACTGTTTGGCATTATTTGAAAATTATTTACTCAAATCTGCTGATTAAGAATTGTCATAGAATGTGACTAAATATACTGAGCAGGAGATTATACAGTTTGAAAATATACTACTCACTGAAGTCAAAGTGCACATTGGTGATGCAGATTGTATTTGACTTTATCTGTCATTAGGATTACTGCAATTTCTCGTTCCTTATCAGCTGTTTTTGTCCTTTGCTGTTTGTGAGTGTACAGCTAGGCAGTGAGCTAAACACAATTCCAAAAAAGGCTAATGACGAGCTGGTTTTTCAAGATTTTACCAGAGATGATAGTGAAACGTGAAACATATAGAGGTACCTTCAGTGACAAGGATAGAGCCTTTTCACTGCAGACATTTTGATTTGCACTGGAACTGACTCACTTGATTCAGTTCCAGTCATTGTCTCTTGACATGACCATCATTAATGTGATTCACTCTGCCCTTGCTTTTCCTGCTTCGACATGTCAAAATGGTCCATTACAAATTGAATAAAAGGTGAGATCCCATGAATAATAAATAAACCAAAGGTATTGTGAAGGGAATGAGTAACAAAGGAACTCGCGTCACATAAATGTCAGTTGAAGACCTTGCCAAACGTACATGCACAGGTGTTTTTACTCTCTCTGGCTTGTTAGTCCTTTGCTCAGGTTGACCACAATCAAAGCTATCCTAAGAATAACATGAGATCAATGGTTCCCTTAGGCCAATAATTATGGTAGAGGTATAATTAGTCACGAGCTAAGAGGTGATACACTTCAGGAAAGGAGCTTTTATGGCCAGTATAAACAGGAAGAATGATTAAAGCAAGTACATTTTGTCACCTGACTATTGTTCGAAGACAGATGTTAAAAACCATAAACTTGTTCCTTTTATATTTGTCTGTCCCCAGTGCCCCCCAGCCTCAGTGGTGTGATGTGTGTTGTAGCAAGTACAGCGGGAGTCTGTCATCACATCTCTCGTCCACTCTGCATCAGTTTAGTCTTCGGCGTCCACCACCCACCCCCTTCTACTGTCTGCCACCCTCCAGCAACAGCTACAAGATGATGGTTCGTTGTGGCTGGAAACCGGGAACAGGACTGGGACCAGAGGGAGTGGGACCACAACAGCCAGTGCCAACTGTGCTGAAGAGAGACCAGAAAGGTCTGGGGTATGGACAGATGAAAAGAGCCAAAGTTACACACTTCCGAGCCAGGGATCGTGACGCCGTGAAACCACCATCCAAGGATAAAGAGGAGAGGGAAGGAAAGGGGAAGAGGAAGGAAGAAACTAGGAGAAAGGAACAGAAGGATAAAAACTGGGAAAGAGATTTTCGTGCCTCCTTTTATCTTTGACTCCTCCTCACAGTGACCTACAACTTATCTGAAAGTGTCTCAGAGGAGATGGACCATTTTTTTAATTTAAAACCATAAAGGTTTTTGTAAAGCTGCTAGGTGAAAGGTAAAGGTGTTTTTTCATGGAGCATAATATAAACACCATGACTCTGAAAGGCCTCTGCCTGTAGGTTGTGTAATCACCAAATGTTGCATTGTGTTAGCTCTTGCTTACCAAACATGGTGTATTTACTGTTGACTCACTAAAACTGTTTGAAAGGTCAACAGCTTATTAGCAGATTATTAAAAAATAAATGAGCCTCACTGATCTAACAAGCCTCACAGAGAACACTAATTATTGCTCATGATTTGGAAGAGAAAGTGTTTGTTTTTTTTTGTTTGTTTTTTAGGGTCAAAAAGTTGGTTAAAATGATTCATATGGTGATTAAAATCTTAAACATTATTGAGACCTTGATTCATGGGTCCAAACAGGTGTATAACATTTACATAACGTTTAAATTGTATCTAGTACTTCTCTTGGGTGATTGCAGTTACCATGTGTGTATGGATTTTGAATGAAGAACATGTTACGCAACTGCAGACTAGCAGTGAACTCTCCCTTGGTAGCAGCTCCAGGTTCCTTCTCACCTAATTTCGCACACCTACACACGTGATTGGTGAGTGACATGTTTATACTTATCTGCTATATCAGCATGTCACCTTTCTTACATTTAAGTACAGCAAAACTGGTTATTCTTGCGTCAGTCTAGTCCTGTTTTCTCTGGTTACATGTTGTGACAGTTTTAATTACATCTCAAGCCCATTCAGGGCACTTTAACTCACTGTGACACAATGAGTGGACTTCAGACTAAACCCACCTTCTATTTCAAAGTTGAGTCTACTAGAGTCAATAATAATGTAAGGAAATTGAGAAAGCCTGTATGTGTTAATCCACTCTGCACTTTGTACAGTGTTCAGAATCAGGTAAATTGCCAAGTAGATATTTAATTTAGATGTTAACGTGGACAATAAAAAAAACAAACTCATTATGCGGTGCAATGCAACACTAAGACAAAATACCTCAAAACGCACCATACAGCTGAGTCATCACACAGATGTAACTGAACTTGTTCATAGTATTTATGAAGGGGGGGCTACATTGCATTACATCATGCAAGGGTTTTTGAGTTTTTTGATCATCAAACATAGGCATCTGTCTATAATGTGATCTGTTTCTTTTTATTTTGATTTGTTTCCTTCAATCATCTCTTTCATTCTTTTGCTAAAGTATCAGTAAGCACAGACACTGTCACAGCTAAAAGAATCACCTAATTGATTACTTCATTTTAACTTTTTGAATGTTACAAAAAATACTCCCCTCATATAACCCCCACCCCCCCAGGTTTGGTACATAACATATCTGGACCATTAACTAAAAAGGTTATTAATTTGTGTTTTGATTTCTTCTTGATATCTCATTTTTTCCATCTTCTTTAATGTACTGTACTGAACATGGTCAGCTGTCACTGTCTGGTTTAATACAGGTCAGATTACAAATCATTATTTCTATGCAGCATTGTCAGTTACTAATAATAAATTTAGATGGTAGTTCAGTCTTGAGGGGTGTATCTCTCGAAATTCTTCCTAGCTGCATTAGTTGTCCGCACTTTATGGAGTGGTGGATCGTGCCACCAGCTTTAGTTTGATTGGTCGTAAGGGTCCTAACATGCCTTGGGGATCCATCTGCAAAGGGATCTGTGGAAAGGACAAATTCACTGAATCAGAAACTCCTTGCTCTGTCATATTATGTCTTATCACATTAATAGAAAACATTCTGACCTAAGTATATAAACTGAAATATGAAATATTATTACCTCTGTCTCCTTGCAGACTGAGAAACTGAAGTTTTGCAAAACTTCCACCAAGGCCAGTTTAATCATCACCAGAGCAAATCGCATTCCCAAACAGTTCCTTGGCCCGATGCCGAATGGCAGGTAAGCATACGGATTGATTTTCTCTTTGTTCCCCTTGCTAAATCTAGAAAACAAGGAAACAGCAGCAAATAAAAAAAATTTATGCAAAAATTTTAAATAAATAAATAAAGGAAATTCAATTTTATTTCAAGTCTCAGTATTTGCCTCTGCAGTCCTCTGTGAGCCCAAAATAGCAACACTTGTTTGATGTGTCCTCCTCCTACAAATGAAGCTAAAAATGCCTCTCCCATAACAATGGCATCATTACTTCAAAGCGTTTTACAGCTTGCAAAAAACATTACATTTTGATCCCTGCGTAAACACTTCAGCAGCTACCTCTCAGGTTTGAACTCCTCAGGTTCCGGCCACAGCTCAGGATCTCGGTGCAGAGCGTAGACTGGAATTAATACAGTCATGTCCTTCGGGATTGTAATGTTCTTGATCTTGACAGTTTCTTTGGCCACTCGTTCGATACGTGCAGCTGTAGGGTAGAGCCTAATGACACACAAGAATATTTTTAAATACTCTGTCATCATCTGACAAAATATTAAATTCAAACAACCCCAAACTTACAAATGTGTTTTCTTGAAACAGTGTTTTGGTTGCTCTAGAACTGCCGTACTGTTTCAATGGATGAGTAGGGTTTAAGCCACTATTTCATTTTCTTTATCTTAGTGTAACTATAGTGGGAAAGTGCAACATCCTAGTATGACAATGTTTTGTTCTCCAATAGGATGAATTGTGTTTTCCTGACTTTACTTTTAAAGTTTTCATCAGACCAGATTTTGGATTCCTTTGCGTCTAAATACCTGTTGAATTAACTAGATTCTAATCAGCCTTAGCTGATAATAGTTGTGAGTGCCTATTGGCAAATATTAGCATGATAACATGAGCACAGCCATGGTGAGCATAACCTGCTAAATGTTAGCATGTTAATATTTTCACCGTAAGCACGTTAACATAGGCATTTTTGCTTAAAGTACCATTGTCTACATACAGCCTCACAGTGCCGCTGGCATCACTGTGGTCCCCTTGTACATCTGAAATTATTTTTGGATTGTGGTAGAACCATTAAAAAAATGGAGCTCCTGAGGCCAGATTTCCTCCTCCTTAGTGTTATTGTAACTATGTCAACCTACCACATTAATCTAGCTTAGATTATTGTAAAATTCTCATTACCTCAGAGTCTCATTGACCACACTGTCCAGGTACTCCATCTGCATCAGACCTTCATATTGGACTGGACCCTGTCGAGTTGTGTAATCAGTTTGATTATACACGGTTCAGATTTTGAGAAAACTAGTTTTATCATGAAATAAAATGGAGAGAAAAACCAGAAACATCTTCTCTACCCTATTTGGGAAAGTAGAGTCTATCTCCTTTTGCAAGCATTTCATGACCTCAGGATTTCTTGCCAAGTTGTAGGCCAAGAAGACAAGAGTATTGGCACTTGTCTCATAACCCGCAAGTGTAAACATTGTCGTTTGAGAGACAATCTCATGATCAGTCAGACCTGTCAGGACTGGAAGCAGAAACAGGCTGAGAAGTAAGGAGGGTGTCAGACATTTAACTTGACATTTGTTTCTGTTTGTGTGACTGATGTAACTGTCTAGTTACCTTTATTTTGCTTGTCTCCTCTGTGTCCATTGATTTTCTGAGAATTGATCATATGTTGAAGCATATCTCTTGAATTCTGAAAACATGAGAAAATTGGTTGTGTTTTGCTTGGATGTGAGGTTGCGTTATATGACAACATTCAGTGTTGTATACCATGAGATGATATGATACATGAGATTTCAAAAATGGCACAGTGTTTGGGTTATTGTATTGGCCCATAATATCTCTCGTTTTATGTTACTAATGAATGTGCATTGAATTTTTCCTTCATTCATAATATACATTAATTTGCTGTCATGATACAATATTAGGCACTGTATATAATGGTAGAATATTTCATCTATATCAATCAAACCTCGTGTGTTTTGTCCTGACCTGGTGTGAGCTTTCATTGCGTTCTGCTCTGATCTTATCCACAATCATTTTAAAGAAAGTATAAGTAGCCTTGGGAAAGAAGGAGACACCCAGCAGCTCCAAAAGAGGAAGAAAGAATGGAAAACATCCTGAGAAGGAAAAAGGGGTACTGAATTATAATTGCACTCACAAAACCTACCTGTCAATGTAAAGAAAATGTGTGGTATAGAAAAACAGAATACCTTGGAAAAGGAAAAGAGGGATAGAGAATCTAAACAGCTTTGAGCTATGGGAGATGAGGGCACATGAAGGGTTGTTGATTGAGTCCATATCCACACTTAATGCACAGCTCACTATAGTATCCATACTGTAGGGTCCCAAGAACCTGAGACACAAAGATTATACTAATCATTGATGAGTGGTTGAAACCAGTGCCACCCTGATTTATCCAGTAGTTACGCTAATTTACACAGAGCAATGTCTCAGTGTACCCTAAAGTGAGGACCCTGTGCTGGTCTCTCATGTGAATCCACCTTACTTGCCTTTTTCTCACCACTCTGATGGCAATGTCTTGCTGTACAGTATTATTCTAATAATGGATCAGAGGGTGTAGTAACACACTTCCAATATGAAGCTGCATCCTGCAGCTGATTATCTTTTATTATCCAAAGGTTATCTGATTATCCAAAGGTAACACAATCCACCTACTATACTGTCCCCCCTTACAATCATTAATGCATTTGTTCTCATGCAGCCATCTCTGTGAGGATGAAGGAATTGTAGGTTTTATTTATGAAAATGTTTTAATAATAAAAATTTAATGGGATGGGACCACTTACTCCTTAACATTGATGACATCATCATTGCCCAGCCTGGACTGCAGCTTGTCTGTCAGTTTGCGGGAATGAAGTTTCATGAGAAGAAACATCTTGAACAGAAGAAGAGTGCAAAATAAACTGGACTAGAATAAAGGTGAAGATTATTATGTAGATAGTTTCAATCTCCCCAAATATGTATGAAAGAAATTAGGAAAGTTAGGACAACTCGTACCTCTTTTATACGACCAGAGGAGAAGAAGGGGCTGAGGGTGCTACGAAGCCTTCTCCACTGATCGTCCTCAGTCAAGGATATCGTGTCATACATGTCCCCATTCAGACGGAAGTTCTAAAGGGTTGTAAAGGTCACATGTTTACTACTGTCTGGATTTCTTGTTCCCAGTATTTTTTACCAAGGAGTGAAATACTTTTGTTGTTACAGACAGTAACCATGTACTTCACTGACCTGACAAACGTGTAAGGCCATTCTCACAAGTTCCATTATTTGCTTCATGGTAAATCAATAACCCTGTCACTGCTTTATGGTGCACTATGTGCACCATAAACAACAACAGTGCAACAACACTATGTGCTCACCCTCCGGTTGGTGAAGTATGTGAAGCACTCCTTCACTAGGATGGTTTTCAGCATGTCAGGATCCATCACAGCCAGAATGGGCTTCCTTAATTCATACATGCTGGACAGAAACACACATTCACATTTTGGACATTCAGTAAAAAGCTCCTGTCAGTGTAGTAAGAGAAGATTTGCTTCAAATAAGAGCTGCTGACATGAGAGTCAAGGGTTAAAACCTGCCAAGCACACAATTTCATAAAACACAGTATAATGATAGTTAGCAGCTTGGTGTTTGGCTTAGTTCTTATATTTACTCTTCTAAAAGCTTTTTTTTTTACTTACCCCCATACTCTTCCATACTTTTGTGCACATGCAAAATCCTCTAAGTAGTAGACCTAATAATACAAATTACATATTGATCATTCGTTAATAACATATATACATCATTGTTTGGATCCTTACCAATGTAGTTAAGTTGGAAGTGATTTAAAATTAAAAGTAGAACTTTTTTACATACACTGTTCAACCTGCCAACGGTGCCAAAGTACATTACTGGCTTCATTCCAGGGATCCCCAACTTCTCAAATACGCCATAGGTCCAGTAGCCATACCTGCGCAGAACAGAAGAAAGATAATCACAGGTTTATTCTGACACTGTTCACTTTAAAGGAAAAGGCACGAAAGTGACAAATCCCTGATCCTTACATGACAAATACGCAGATAAATGCGATCAATAGAATCCATGTTTCTAAAGAGAAGAAAGCAAGAAAACCCATGTCTCTTTCCTGCTCAGTCAAATCCCGACGATCTCAGTTTACAGGGGCGGAGCCTTTTCTGTCATCTGACAGAAAACTCTACCACACACCAGACTGCATGTCCTACCAACATCTGCGAAAACATGAAATGAGTGTTTCAAAATCTGACTTTGTCTACATGAAATAACAGAAACTAAAAGAATGAAAAAACAACTTTATTTAAAGAAAAAACAACTTTATTTAAAGTTGTTTTTATGAACTTTGTGCATCTTCTTTCTTAACACAAGCAATATAACAATTTAGGCCATAAGATTGTAGAATCAGAGATTAATGAGCTCATAAAATGATTATAAAAAATGAGTCGTATAAACGCCGCCCAGTCTCTCTGTTTGTGAATCAGTCACATGACATCGCTGGCTCCACTCTCACACACTTGGTTTATGCAACAGGTCTGCAGAGCAGGTTATTAAAGCCCATTATCTTCAGAGAAACCTGTGCTACCGCTGATAGAAGAGAGGAAACACGAAGAGATGGGCTACCTCCTCTATTTCTCTGCTGAGACATGGACCCTCCTGGTTGCTCTCATCACATTGTTGGTTGTGTAAGTATTAAAGAATATTTGTCCATGTTTTATACTGTGTTTATATTTTATCCTCTGTGTGTCTCTGTATTTCTAAATCTCTTCTCTTCTCTTCTCTTCTCTTCTCTTCTCTTCTCTTCTTTTCTCTTCTCTTCTCTTCTCTGTGTTTTTCAGATATGCCTATTGGCCATATAGAGTATTTAAAAGAATGGGCATCCCTGGTCCCAAACCGCTGCCTTTCTTCGGCACAATGCTGGCATACAAAAAGGTTGGTGGCTATAGCCTACCTTTATGATGCTGTAGCTTGAGGTGCTGTTGAACTGTATATTGCATCATACAGAAAGTTGTGTTACTGTTATTTTGTCTATCCTCCATATCATTCAACGGCCACACAAACCACAACCTCCAAGATGACTGCAAAGAAAATTACAATCATATGTGACATGAGAGTCAGACTATGACTATGTGTCAAACTAATGTGCGAATGGAAGTTGTGATGATGAAAAAAGAAATAACATTTTTTAAAATTTGAACAGAATAACAGTGTCGTCACTAATCACGTAATCCACACAATAGTAGCTAAAAGCAGTCTTAGGGGAAAGCTGCATGATTTAGTGATTTCCATATTTTAATATTTTGTACAAATATCTCTACCTAGGGATTCATTCAGTTTGACTCAGAGTGCTTCAAGAAATATGGGAAGACATGGGGGTAAGTCTGTGTGTTGTGCAGTACTATGTGTACTATGTGCGCAGTGCTTAGAAGTGCTGGTGTGTCTACATAAAATATGCCAATATCTCTGTTTACAGTCTTCTATAGGCTACCTGTTCAACAAATATGTGCATGATAATCTCACCTGGTGTATTTTTTTGTTCATATTATGTTCTATTCTTATCACATTTAGTATTTTTGATGGCCGTCAGCCTTTACTGTGTGTCACAGACCCTGCCATGATAAAAACAGTTCTGGTAAAGGAGTGTTACTCTCTCTTCACCAACCGCAGAGTACGCGCACACACACACACACACACACACATACATACAATATAACTCATTCAGTTGCTCATTAAGACCACTGCTTTGTAGTCAAACTCTCAACCTCATCTGCTGTTGTTTTCTAACTTTATTACAGAACTTACGTCTGAATGGGCCTTTGTACGATGCCGTGTCCATCGCTGAAGACGAACAGTGGAGGAGGATACGCAGTGTCCTTTCTCCCTCCTTCACCTCAGGAAGACTGAAAGAGGTAAGACCTTCCACTCCTCTTCTTTTCCTCTAGCTATTGTTGCATGTTCAACACAATATTTTCTAACAAGGTCTGTGCTGTAGCTTTAGTTGATTCCTTATGTTTAGGATTGTTAGAGGCCTGAAGATGTGAAAGTATTCTGTACTGTACTAGAAAAAGAGCATTATTCCTTTTGACATCTGGTGACTCAGATTTATCCTGGAAGCTCTTTTTGGGCTCCTGAAACCTAAGGTGGTAACTACTGATCTGGAGGTACAGCAACCAAAAACAGCAGGAATTATGTGCTAGTCTGGTTGTATTTCAGGAAATCTTTATATGACTGTTTTTCCTCTCCATCTATGTCGGCCTTTGCCTCAGATGTTTGAAATAATGAAGCCTCACTCTGCTAACCTGATCAGCAGCATGAATAAGAAGGCAGAGAAGGATGAGCCCTTGGAGCTGAAGGAGTAAGAACTACTACTCCAACTGACAGAAAATGCATAACGTCAGCTATTTTTAAACCTGAAAGGATTAGAATATCTGATGTGTTTGTGTGCTCTTTAGGTTCTTTGGCCCCTACAGTATGGATGTTGTAACCAGCACAGCATTCAGTGTAGACATAGACTCGCTCAACAACCCCTCAGATCCCTTTGTCACGAACATCAAGAAGATGCTGAAGTTTGACATTTTCAACCCTCTATTCATCATTATGAGTAAATTGCTCATTTCAATTTTGTAAAATACAGCTATTTATAAACGTGTAACTTACTTGAGAATGTTTACAGTCAACACAGTCTTTTCCGGCTGTCTAGTTTCCTTTATAAATAATTATTTTCTATCTTTAGTCATCTTCCCCTTCATGGGACCTGTACTTGAAAAGATGCAGTTTTCCTTTTTCCCATCCTCTGTCACTGACTTCTTCTATGCTGCGCTGCAGAAGATCAAGTCTAATCGAGAGACTAGCAAGTCAACGGTATGTATGTATGTATGTATGTATGTATAGATTAGCATATTCAGAAATATACATGGCTAATATAATAATAATATATAATAATTATTCATAGATGTTTGCTTTCAGAGTCGTGTAGATTTCCTTCAACTGATGATTGACTCCCAGAAAAACCAAGAAGTAGGCAAAGATAAAGGTGATTAACACATATGCAGCCACACATCTGTACACACACATGAAAGCACAAGCTATTCTAACTCAAAAATCCCTGTTATCTCCTCAGGTTTAAATGATCATGAAATCCTTTCTCAAGCCATGATTTTCCTCTTTGCTGGATACGAAACAACCAGCACCTCTCTGACATTCTTGTCTTACAATCTGGCGACAAATCCCCATATCATGAAACGGCTGCAGGAGGAGATTGACTCTACCTTCCCAAACAAGGTGTGCAGGGAGTGAAAGGACAAAGTTTGAGGTAGCAGGGAGTTTTCAAAGTAATTGGTCTGGAGCTTCCTTCCCTGGATTTTGGCCACTTGGGGGCAGAGGAATGCCAGAATGGCCCATTGACCTGACACACTTTAGTTGAATTTCCTCAAAGAGTCATTGTGCGAAATGTTTAATTACTAGCTAACATAATCTGTCTGCTTTTGTGGGACGGGTTGCATGCAGAACTTCTTTGACCCAAAAGGCAACATACAGTGCTCATGCAGGAAACAAGGTTAATGGAAATTGAACTTGCAGGCTGAGAAAGAGGCTAAAAGGCCCAGTAGAACTGCAGAGTTAGATGATAATTCTTTGGGTTTGTTGCTACAACTGCCCCATTTCATATTATGGTAATGGTAAAGTCTATTGTTAAAAGAGTAGCCATCTTGTCAAGAGTTAAATCAGAATATCCATATCCTTAGTTAAGCAAATAAAATGGCAACAGGGGAAATGGATAGCCTTCATAAAATATAATTTTTATGGTTTAGTTTTCATATGGATAAAACAAACAAGATGTAAAGTTATGATCAGAGAGCTTTAAAGGGACCAGTAAGCTGATTTCGATGTTTTTAATTCTATGCTAAGCTAATGAACATGAGAGTGGTACCCATCTTCTGACATAACTCTATGATTAAGGATATTTCACCTTCTTTTTACTTGATTTGTAGTTACATCAAAACAGTTGTTCAATATCATAATTTTACAGGTTGTATCAGCAGAATTTTTTTCTCTCTGTATCTTGTCAACTGTTGTCTACATTTGAATGTCAGTGTGTAAGATTTCATCACAGTCATGTTGTATGTGTGTCTGTATTTTTGTGTAGGCTCCTGTTGACTACCAGACCCTGATGCAGATGGAGTATTTAGACAACGTCATCAATGAGTCTCTCCGACTATACCCCATTGTATTACGTCTGGAGCGTGTGGCCAAGGCATCTGTGGAGATAAATGGCCTTGTGATTCCAAAAGATATGCTTGTTATGGTACCCACATGGCCCCTGCACCGGGACCCTGAACTGTGGCCTGAACCAGAGGAGTTTAAACCTGAAAGGTAATAGAAGGTTTGTCAAAGCACCCAATAAATGCTAAAAACTCCCACAGAAGACTTGAACTCTGCAGGTCATTGCCACATTTCTGCTTATTAATATATTTATGTGAATGTGTATCCACAGGTTTAGCAAGGAAAACAAGGGAAATATTGACCCCTACACATACATGCCTTTTGGAGCAGGGCCTAGGAACTGCATTGGGATGCGATTTGCTCTGGTGATGATGAAACTTGCAGTGGTGGAGATCCTCCAGAGGTACAGCTTCACTGTGTGCAAGGAGACCGAGGTGAGACGACAGATGTTAATACTTACACACTGCATTTATTTTTATGGTGTAGGAGTCATCATGTTCAACAATTACCCATGGCTAGCATGATAGTGATATTAAAGCTTTTATGGAGTTAAATTTCCTGTCTGTCAGTCTGAAGATCAAATGACACTTAGAACAACAGTATACTTTGACTTGACACATTTAATATATAACTGTTACTGAACTAAAATGTCAAATAGCACGATGGTTTCCACCATCTTGGGCAATGCCAATTGTGTGATTTGAAATAAGTCTGGATTTTTGTTCGTTTTCTTTTCTTTTCTTTTTTTTTTTTTACTTTGTTCCCATTTCTTTTCTCTTTGTGTGTAATTTCATTTCAGATCCCGTTGGAGATGGACATCCAGGGTCTGCTAATGCCAAAACGACCAATCAAACTGAAGCTGGTGCCACGCTCTGAGCCCTCCAGCTAAAAAGACCTACAAGATGAAAGATTCTTATTTTAACATTAATTTGTGTGCATACAGACCTATTATATCTGATTTATATCTGATTACAGTTGTGTGTACCTGGGTATCAGGTAATTTTTGACTGGTTAATAAATAAATAAATTTCTAAGCCTGTGTTACACATAAAAACATTTTTGTGCCACATGCAACTAGTAGTTGGTGCAAATGATTCAGATGTGGTTGTACAATTATGTATGACAGAAACGTGTATGTATATATATATATATATGTTTATATATAT
>CM076650.1:6040597-6098396 GCA_038496675.1 Rachycentron canadum | reverse complement strand
AGAGAGAGAGAGAGAGAGAGAGAGAGAGAGAGAGAGAGAGAGAGAGAGAGAGAGAGGGCATGTTGCCTAAAGTATGGGTTTAAGTCATGTAGAAAAAATAAGATCCAAATATATATATACCATGGATGGAGGGGTAGACAGGGGATTCTGGACCAGAGCCTCTGCAATATTTTTATTGGTAAGTCAATTAAACAATTACAAAGAGACACAAAATGAAATAACACAAAAATAAACACAAAACATTGTCTCAAAATCTACCCACGATAGTTTCAAGGTTGAATTAAACAGGTCAATCGTAGGAGTTATCAACACTTCACCAAAAACAAAGGTTTTACAAAGGAATTTGGCTAGTCATATTTATATTAGTCATATTTGTTCCAGGCTGATTGCACTGGCGTTAACCATATTTTGCAGATGTGTGTGTTTCTCTCCATCGTTGTACATTATGTGGGACTGAAATAAATGTTTTAATCTGAAGGTGAAACAGTCTGTAAACGATAAAGAGGGTTCATTCAGAAATCAGCCAGACATTAAGTTAATTTATGACCAGATGTCTGTGTGATAAATTGCATCAAGTGATGTACTGAGTGCCACATGTAGTATTATAGCTTTTACATAACCCCCCTGCTCTGACTCTTATAGCCCAGCAGCACGCTCCAGTGGCTGGTCTCTGCAGTTTTTCTTAATTTACTGCTCTTGTGCTCCTGCTCCTTCGTGGATCCATTATCCGAGTTTTTCAACCATCTTGTTCTTTCCATGTTTATAAACAGAGGGTAGAGATAAAAAAAAGAAAAAAAGAAAGAGAGAGAGAGAGAAAAAAAAATCTGAGGTGGGCAAACCAGCTTCTCTGTAGACACCACATGTTCTCAGGGTTGGAATCAGGGAAATGCCACCTTTTACCTTTTACAGCAGCCTGTAAACAGCTGGAATCTGTGATATTACACCAAACCTGTCGAGTAAATGGGCCGTTTTCATTTGTCATTACTAAGCATGATTAATATAACACAGTAAAATCTGGTATCAGTGGATGCTATGACTGTAATTTGTGTGATTTATTAACGTATTTACACGCGTTCAGTTTACACGTCTGCAATCCTGGAAAGACACGAAAGTGAAACGTTGTAATAAATGATCAGTTGTGAAATGCACTAGAGGACAACATAAATCTCGAGATGCCACTGAACTCAGCCTCCAGTTTCCTGGTGTGACGACATGAACCGTAGCCTATCGACCAAGGCGGCCAGATGTTGCGTTCAGGGACCAAAACCTTTAGCCATGTCTTACTGGTGGCATGTTAAGGATTACAGACAAGTGATTAAGAAAAAGAAAAATTTGGTACAATAAAGAAATTAACATCAAATCACGACCGGTGGCATTGAAAAACACTGTGTAGGTTCAGATCTGAATTTTCTAAAGTGCTGAGTTGAGGGCATCTGGACTTCTTTTACAGGTTTTCTTTTGAAGATGTTGCACCTCTCAACTGATGGGGAGTCCCAGGTATTTAATCTCCAGTGGGGTGCTCACCTTGGAGGTGGTCCTGAGAGCTGTTGACCCACCATGTGAGTTGATAAGGACACACACGCAGATGTTTCTTAGAACTGTAGAAGCCTTTTGGATGAGAGGTGTAATGTCTTCAAAAAAACCTAGGAAAGAAGTCCAGATGCACTTAAGACAACCATGACCTGGATGACTGAGAACCTACACAGACAAAAGATCTGAATGACTTTTAATTACTCAGTTATGTGATTGACAGAGAGAAAATTTTAATCAACAGCTCAAATATTTGCTGTTTCTGACTTAACGAATATGAGGATTTAATGCTTTTCTTTGCCATACATAATAGCGAACTCAATTTCATTGGATTTTTAAATCAGAAAAACCTGTGTTGGAATCAGAAAAACAACCTGCACAGTAATTATGTGTGGAAATAGACTGTTATTATGATACCAGAATAATGTGGTCCCTTACAAATTTTCTCTAATTTCTCTCATTAAATTTGAGGCAAATTAAATAAACTTTCCTTGTTTTGTTGAGTATTTTGAATCCAACACTGGAAAAGTATTAACTCTGTTGAACTAACTCTGGCAGCTCTGAATCAAGCAGGAGGGAGTTTGTCCTAAAACCTTTTATTTTACTAAAAAATTGACTCTCCTCTTTAGCCATGTATAAACATTTTTTTAAAACACATATTACCTGAAAACTATGATATTCGGTCGGTTGTGGTGGGTTTGTGAGTGCTCAGACTTGAACGATTGTTTTTGTGTTGGCAACAAAACGAGGGACCCCTGAATGCAGCACTGGTCCAGTTCCTGTGATGACTCCGCTCCCGTTTTTTGCACCGACCCGGACTCCATGTTGTTCCGACAGCCACGGAGCGAACAAGTGCCCTGGCCGAAAACTCTCACGTTGCAACTCTGTGTGTGCGAGAAGTAAAGTGTGTGTGCGCGCGTGTGAGAGTGTTGACCCTCTGAAAGAAGATGGCAGACTACCGGGACGATACCGGAGCTCGAGCCCTGCTGGCTCTGCAGTCGGCACCGTGCAGCCCCGTGCGCGTTGCGGTGACCTCGCACGCCTATCACCAGCCCTCGCTCGCCCTCTTGGGTCCTCCGTTGATGGAAGCCCGAGCTGACGCCGGAGTTCTTCCCGTGCGCCTCGCTTCTCCTTCCCCGCAGGCCCTCGCCAGGCTCGAGGGCCGGGACTTCGAGTTTGTCATGCGCCAGAGGACGGTCACCATAGGCCGGAACTCGTCCCACGGCTCCGTGGACATCAACATGGGTCACTCGAGTTTTATTTCACGGCGACACCTGCAGATCACCTACGACGAGACGAGCGGTTTCTCCCTGCGGTGCTTGGGCAAGAACGGCGTGTTCGTTGACGGGGTGTTCCAGCGGAGAGGGGCGCCGCCGCTGCCGCTGCCCAGAGAGTGAGTGCAGTCCGATAGCATAGCCGCCACCAACTGGCTAATTATGGCAACACGATGCCTTGTTGCTACAGAGCTTCTCAAATCTTAGCGTTAACTTTATGTCCTGACAGCATTGGGACAGATCACACATTTTATATACCCTTTTAAACCGCCGCCCCCCCCCTTTTTTTTCTCCCCCATCTAAAAGTTTAACCACCAGTTAAACACCTAAAGACGTGTGCTGGTTTGGTCTTTTAATAGTTTTTGGTGGACGTGCTTCTTCTTATTATTCTGACACGGGGGTCATTTATCACGTCTATATTCAAACGGGAGACACACATTATTCTGACGGGGACACAAACTTTGTCATGACACCCGTGTACAGAGCGGTTTGGTTTGATCCGGCGTAATTTTGGACAAACGCAATATTAACATCGGTTTGCTGCAACACAATAAGTCGGTGCCTGCCCTCTTTAGTTCCAACCAAAGTTAATTTTATCCTGAATCGTCTGGAGGCCCCTTATGAATTACCCTAGCTTGTTTTAGCTCATAGCAAACTTAGCTTAATTCGGCCTAACTGCCAGCTAGTTAGCGCGTGTATAAAGACGCTGCCGTTGTTTGATATTTCGCTCAGACGTGTGTGTTGTCATTGTGTGGTGTGGTTTGGTGTGGTGTGGTGGGGCTGGCTTCTCCAAACAGACGAACTTTGAACACTTTTCACCCGCATTTGGTGTCTTTTTGTTGCTGGTCAAATCTGCGTCCCAACGGTTTTCCAGACAGGCGACGTTAGCTAGCTAAGCCGTGAGGCTGTTAGCCAACGCGTCGCCGTTCACGTAAACAGTAATGTAAACAAACGCACCCCTGATGGTTGAGCTCACGAGACGTACGAGTAGAGGTGTGTTTGTTTTGTATTGGTACTTTAAATGCTTTTGAGTTTGTGTCGAGGTGAAGCGTGTGGTGTTAAACGTGGTCTTGGCTTTAAATGATGCTGCTCCGCTGTCCGAGGTTAACTGTTTTTGCCCCCCGGTTCCGTTAACACAGCGTCGGTCGTGGAAACAGAACATTTTGATTTATGTGTGAGTCGATCGCAGGGTGGGGCGGAGGGAGGAGGTTGGAGGGTTGTGCCCTCATCCTCTCTGATAGGCTGTCGACACTGTTTGGGGGTGTGTCGGGCAGTGGATAGGAAGTGCATGCTGAAATGACATCCTCGTTGCAGGCGCACATGGAGTAAACACAAGACTTGCAAACCAAGGCGGTATCCAAGCACAGCCATCTTTGCATGTGTGGTTTTGGCCCTGGGGCCTGTCTCAGGATTACAAACTGAGCTGTGCTGAGTTAAATCTGGAGCACATCAGTAAATTAGTTAGGTTATCCTGGTGCATTTGCAATACTTTCAGAATCAGAATATTTTATTAATCCAGGGGAGGAAATTGTTGGTGTCACATGAGCTCCGACATTTCTAGACACAGAAGGCACACACCATGTGCAAGATAAAAGAAGTAAAAGAAATAAAAGAAGTACTTAGCAATGTACTAAAATATAGTGAGCAAAAATAAAATAAGATGATAAATATAAACATAAAAATCCTAATTGCAATAAATAACAGCTCTGTTCCTCGTTATTGTACAAGAAATGTATAAAAATTAACAGAATGAATAGTGAAATATCGGTGAATCACATTGGATTAAGTTATTTTATACTGTTTAGCAGGAATGCACTGTAATTTTTACAGTTTGATCCAAGTGGACTGCACTTAAAAACACAAAGCAGCTGCTTGCATATGTATTCACCCCTTTCAAGTAAAACTAGCTGAAGTACCTTTGGCTGAAATTACTGCTTTGAGTCTTTGTGGTTTTAGTCTTTTTCATTGTGATTCATCTGGAGATCACAGTTTTCTTTGCAAACCTATTCAAGCTCTGTCAGGTTTCTCTGGTATCCTGAGTCAGCAGCAATTTTCATGTCCTACCTCAGTCTGGATTGGACTGGGGCCTGGACTCCGACTTGGCTGCACCAGGACATTAACATTCTTGTTTTTAAGCTATTCTCATATAGATTTGTCTTTGTATCAGGGGTCATTGGGTTGTTGTAAAATAAATGTTATAGTTATCTTATAAGCGATAACAGACTTTGTTTTTGTTTTTTTGCTGCATTTTATTTACCCTCTACTTTTGCAACCTTTAAAATTGGCCTGCAGCAATTACACATCCACCCAGTATAAGAATATCACCACCATGTTGGGCACAACGTGTCCTATGTGTTCTGTATGATTGCAAATAACCTTAATTTTGGTTCACATCATTGAACCTTCTTCCTTTTTTTTTTTTTTTTTTTTTTCTTAGGGTCTCCCTTGTGCCCTTTAGCAACCGCTAATTGAAATGTCATGTGATTTCTTTCAACAATGGCTTTCTATTTGCTAGCAGGGGCTGATGAAGTTGTTGTATGCACAGTCTCTTTCATCTCAGCCAAGAAAGCCTGTAGCTCCCTCAGAGCTGCCACAGGCCCATTTCCTCCCTCACTGTGGACACTCAGTTGTTGAAGATGGCCTGCTTCAGACAGAGACAGCTGTGAGCGGCCTGTTCATGGATCTAGTGTCGGATTGGCAGCTGCAGGTTTTCAGGATACAAATACACGAGAATAGATGGAACATTTCTTCCATATTTTTTCTTACTGACTGGTGTAACTGGTTGCAACAGCTTACAACACATTTGTGATCCTTCTTTTCTTTTTGTTTGTTCCTCACCATGTGGAGGCCTGAGCCCGACGTTCACTATAGCTCAGCAACCGTTGAATTAATAGGGATTCAGTTTCATTATTGTTAGGCAGGTAAGATGGTTGCTGTCACAAAGCACTGACTACACTGAATACACAAACCTCCTCGCTGTACTTACTGGGAAAAATAAAACTATATATATCAGTAAACAAAGGTTCCATTGTAAAAAGGAAAAAAAAAACCCTCACACATATAATTATTTTTAAGGGTTTTGTTTAGGCTTGAACCAACTTGGGCTTTTGACTTATCCTTGCTTTTATTGAGGCAGTTGTCCAAACCTGCGTAAAGAAGAGAAGAGGAAATCCAGGCTAGCGGGTTTTGTGTTAAGTCTAGATCAGTTTGAGTTTTTTGTCCACGGAAAGTGTTGACTATAGATAATGTTTGTATTATAAACAAACCCCTATAGTTAAGGGTTAAGCAGGTATCGTTGCTTTATGATTTGATTTTTACTGAATAAGTAAGAGCCGCGTTGGACTCCCGCCTACTATGTGTAACTTAAAGTATATAATAATATTGAGTTTGAATGTTTGCTTTTGTCCTTGGAGACTATAGTTGACAAAACAATCTTGCCAGAAGGTCTTTTTACCAGCTGTTCTCTAGGTTTCAATCGTCCCACATGATCTTCTTCAGCAGATGGAGTTTGCCCAGTTGTCGCTGTATTGTAATTGTTGAATTTACATTCTCCTGAGTAGTTTTTAAGGTTTAAGACAACAAGTCTGTCAGAAAAATCAGAAAAATTATAATTTGTACATCTGCAGTTTCAGGACAAGTCGGCCTGCTTAGGAAGATCATGTCATATGATAAGAGGCCCCAGAACAGCTTAGCTGTCACTTATTGTATGTGGTAGAATGTGCTAATCTAACTTTGTCTCCTCTTTCTCTCATTTTCTTTCTCGTGGCTTCCACCATCTGTCCCTCCTGCTCTCCAGGTGTGTGTTTCGTTTTCCCAGTACAGCCATCAAGATCCAGTTTATGTCACTCCTGGAGGCCGAGGAGCACAGAGAGAAAGAGCAGCCCTCTCCTCCCCCTCGCCAACTTCTACCCCACATTTCCCCCCTTAAAATTAGCATTCCCACAGTGCAACAGCATGAAGATCACATCAGGGCATTTGGCTCTCCGCTGCCCTCGCCCACAGGCACCATCAGGTAAGGAGAGACCCACACAGATTTGAATACAAACAGGTGCAGTAGGTTGTCCAGATATGGCAGGAGTCAGGGTTTTTATTTAGATTCATTGTTGTGATTGTTGAAGGTCGGTGTTGAGCTTTGATGTATGTTTTGATTGAGGTGCAGGTTGTAGTAGTAGTTTCAATAAATATTAATTGTTCTTGTTATTATCTTACTTGATAATAACAATTGATAATCATTGATTTATTGTAATTTTGTATTCAAAAACACCAAACTTTCCCTCTCTCTAGCTTTGAAGATTTACTGCTGTTTTTTGTTTTATGTGATGTAGGATTTGGACTTTTGGTTGAATAAAACTTTTGAATTGGATGTTTTCATTCACACAACCAAAATGAGTTTTTTTTCCTTTTTATATATAGTATAAATGATTGATTGACAAAGTATTTTTTTGCTACTTTAAATGCAGTTGTTTTAATCAACATTAACCAGGTAACGCCAATAAAGCAGATGTTATAGGAAAGGTCAAGAGCTTATAGGCACCTAAAAATAACTCTAGACATTTGCCCAGACTTAACTTTTCTACAAAGCTGAAATTATTTACTTACATTTAATTCATTATTTAATTATGTATGAGTTGTTTAGTTTCTCTTTGTCTTGGGTCTGTGTTTTGTATTGATATTTGTGTAGACTTCTGTTGATTTGAAAATGTGTGGGGCTCGGTTTCTTTCGGTTTCTAAGAGCTGGAGTTAATTAGCTAATCTTACTGAAAATATCCGTCCTGGTTGAAGAGGCGCTCATCACCTCCTGCTCTGATTCTGTTGAGATGGAAATCTGCACAGTAATCAGCTGTGATGGCACATGTTTGAAAATCACTGCTCTATAAATGTATGCAGCATGTGGGCCTGCAGCGTGTGGTGGGGCTGAGTGCACCCTCTGCTGGTCTGTGTTTATCCTTACATTATAGATCCCCACCAATGTCAGCTTGTGTGTGCTCGCCTTATATGGAATGGCTGCAGCTTTGAGGCGTGCGATTGGCTATCAGGCAGATTGTTTTGCCTGCGGGCCGCTTTTCCGTCCATTCGTGGTTTCCTTTTCAGAGCCCCCTACCCCTCCCACTCAGCCCTCAACTCCTGTTCTCTCACACGTGGACACACACACAACACACAGAGTAAAGACGCTTGCTCATACATCTCTCAACCACTTTCGCTGTGGCCTTTTTCGGGCAGATTGTTGTGTCACCTTCTTCAACGGTGCCCACACACAATAGATAGAACGGAAGAGCATTGTGTGCAACCACATGCTCCCACTTAAAACACCAACAGTGTCTTTTCACAGGCTGGTGAGAGTGACTTTTCCAGTTTGGCAACTTAAAAGAACTATATATATAATAACATTCCTCCCCCCGCGAGCAACTTGTACGGCTCACCCCTGTGCTCAAGTGGAGGGGGAGAAATGGTTGCCATAAGGGGAAAGAAAAGACGGGCCTTGCTCCCTCGTGGAGCACACGTAACGTAATGATGAATGAGTGTAGAGTTACAGATACAATGATGTTTTTATATACAAGAAGTGCCCGAGCACAGTTAGACATTTCTGTTCATCTTCATTCACTTTGCAGGACTGAGCATACTGAGCCATTTTCAAAACACAGCCTGTAGCCTAGTTTCCCCAGCCAAAAAATACAAACATATTCTCTGTCTCCCTCTGTGTGTTGCTCTCTCTGTATCTGTGGCTCTCTGTTGCCAAAGGCAAATCAAAGCGCACTGACTCTCCCAGAAACCAGTGTTGACTTTATTAACAGGAGCAGGTGTACGTTGTATAATAAGTTACTGGGTTTTCCCTGTGTTCTGTCTCTCAACAGTAATAGATAAAACCTAGTTAATAATTAACATATCTGTAACATATCTTTCTATTTTGCGCATTGTTGTGTATTTTATGATCATTTTATATGTTTTAAACATAGTGGATCATTTTTTAAACTTAGTTCTTGTGCATGTGTATAAGAAATGATTACATTCAACATTTTGTTAATATATAACTAATCTTGAACTGGATATTTAAAATTAAATTAGAATTAAATTGTCAAAAAAAGACAAAGATTAGTGTTTGTTTCCTGCAGTCCTATTTCCTGATAATTATGAAAGAGAATTTATATAAATTATAAATAGATTCTTCCTTTTTTTTCAGTAATTCAATTTGTATACAATATTAAATATAATCTTAAAACTTAAATTTGGAACTGGATAGCAAAGCTTTACTCACGCCCTCCTGTGCTACTTTAAAGCCTCCACATTGCATATTTAATATTATATATTGTGTATATAATATTTCACGTAAGCTTTATTTTATTTATTTTTTTATTTTTTTACATTTTTGCAGTTTTGGCCTCACCTAAAAAATACTTAATAGTTTTCTGTATATCTTTAGTAATGGTGTTAATCACGAAATTGAGTTTTCTCTTAAACCCTTCAAGGACCTGTTTGACATGGGATTATTATACATTTAGATGCGACAGATGACTCGTGTAGATTTACTGTAGAGCTCTGCTCACTTGAACTCTCTTGCAACATGTTTACACGGAGAAAGAGAGATAGTCACATACGACAAATTGTAGGTTACATTTGTCCAAAGCTCTCAGTCGACCTGTTGTCTCAGAAGCTAAAATCTTTTTTTTTTTTTTTTTATGAAGCTGTGTTGTAGGAGCAATGACCAACACAGATACTAATTACTCATTCTTTTAGAGCAGGATTGAGTTTACCTTATTGTTCAGGTTATTATGGCATTCATATTGATGACTAACCCATCATTTAAAGCCATTTACACGAAATCCTTCCTCTCTTCTTCAGTGTTCCTAACTCATGTCCGGCCAGTCCACGTGGGGCAGGGTCGTCAGGGTATCGCTATGGACGCAACGTGACCTCTGACCTCCAGTTAGCAGCTGAATATGCCGCCAAGGCCGTTTCTGAGCAGAGACGAAGCATTGCTGAGCATAGAGGTGGGGGATGTGAGCAGCGGGGGGAGTCAGCTGGTGGAGATAGCCCCAAGGTGAACACCTGGTAGTATCTATCCTGAAGTTCATTTAATCTAAGAAACTGTCACTACATTTTCAGTTTTTAACCCAGTTCCTTGTGCATTTTGCACTTGGGGATGTGTGTTCATTAATACCTGTGTCGTCTTTATCCAGGATGAGTCCAAGCCACCATATTCCTATGCACAGCTGATAGTCCAGGCCATCTCTTCTGCCCCAGACAAACAGCTGACTCTTAGTGGTATTTATGCCCATATCACCAAACACTACCCCTACTATCGCACTGCAGACAAAGGCTGGCAGGTATGGATGTCCTTTCTTGATCTTGATATTCATGGCTTTGTGTATGTTAAATTATTATATTTTGATTATGTTTTTTTTACTCATATTTGTACACCATACGAGTTGATGTGTGTAAGCCAGTATTAATGTACGCACATATAAATATGATGGTGTAAACTCATATGTATGTATGGTGGTCTCAGACCTTTGGATCACGCTGTATGAATAAATTGTTTCTTTCCTTTTTCTTTTCATTCCCTTGCCTCTAGGTTTTATTAGATCTATGTGTCCACTGACAAAATACTATTTTGCCTCCCTCAGAACTCAATCAGACACAACCTGTCACTCAACCGCTACTTTCTGAAAGTGGCGCGCTCTCAGGATGAGCCTGGGAAAGGGAGTTTTTGGCGTGTGGATTCTGCCTCTGAGAGCAAGCTGGTGGAGCAAGCCTTCAGGAAAAGACGGCAAAGAGGGGTGGCTTGCTTTAGGACACCATTCGGACCGCTCTCTTCTAGGTTAGTGGGACACTGGGGTGTGTATGCGTGAGCACACACAAGACTATCACACACGTGCTCTGTCTCTTCAGATTTGACCTGGTTAACTCTTTCCCCTCCCTCTCTCTGCTTCTGCTCCTTGCTATCATTTGATTGGATAGAACAAAGTAAGTCTAATTTCTAGGATAATATATTCAGCAAAAGGTACTGGCGGTGAAGGAGCTCTGCATGTTTCTATAAGTCTCTAAATGTGTTAATTGTATCTTGTTCTCTCCTCTTCCTCTTTCCTTTTGTTTTTCAGAAGTGCCCCTGCATCCCCGACCCACCAGGGGCTTCTTTCTCCTCCATCCAGTGGTCTGCAGACTCCTGAATGTCTGAGCAGGGAGGGCTCTCCTATCCCCCATGACCACCATGAACAGCTGGCTAACAAATTAGCATCTGTACCTGAGTATAGATACTCTCAGAGCGCCCCAGGTGAGCATGCACATGAATGCAAACGAAATACATTGAAACACGCACAAATTGTAGGCTTTCACATAAACTATAACACAAGTACAATTGATGTTTGGGTCTTTCTCTGCACAGGATCTCCTGTCAGTGCTCAGCCTGTCATCATGGCTGCACCCCCCCACCCAACAATCCTACCCTCAGGCCCGGGGAAAGCCCTTGCTTTGGTTCCAGGTGGTGGCGTCCAAGTCCAGCCCATCCACATGCTCCAGAACCCCCCTCAGCCCTCTGTCACCATGATGCGGGTGGTTACCAGTGCCCCTGCACTTTCCAATCCCCCAAATGGTTACAGCACCCCCTCTGTTGGAGGATCAGAGGGCAACAGTGAGCTCAGAGGTATGCTAGTCTCTCGAGGAGAGCCTCTCTGTACTATGACATTATTTTTTTTAATGAATCTTTTTATTAATCTACCAATCTAAACAATAATGGGCTCTCTAGTGTTTGAATATTGTTAGTGTGATTGAACATGTTCACTTGACAACTACTGTCTTATTTTGAGTTGTTTCCCACTTTTGCACGAGCGAGGTGTCAGAAAGTTAATTTAGAATTACAGTAAGACGTCTGCAGAACAATCAATGCATTCAACCAAAAGTCAAATATCTCTATGTTCAGTTCAGGTACATAACCATTAGATACAGAAGCAGGCAGTGTTTGTGATGGTGAGATGAAGCCTGTCCTATGTTTTATTGCTCATCCTGTGACTTTAGGACTGTACCTTTTAGTATGATGTCCTCCTATTTCTAGAGTTCATCTGTATCGATAAGCTGTGTTTTCGGAATGGAGCCTGATCTGTCGCACAGGAGACAGAGTTCATGTCTGTCAACAGTGTTTTTTTTCTCTTTTTAAATCCACATGGGCCGGGATATTTCATGTGCATAACAACTAACTAGCAAAATCCAGCTTTTTAAAAAATATTTTTTTAAAATCAATATTTTTTAACTTAACTTTTTTAACTTTTTTTTTTAAACAGCTTTTTTTATATGATATTTAATACTTACACTTTGCAAATGTAATTTTAAATTAAACTTTAAAATTAAATTTTAAATTGCAAATTCATAAATACTTAAATTTGAAGTCCCTATTATATGACTTTATTTGATTTTTCAAAGCTTCATGTGTCGATAAACACTCAGTTAATTTTTTACATTTACATATTTAAAACGTATATTTTCCTCTCAGAAGCCCAGATGAACAGAGAGCGAGTGATCCAGACTGTGGACAGTGTGGTGCAGGGCGGGGATGGACGAAACCTGGCTCCAGGTTTACATCAACTTCCTGTTCGTCCTGTCACCCAGAATGGCAAACACACCCCTGCTACTGTTGCCACAGTAACCAGCCTTGCTAATGCATCTGGTAAGACTTCTGCAGCAGTCACTGCCAAAGACACTATCACAATGATGATTATAGACTGATTAAGATGGGAATAAAAATATAAATAACTACAGTGGCATGCAGTATGCATACAGTAGATTAAAGCCTGCATGATCAGTGGCCAGTTTATTAGGTACACCTAGCTATAGCTTACAGAGTCTAATATACAGGGATGCAATAGATCCTCCTTCAAGGTTATCATCTCATTATTTTCAGCTTTAGGTGAAGCTGGTTTGATAAACTTATAAGTCCTGGCTGCAGTATGTGGTGATGTCTAACTGTATCTCATCTCATTCTCTTGATATTACCTTCTAGGCCTGAGTAGCCCTCTCCAGATCTTGGCTGCCCAGGCCTCCAGCTCTCCTCCAGTGCTTGTGAGCAGACAGCCCAATGCAGAAACCCTATCTGAGCAGCCAGGCGCAACCCAGGCCAAGCGGCCAAAAATGGAAGACGAGGGTGGGACTGAATCCGCTCAGCATCAAGTCATGCCTGCCCAGCAGCCTGTCATTGTTGCCATGACATCACAAACCCACGACCCAAGGAAGTAACACCCAGGCCTTCTTACCAGGTACCCAACGGACAGCCTCCTGATGGTCCCCTACCTGCTTCACCTTTTATACTCATTTGATATGACTGCAGCCGACATGGCCAAAAAATGTACAGGCAGCCTCTCTCCACAGGGGATTAAATTGTAAGGAACATATTTTGGTGAAAAATAAGATTTCACTTTCAAATAACGCTGAATTTAAAAGCAAGTAAATCTTTCAGGACTTTTTCAGCTCTACAGCCTTTTTTTTTTTTTTTTTTAAATGTAATCCATCATTCACTGATGACACAAACAAGTAAGGACATTAAGCATATGAAAGCAATATGCATATTAAAATCATTTCAGCACTACTTTTACTTGTGTGAATGTTGGAGAATATCTCAGATGCATCGGTTATTATCACTCTCAGGCCAAAGAACTCACCTCTCCTGCACTTCTGATTAGATTCACTGCCTGATTTAAACCAGGGAATGTGTGTTCAGAGATTTCAATGGCCTGTATCTTCAGAAAAAAAACTGTGATGAGAGTTGATATTGTGTATTTAAACACAGTTGTGGGTAGAAAGGTAGAGAAGACTTAACTGCAGACCAGGTTGATGAGTCTTGGGAGACTGTTATGCATATGATTGTACTCTTCATAAGGCAATCCTTAGAGAATAAAGTGAGACACGTTGTGTCTCTCAGAAAAGAAATGTCAATATTAAGGCCAAGACCAGATTGTGAGGTGTCTCTTCTTCTTGTCTTCTCTGTAATGCACAAAGAGAAAGAGACAATGTTTTCAAAGAAGAGACGGGAGGAAATCCAAACTAGGACTTTTGTAGTTCTCGCTTAACTTCAGCTCAGTTTGATTCATGAGCGTCAAGCTCCTCAGATTTAAGATGATCTGGGTAACTGGGCAGTGAAGTTGAAGCAAGGAAGGGCAAAAAAAACAGAGGCAACTGTTTGGAGTTGATTGAAGTGGAGCTAACCTAATGTAGACAAACTGATTGTTTTAAATTTTTTTTTCTTGTTTCAGTAGTGGTAAAAGGAGAAATGGAACAGCCTGTGCAAACAGTTTTGTCTTAGCACAGCAAAGCATTATTGTAATAATCCTCAAAGCCTTAAATATTTCTACATTGTTTTTGTCATTTAATTTTAACCTTTAGACAGCTTTACCTTTTTAGATTGTTAACACAGCGCTTCTTTAACAGTACATGATCGGCAACACTACAATGGTGACTATTATGTTGCATTAGTAGACTTGTATCAGTTTTATCAGGGGAAGGGCGGGACCAACACACGACCACACAAATTTCAACTGCTCTCTTGTCTGTTTTCTTTCTTTCTGTATGGTACATTTGACATCTGTTCTTCTCATAGCTCCTCGCTTTTTTGCTTTCATTTCTGCTTTATTCTTCAACACCCCCGCCCCTTTTTTCCCAATCTACCTCTCCTCCTTCCCTCAGCAAGCGGTCTCTATCTTTGCAGTTTCTACAGAGGCATCAGGCTGTTGGCAAATCGTGTCACAGACACTGCCTTAATTAGATATTCAGCACTTTCTCCCCCCTCTCAACTCTCATTCTCACTCTGCCTTTAGCTTTTCCGAATGTCCTCACACAGGCCTCACTTTCAGCTGGCAATCAGGCACAATTTGCGCAAGATTTCAGTGATTGTTGTTGCACATTATATTAAAAAAAAAAAAAAAAAAAAAAACATGCATAATGATTGTATGCTGCTCTTTCTGCTAATGACAAAGCTATTTAGAAGGTATTTTCTCATTTTGGAAAAAAAGAAAAAATATTTTGCTATATGTAAAAACGGCTGTCATCAATACGTAAACATTCTGGAAATAGAGAAGTATATGTATTTTTAAATGTTTCTGTTTTTGTGATTTGTTAAAATGTGTAGCACAAATTAAAATTCCTCATTGATGTAAATATTCTGCCGTCTTCTCTCGTGACATGTCGGCCATGTTGGGTAAGTTTCTTGTTCGGGTTGTTTTATATTTGGTCGCAATGTCTTTCAAAGTAAAAAATGTAATTATTCATCAGTCTTTACTCTTAAGTACCAGCATTTTAATTAACAGTATAAATAATGACCAGAGAAGAATAGACATGCATGAGTTCAATGCCATACAAACCTTGAAACGCACAAAATTTAACTGCAAAGTAATGAATCAGAAATTGAGAGTAAAACAAAACTGTTGAGGAAAAAACACTGACAGAATGTATTACCTCTGTGATGAATAATTTAGAAATTAAAACAATAACAAAACCCCAACAAGTGCCAGCATTGGTGCTGAAATTCGATCGAGCAAGTAAAAATTTTTCATTGGTTGCACTTTCCCGCATGTCAAGACTTTCCGGCTTTTTGCTTTGCTTACATTGTGAACCAAATCTCTGGGTTTTGGTCATTGATCAGACATAACGAGCTCTGGGCAACTGTGATAGGCATCTACAAAAAATAAAATAAAATGACTGACAAAGATTAACTTGGAGAATAATTTGGGAGAGAGTTGTCAGTTGCAGCCATAGTCAACAAAAACAACCGTCCCACAGTTCTTCAGTTGCTTTGTTCGACTCTTGCAGCCACATCATGAGTCTCAGGATCTGCAGTGTTCACTAGTCAGGCAGGGAGTCACTGCGCTTGATGTGATGATCCTAAGCATCTCAGGGGATCTCTACATAGCCGGCGTTAGGAAAGCAGGCCAACCAACACAAGTGTTTTATCTTAAATTACACCTTTCAAAGGTGACGCACTAAGCCACTGTTCTAGCTGTTTCTCTTTAAAGGGTCAGTGCACTAAGTCTGGTATCATGCACTGTTTTGTTTTTAGATATGCTTCTTGAGATTTGTGCCTCCACCCTAATACAGTGGAGCTGAAAATTAGATGTTTTGTGCTTACAACACAGAGGTTACTTGAAAATTCACTGCCAGCCTTTTCTTCCAGAGATGTTGCTCTTACTCTGAATTATCCACAGACTGAACAGTCTTCATTAGAACCACCTGCTACAAAAAGAAAAAAGTCCATATGAAAACTATAGTTAAGTCTGTAGATTATCCAGTGTAATGGGAACCTTGTTCTGGAAAGACAATTGCCGTTAAATGTTTTTGTTTCACCTTCGCAGTGTGTGCTGAAGGCAGAAATCTCATTGACACACTTTAAGACTGCAAGGAAATAAAACCAACATTTGCATGTTTCTTCTGGTAATTTAGGTGTAGTGACCCTTTAATGAGCTGTTTTAATTGATAATATGCAGTTCTGCAGAGCACAGTCTGTATTTGTATTAATTTAACTTAAATCATTGAACAATAAATCAATGTTTAGAAAAAATGAACAACCTATAGCTGTAACTCTCCTTCAGAAAACAGTCCTTTTCCCCCATCAGTAGGTTTTAACATTTACTCACCAATATTTCAGAAAAAAGTTTTACCTTCTCCAAGTGCAGTTTTTCTGTCCAAACAGTATGTGAACAAGTGTTAAATATTTACAGTTATTTACATCTTTTAGCCAGATACATACAGCATATAGTCACAAGAAAAATGTTGGTTTATGCAAACCAGGATTGTGCATCAGAAACTGTGGAGTGAAGCACGAAGTCTTGATTATTCAGTAATTAATAAACAATGTCCCACAACAGCTGCACATCTGCTACATGTCGAGCCTTAAGAGTTCGTCTTTTGTCCAGTGGAGGTAAAGTTTAATGATGAGGTGTAAATGTGAAAGAGGAGAGCTGGTTGTATGTCTTACATTCTCCAGTCTGCCTCCTCTGCCGTCCTCGCCCGCTCTCCAATACAAAAGTCAACATTCATACACAATGATTATGGTCTGTTGAGCAGACAGTGATGATGCTCTGGGAGACGCTAACAAACATGTTTATAAAACAATCCACTGTAAAAGCATCGTATAAGACATCTGGCTTTCACTGAGCTCGTTTCCACTTGTACAGTACATTTTCAGTTCATGTCCTCTGGGACAGGGTCCCTTTGTCTGATAGCTGGGTCATTATTTTACCATGCTACTTAATGCCTTAATTACTAATACAAATTATTCTAAAATACAGGTGAAAAAAGTCCTATGTGTACACATGCTTCAAGGACTGTGCTTTTGAACCACATCAGACTGCATACTGGCTGGTTGGACCTCTCCCACCTCGAACACTGTTTAATTAGGCAACTTTCTGTGCAGCATATTCCTTTGATGTCGCGGTGGGTTACAGATTCTGTCTGTCACACAGACCCTGTAGGAGTCAGCGTGAGGGAGGCAGGTCTGGCAGCTGTGGAGTGGAGTCATGGAGAGTGATCTCCAGTTTGATTGCTTGGCTTTCTGCTGTGCTGACATGAGGTTTCACATTCATATTTCATGCGGCGTATGTACGCATAGGTGTGTGTTTGTGTGTGCCGTGTTCATCAGCGTACACATCTGTATCCCTCACTTACTACGTTTCTTGTAGTGAGTGCGGGTCTTAGCTGGGCAGTGGAGGTGGTCAGCAGGAGGAGGCACTGATCTTCTCTGAAACCTCGGGGTCCGACTTGGCTACCAGAAAACGAAGTCGACCTCCTCCCAGACGAATCAGATCCACCGCGCTGCATCGAGTGTACAGGAGGAAGTAGAGGGAGAAAAACAGAGTCTAGTTACATGAAGCTCAGCAGAGACAGAGTACAGATAAAGGAGCATCACTGTCTGGGCTCATACCAATCAATCAAAGAAATCAATTGGCTTAAGAGGCTGACAGTAATGGGTACGGTTAACATTGTGGGAAGACTGCTCACTCTGTCATTCATGTCAACCAGTAGTGTCATTAATCTCCACCAGTTCAATGTTAGGGGGCACAAATAGCACCACTGGAACGTCCTCTGTACCTCTGGTAGTCTGCTCCTATCAGACTGGTCCCATTCACTGCCAGGATGCGGTCTCCGATCCTCAGTCTGCCATCTGAGGCAGCAGGGCCGTCAGGGATCAGAGTCCGGATGTAAATCCCTGGAGCGTTGAGAGGAGTGTGCTGCAGGAGAGAGAAGTGTTAGTGTGAGTACAGAGTGCGTAGAAGCTATTGAAACCAGTTTTTAACCACATTTATGGAAAATACAGGTTTTTATTTTTAAGTTGCAGGTCTCCATTAAAAATGTCACATCTCTAACACGGTTGTAAAGAAGCTAAGATGAGAAACTGGCATTTTTTACTTGACTTTATCCATCGATTATCAAAATATTTTATGAATCATTTAAGGTGAAATAACTGATTACAACTGATTTTTTTTTCCCGGCACCAAAACTATAACAAATGGATTAATGGCCAGATTCTATAAATCTGATGAGAAAAAAAACTGCTAAAAACGTACACAACTAAATAAATGACTTGACAGAGAAAATGACACTTGTGACTGTGTCATTCTTCACCTCTACCTCGTGTATTATTTTCATGCATCATTCTGTATAATCTCAATTTCTGTTTGCATAGTCAATAACAAGCACATTCAAAATCTAGATTGTGATATGACACTTGTGACACTGTGATTTTAGTTTTAAAATATTGTAATAAAGCTTGAACCTGTCCAAGCTTTGCTTTGACTGTTTGACAAAAAGTAACACAACACTTTAAACTCCCTCACATTTATTATTTATAAACAGTACATGCACATTTCATAGTTTATTGGACTATACTTGCATAGTTCAGAGCCCTAGAATATCTTTTAAGATCTATGTAGTTATATCAATAACTAACCTCAGCTGTAACTGGATCCTGGTATATAAACACAGACAATATTTTATATATTTCATACTTTAAACATATGCCTTCATAGGAGAAGTTATGAATGTATAGTTACAGTTATAAATATAGTTAGTCTTACACAAGATACAACCAAGCTCAATAATGTAATTTATACTGTGTGTGTGTGTATGTATATATATATATATATATATATGCAATTCTTTTTACTATCTCAATATAATTCTCAAAATACTGTATTAGTATATATTAATGTATATATGTTATTATATATAATTGGCTCTAGCTTCAATGTCTATGTCGTTCAACCATGTTTTTGTAGTTTATTTTATAGCGAAACTTGGTAAAACTTGAACTGACACACAAGATAAAATGTAAAATATTTTTAATTTTCGTCTACTCACCAGGCCATCTATGAGTCCCATGCCCAGTCCATAGGGTCCCTTGTCCAGTTCCACTACAAACACCACACATAAGTCATCAGGAAGGGGAGGGGCGCCAGGGGAGGATACAGGGAAAGGAAACTCACACCCACTAATACACCCTGCAGAGGACACGGACACCCAAATGCACAAAAACACACACAAACACACACACACACACACACAAACACATACACAGGGTCTTGCTATGGGGTTGGACAAACATAAGAGGTTTTGCTGTGCAGAAGAGACACACACAGATACTAAGACACATGTAAAGGTGCAGTTACAGAGCTAGTCTGACACACAAACATGTCTTTCTGACAAGGGCCTGCAGATGTCACACTTACTACACTGAAATAGCATTTCAACTTCAGAACAGCACTGAAACTGCTCAAAGAAGAAGGGCAAATTTAAAGCTGCATGATTGACTTTGGCCACTAGGGGACAGAAAAACTCCCAAGGACACACACACCTCTGCTACTGTATGATCATGTTATTATGGTTAACATGTTAACAGACCATTCACTACTTGCACACACTGCAAACAGCAATCAGCTTTATTTCTGATTCTAATAATGTTTCTGAACATGATGAATCTGAATCTAAAGTTAGCTCCAATTCTTCTTCCTCTAATTCTCCAACTCCTCAGAAAACAACATGTTCAGTACTTTTTCCTGAAACAACTGGAAACAACACTGATCAAAGCACAGAAGATGTGTTATTAAACCAATTGCATGAGCTAAAAGAGGCTGATAAGCTTTGGGTGAATTAAGAATGGCACTCATTTTCTGCAGCACTTATTAACATGTGCTGATTAGTTTGTCCAATAAAATGTGTTCCCTCTGTATATTATAGTGGTAACAGATTGTGTAGGGATACATCAATGCAAAACAGTGAATGTTTAGACATGACCCTTCATCATTAGATACAGCTGAATTAATGCTGTAAGTTGTACCAATGGGTTCCTTGAAGTGAGATATACAGATTTTAAACTTGATGAATTAGAAGAAAATCAGGTATGAAAATCAGTATTGGGAGAGAAGTTTTGATCAGTGTGTCCGTGATATGTTGTACAATCAACTGCCAAGTTTAGACTTTCTGCACTCTGCACATTTGGGGTGGACAAAATGACAAAAACACCATGAAATATGTGATTTAGTACAAATTTCCTACAAAAAAAGAAAAAATTTTTATGATCCTTACAATATCTTTAGCCTCAGATTGTGGTGTTTGTGTGTAGGAGTCCATTACACTGCTCATATGTTCCTGTTATTTTGTCCACTTCCTGTATATGCTCTAGCCTACCCTCCAGTCCATTGGTGATGAGTCCATTGGTCTTCTTATTATCTGCCACAGTTCTGCTGGAGCAGCCATTAGTCTGGGTGTTGGGGATAATGATTGGGCCAGGCCCTCCTCCCCCTCCCACCCCCCCTCCTCCTCCTTCTGGGTACATCGGGGTGTTAGGAGGGGTCAAGAGGCAAGATGGATCTGGATTTGATGTTCGTGTGTGGTGAATGGTGCCATTCCTTCTGAGGCTGTGTGTATGTGTTTGGCCTGAGGGTCTGTCCCGTCCTCTATCTTCTCCTGTCTCTGCCAACCCTTCGTCCCCAGGACCCCCAGAGCGGGGACTGCTGTGGGCCGGAGGCAGCAGCTCCCTCTGTGTGGGGAAGAAAAAGAAAGACTTAAAAAACCAGTACAAGGTCTAAAGTTACATGGATGCAAAGGAAACAAACAGAAAGAAAATAAATATTCCTGTTGTCTTTTACCTGTGGTCAAGCACAGGTAGTATCTGATACACTGAAGGCTTCATTCCTAGATGCACGTCATTTAGAGATGACTAAACTTTGAATGTATACTCATTTAAATTTGTGTGTGCATGTATGTGTACATTTGAGGGTGCAGTAACACTGGGGATTATGGTCTAGTCAGCCGTTCCCACTAATTAGACAGCCTAAAGACTAATCAGATTAACCATGATTTAACCATGTCTAGGTTTCTGTGAGTGTGTATGTGTGTGTGTGCGCGTTGGCTGGAGTAGAGGGTTTTTGTCTTTCATTTATGGGATTATGAGGAACTCCTCAACAACCACAGCTGCTGAGGCACATGGCCTGGATTACTGCTAGGTGTGTGTATTTGACAGTACACAGTATATATGTGTGTGTGAGTCTTGTGACCTGGACGTCGGGCCAGTCAGCTGTGTTGGTTCCATTGGAGTGTGTGTGCACACTGGGAGTGTTGGTGTGGGTTTGCGTCTTGGTGCGTAGCCCCCACAGGTAGTGGCGGATGTAGAGCAGCTGTCTGTAGATGCTGTCTTCCACACACTCGCTGTCCAAGTCCACTCTGAAGCCAGCGCTGGGCAACACAATGGGAGGGTGGTTCTCAAAGCTCTCCAGGAGGTCCACTGAACACACACACACCGATGTTAACAGATGTAGGCACACACTCATGCATACACATATATCATTAAGGCCCTGATCCTGGATTGCTGTGCAGCTGCTCCATCAGCATCTCACTCTCTCTGCTTTACTCTGTGAGAAACCAACTTCCTTATCCAGGTTTCTAATCACTCTGTCCTGTGTGTGAGGGTGTGTCCCCAACACACTCACACCCTGCTGTGTTACACAGCAGTTGACAAAACATAGGATTAAATAATAATATGATAATGCCCCATGACATATCTTAAAATAATAGCAAATATTTGACACTTGTCCTGCAATGCATTGTTTTGCAATTCATTACTGGAGTCACGTGAAGCAGCCAATTTCAACAGAGCGCTAAATACAATAGTCAGCTAGTAGTCCACAGCTGCTGAGGTGAGAGATAACAGATGATCATCACAAGCTGAAGTTATGGAGTAATTATGTATTTTGGACGATAGATAGATAGATAGATAGATAGATAGATAGATAGATAGATAGATAGAGGGATAATTTTGAACTGCATTACATTTAACAGAGGTACATTTCTGCTATGGGGCCTACCTTCATTGATACACATACACAACTCAAACTGAACATTAAAACCCTCATCAATGATCAAAAGGACGATGATTCAAGAAACATACTCACTCACATCTACAAAGTCATACATGTACCTGTTCTGTATATGTAAGCCTCATCCTCACTGCTAGGTTGCCACGTTGGGACAGGGCCTATCTCTGCTGTGAGCTGGTACTGAGTGAGAATCCTGTGCAGCTGGACTGGTTTGAGAGTTGGGTGCTCACTGGACAAGGCTCGCCAACTCAGCTGCAGACAGGAAAGAAGCAGAGGGAAAATTAATCATCCTGCGGGACCATCTTGTAACACAGCTTAAAATCAAAATCAAATAGAGGCCAGATGATTTGTGAGCAGTGCCAAGTCGTCATTGGCTGTGTGGTACAGAACTTTATCAAAAGCTCAACAGAATGCGGTTGCTTCAACTACAAATCAAAACAGACACACCCTAAGACTATAAAACTGTAGGGGTGTTTGTGTGCATTACCGGTGTGAGCTGTTGTGGGGGTGTGGCCAGTATAGACACAGTGCTGTTGAGTTTGGTGAAGAATTTGTCTGCGAGATGTCCCAGGCCAGACCTGCTTGCCCACTCCATGACCATTCGCAAACATGCCTGAATCTGCAGCACCTTGGACCGCTGGAACCAACCCCGAGATTGACCTACACACGCACACACACACACAAAAGAGTTTGGTTTCAGAAACACTGCAGTGAATTTCTACACTAGGGTGGCAAGTGTGCACACAGAGAAAGGCAGAGTAAAAGAGACTATGTGTGTTTCTTTGCATGTTTGTGTGCGTATTGTACGGGAATAGAGGCATTAATTTTTAATTAAGTTGATATTGAAGTCAATGAAACAATAGCAACAGCCACCAGACGCTTGCGCCTTGCAGAATACAAATCGACTGCTGCAGAAGGGCTCAGCTGAGTGGGTTTCTGTTTTACTGCACAACAAACCAGCACACAGCCTGCAAACCTCACTCTGCCTAATCCTTTCTGTCTCTGTATCACATCAGAGGTGAGAGAAGTTTTGTGGCAAGTTAAGCAGGCGATAACTCTAAATCTAGCATTTGTCAAGCAGGCATCTTATAGTTTGTCAGTCTGTCAGTACATTACCTCACTGCTGCCATAATGCCTTTTTAAGCTTTCTGAAATCCCCCACAAAGTGAGCTCAGGCCTCTGCTGGATGTTGGTTCAAACAATGACAAACAACTGGAGTAGACCTGGGAACCTTTTTTTTTTTTACAAATACTATCTAGATGTAGCGCTATAGGACTAACTGAGCAGAATAAGTAAACCAAGTTTTAATACAAGTTAGAAATGCCAGTAAGCTTCAGGTAGACAATTAACTGGCAACATGATGGGAAGACACTCCCACATAACTCTTCAAATATTCTGCCATATGTTTTGAATGCACACACACACACACACATGCACACACTCCCCTCTGTAATAGGCTTATGTCTAGGCATACAGTAATCTACATGAGGCATCTCAAACAGACGAGACATCACTTAACCTCTTAGCAAAGGTGTCATAATGCTTCATAGCAGCTGGTTTACAAAAACACACTCACCTTTAGAGACAGAAAAGCCATTGGACACTCTAAAATAAACAATCCAAACCAAAAAAAAAAAAAAACGCTATCCATTACAATCTGTTTGCAAGATGTCACACCACACTCATACACACAATCAAACAAATCAATGACAGAGCAGAGTATCTGCAGCATATTGGATCTCTGCATCTTGATATTCCTCGATTAGTCTTTTTTCCTGAGTTGTCATCACATCAGGCTAAAAGTGCATTTATGTGTGTGTGTGTGTGTTATTGTTAGAGGAAAGTGTGTGTGTGAGTTGCAGAGGGCCCAATGCAAACGTCAGCGTTACCTGCTACAAACTCACTTCACTGTTACCATGGACACCATCAGCAGAGAAATATCAATGAGCGACAAAAAAAAAAAAAAAAAAAAAAAAAAAAAATCGGCCCAAGTGAGAGAGGGAAAAAGCCAGATAGATAGGGTGGGAGAGAGGAGGTGGGGGGACCAGGCAGCCTCTGCATGAATATAAAGGTATTTCTCCTTCTCCCTTTGCTAGACATGTGATCTCTCCTGTCTCCATCGGCTAATGAAGACATATGGCATGTGTGTGTGTAACTGTATGTGTGTGTGTGGCTGCAGATATAAAGTGAGGGTATGGAGTGGTTGGAAGTGATGGGTAGTCAGACACACACACACACACACACAGATATTTATATATATATATATATGGTAAATGATTGGTTTCTGTATTTGGACTAGGTAATAGACTATTAACAAGGTCATCACAACAACTGAATGGCCTTCCAGCCCTTTACCCTTCACACTGCCCCCCCCCCCCACTCTATCTCTTCTCTCTATCCATCCAGTCCAACCTCTACTCCTCTTTGTATCAACCCCTGATGGCCAGATGGAAAGAAGGAAGGCAGGAAGGAGGAGGAGGAGGAGTGAGAGGGGGGAGAAACAGAATGCAGATAGGAGAAGGGCATTGAGGACAAATCTGGGTTAGTCTCTGTCAAAATGCTGACAAGGACACAAGGACACACTGTCTCTCTGTGTCACAAACACTAACAACTGTATGACTCCTGAGGGAGCTCTAATGGAACAGAAAGTGTGTGCATGCTTTTTTTTTTTTTTTGCCCTACCTTTGTCCATTAGCTGGTTAAAAAGCGACACGTTAGAGAAGAAGAAGAGGTAAGCAAACATCTGAGCCTGGATCTCTGGGTGGACCTGGTAGCCCTGCAAAAGCTCCTGGGCATTTTGAAACACCTACACACACACACACACACACACACACACACACACACACACACACACACACACACACACACACACACACACACACACACACACACGTGTACAGAGAGATGTGCGTAGAAATACTGTTAATATGAATACATGTCTGTGTCCCATTGTCAACTTTGTGAATCATATATAGACACAGATTATACATAATATATTGAATCCCATCTTATTTAATTTCTTCAGTGAAACTATACCCAAGTAAAGTATTTAAACCAAAGACTTTTAATGCGATATCTCTTATGCATCATGTCAGACATGTTTCTCTTTGGTATCTCTGCGTTGGATCTCTTTAAAAAAAAGTTTGTATTAACCAGTGATGCATCAGCCGTTCAGTAAACAAATTAAATACTCTTTGAATAGATTTTAAATCCATTGCAATCAGTGACTGAAATGCAAGTGAACACTCTGAACACATGGCTCCATCACTGGAAAAAATGTGGCCAAGAAACAAAGAGTTGTCTCGCTGTCTTGACATTTGCAGGTATTTATCATCTCAGGCGAGACAAGATTTCTTGCTTTATGAAGCAAAATAAAGAGGTGTCAACAACCCACTTTGTCCAATGGGCCAGTGTGTCTCTATTTAGAGCAGATAATATCCCCTTCTGGAGCAGCTGCATTTGATCACAGAGTTTAAATTGAAAATATTCAGAAATTTTCAGTTTCTTCTGAACCTCCAAAAAAACTTTTAATTCTTTATAAATGTCATAAAGTGGAAGTGACTTTATTCTAAAAGTATTTTTCATAATTGTTCTTAAAACTCTGTAATACAACCTTGACGCCCTTTAGTATTTCTATAATTAAATGGAACAAGTTCTGTGTGAAGTAAAGAACATCCACATTTTGTGATGATTAATTTTAAATTCCAAAATTGTGATTGGCAAATTAATTATAATTATTATTATTGATTAATTTGGATATTATTTTTATGACTGATTATTGCATCTTTATAGTATATCCCACTTTCCCATTTAATCACGACCCCTAACTGCTCTACAATACAGTAGACAGAACAAGGCGTGTTTACCTGAAGGACCCTGCGTACAGGTTCAGGAAACCCTACACCTCCTTTCCAGCAGGGCTCAGAGCTGTCAACTGGGAATGGATTACAGTCCAACAAACCTGGCAACACTACATAAAGAGCCTTGACACGCACAAACACAAGGAAACACACAAACACACACAGAAGTGATCATGGAAGGGATCTGACATTGCAGAATAACTTCTAATTTAATAATATGCTTACCTCATAAATTGTGTGTGTGTGTGTGTGTGCATGTGTAAAAACTCAATCAGATCATCTGTATGAATGAAGGTCAGTTATTATTCATGTAGCCCAGTTTTAAAAACAAGATAAAAATGTCTTGATCATTAAGAGGATGGTGTTGTTGCCACTGTGACAGATTACCTTGGTGATATAGTAGACACATTGTTGGAAAGTGTACATGATCACTTCTTCCAAGATAGTCATTGCCTCCTCATTGGCTGATATAGTCGCTGATAGCAACGACTCCTTTGACCCTACACACAGATGACAGAGACAGAGGCATATTTAAGATATATACTGAGAGGGAGGGAGTGTTGTAGCTATATCAGTATCTACTGGACATCAGTGTGACTAATGGCTCTTCAGCCAAGTTGTTTCCATGCTCATCAGTCAGACTTTGTGTGTCTGTGGGGTGTGTGTGTACCTTGCAGTGTTTCTATGCTGTGTGTGTACGCCGGTGCTCTTTGCTGTATAAAGTAGAGTATCTCTATGGAGTTGGACATCCAGAAGAAGATGGTCTGCAGGTCTGGGATCAAGTCTGAGATACTGAGTAGAGACAGGGAGGCTGGGTCCTGGCTACATGGACACACACGCACACAGACACAGTGCAGGGTTAAACACAGTCAGGTAGAGACACCAATACACTGAGCACACTGACATACATTGTACAGAAAGCACACGTGCTCTCCTTCTTTCAAACACAAGTTGGAAAGCAATACTCACTGCTGAGCTTGCTTCTGAGCCAGCTCCTTTGTCTTCTCCTGAAAGGTGGGCACGCACACACATGCACGCACACACATGCATGCACACACATGCACGCACACACATGCACGCACACACATGCACGCACACACACACACACACACACACACACACAGCAATTAAGTGCTCATTAAACTTTTAGGATGTGCGTAGGAGAAGCACTCTTCATGACGCTATCACTAACCTAGCAAGAGAAATACCAGCATATCATATTTACAAAACCTTGCATGCTCACAGTGACAATTACCTTCTGCCCTACTGGCCTGAATAGAATATGACCCTAATTATAAACACAATAAAAAAATAAAAATAAAAACAGCCTTCAGGACAAAGAGCTGCAACACCATTTTATGCAGCAAATCTCATATATTTAAAGAATGTTGCTATTGTTTAGGTCACCATCTATGTCAAATCAGAACTGGACTTCAGATTGCATCAGGTTCTGCAAAATAATCTCCTGACATTTACCAGCTGTAATTAATAATAATTTTTTAAAACGTTAGTTACAAAGAGTTTCACACAACAAAGAACACAATAAAATCAACAAACAAAGCAACACAAAACAACAAAAAATAACAGACAAAACCACACGCACAAGTATGAAACAAGCTTCAACAGCAAGTTGTTGAGTGGTAACATGGAAATGCTTGTTTGTACAAGCGTGTTTTCAGATGGGACTTAGATACTGAATTGGCAAGCCCAATGTCCTCTGGCATGGTGTCCCAGAGTCGGTAGCTTTGATAGCAGAGGCTCTGTCATCTGTAGTTACCCACCTTGATCTAGGGACAGGTAGAAGATTCATGCCAGGGCTTCAGACTGTGGTTTGGCTCATAAACATCAAGGAGTTCAGAATACAATTTGGGGCCTTGAATGTTATTAGTTACATTTTAAAAACAGGTGGCCGACGAAGATGCCAATATAGGAGTGATGTGATCATACTTCCTTAAATTAGATAAATTCTTCCCTGCTACAGTCTGAACCAGCTGTTGGCAAGAAAGATGTTTGGCATATGGAGATAAAAAAAAAAGTGTGATTTTCTTGAGGTCAGTTAAGGATACAAAGGCTTAATTGATATGATATTTCTTCAGTGAAGCTAAGCTCAAAGAGTCAAACAATACATCTAGCTTTTTGCAACATGTTTAACCAGCAGGCTGCCAAGAGCACTGAATATTCGACATCGACAATTAAAGCACACTGAGGCAGTCTTTAAGGTTACTTAGAGTACTACGACTTCGCCATTGTTAATCTACATATAGCTGACTGTCATCTGCATAAAAATGAATGAATCATTTTAAAATGACAAATAATATCCCTGAATGAAAGCATGTATATTTAAAATAATAATGGACCTAAAACAGAGCCCTGTGGCATGCCAGTGCAAGATAAGTTATTACTATTAGTTATCTGGCTAAGATATGATTTGAACCAGAACAACTGTTAAAACAAATGGGCAGCTGTGTCAAATGCAGCATGAATGTTGAGCAGTATCAAAACTGGGCAGCATCAGACACAAGAGATCATCAGTAACCCTCAAAAAGGCACTTTCTGTATTTTGATGAGATCTAAACTTAAATATCACTGTTACGTGTGATTAAATAATAATGCAGTGATTTAATTACAAAAAAACAATATGACAAGCTAAGTAGTTGTTGCTATGACAGACAATTCATGGTAGTTAGAGGAGAATACTGTGTGTGCCTGTTTGCAATAAAAGCACAGTACCTACGAAATGCAAACCCGTTTAACTATTCACCTGACCTGATATGGCTGACTGGTTTCTCTCCACATGGGGTCAGCTTATTGAGAGACCAAAGTACCACAGAGAAAGAAAGTCAAACACAGAGACAGTTAGACAGGCAGACACTGACCCATGCGATGGTCTGAATTCGTCGCACAATCTTGAGCAGCAGTTTTCCAAAACTCCCAGGTGGGAAGGTTGAGGCTGAGTGCTGTATGCACAGACACAGCAGGTAGGCTGGTGTCAGCTTATGGTCATCTCCTAAGAGAAAGACAGAGGTTTGAAGGGTCACTTCAGACCAGTAATGAAAGATATATTCACAAGTTTAAATGGATTGATTCTGTATTCACTGTTTGAGAAAAAAGGGTGAAACTGGGCTCTTACTCTCAGAAATGGATATTAAAGCTCTTCTCTGCATTTTTTCCTTCCTCATTTATCTCCTTATCTATTTTTTTTGTTGCAGTATTCAGTGGTGACTACACCCAAATCTCTGTGTGGTGAATTGTACCCTCATGTTTAATTTTAAATGCTTTGTATGCCTCTGTATTTTTGTGGCAGCAGAACTGACACAGATATCTAAAAGACCTGGCCAAATAAAACCAAAACTATCTGCATGGCTAGATACTACTAGAGGTCATAATGTGGGCAAAATTATCCTTTGATTGCAACACTACATCAACTGAGATTTAAAACAGCATTGTGTAAATTTAGGTTTTAATTCTTAGTATTATATTGTGAATGTGCACACACCTCCAGGTTCAATGAGGGACACGATTCTGTTTAACAGCTGGTCTTCGTGAGCCTGGTCGAATTCCAGCTGCAGCCTCCTTTTCTGACCTCCCCCTCCTCTTCCTGCTCCACCGCATTCCCCTCCTGTCAAACTGAGGGGTCCTCCTGCTGTTGTCCCCCCACTGCGGGGTTTCACCAGGTGAGGTTTGAAGCTGCGCCTGACTGCTGGAGCACTCGACACCTGGGATGATCTGTCCTTCAGCACAGAACCACACATCTTACAAGTCTGAGCCCCTCCATCTCCTTCCTCCACCCCTGCATCGTAAAGCTGCCCCAGGGTGCGAAGGCGTGCCAAGGTCTGAGCAGGCAGAGGCTTAGCACCCGTGGGATCCTTGTACAGGAAGATGTAGTGAGCCCCGAAGGAGAGGAGGTCACCGTGTCGCAGCGTGGTGGAGCGCTCACAGCGGGAAAAGTTCACCAGAACGGTGGCGTGGAGCACAGGCTCAACAGCAACACAGAACCGCTGACTCTCCGCCAACTCTTCTCCTTTGTTGTTGTTGTTGGCATGGCGACGGGGTGCAGGGACTCTGCGCAAGCGGCAGTGTAGGGGCAGGATGTCGGGAGAAAACAGGCAGATGTTGGGACGAGCTGATGGGGTCTCCTGACCGACTGTATGCTGCTCTCTGTTCAGCAGGTACACCAGGCAGTCCTGCAACGCACAACACAATCAATGTGACAATGACAATGTGGTCAGAAATGTCAAAACACATGAGCCTGTTTATGACCCTCACCTGTCGATTGTATCCCTGGAGCAACAGGAGATGTGGCGACTGGTACAACGAGTGCCTCACCCCTCCTCCTCCCTGATTCCCCTCCTCTTTCCTCCGGCCGCTGGAGGCCACCTCACGCTCTCTGCCCCTTAAAGGCCCTGGCAGGGTGGAGTAATAACGTTTGGGCTCCTCTCCCACTCCCAGCTGAAAGCACATGCACACACAAGCATTCAGGATTTAAGCCAGGCTGGTAACAGTCCTGTGAATCACAACAATCAATCATCCTGACTGAGCTTCAATAGGAGGCCTCACCTGATTGAGGCTGGTTTCACTGAGGCTGCGGCAGAAGGATGAGTTGCTGGACCGGGGCAGGGTCAGTGTCCCCTTCGCCCTGTTCCTCTGGAGCTTACGCGCTTGGGCATTAATATCTACAGGAGGGCAGAGAGGAATAGCAAGCAAGAGGACAAGGAGGGAGAGAGAAGGGCAAGAGATAGAACAGGTGGAGAATAATAATAAGGAGCAAAAGGAAGAAGTGGTGTGGGGAAAAGAGAAATTGAGGACACAGAAGAGAAGAAAGATAAAGAGTGGAAAATAAGAAGAAAATATACTTAACTGTGACATGGATTGTACAAATGTAAATTTGACTCATGAGTGAAGTCTGGATTAAGTCACTTTTTAGGCACACTCATGTGTGAACTGAGTGGAAACTGAGTAAAACCAGTCAGATGAAGTAAATGGTGCTGGATGAGGCAGCACATGTGGCTGACAACAGAGAGCCTGATGAAAGGTGAACTCAGCTGCTCTTCATGGTTTAAGAACGAGGACTTTGAGGCCATGCGATGGCTCACACAGATTTTCACACACACTCACACTGGTTGAATCACTGGCAATGGGAGTGGTACTGGTGACAACGCAGGTAGAGGTGTTCTCCATGGCAATGACTGACAGCCACCCTACCTGATGCCAGTCCCCACCTTTAGAGCTGGACTGTACCACTCGACCAAAGCGTAGGGGGGAGCTCCTGTGTTTGCCAAGCCCGGACCGACCCATTAGAGCCGCCAGGAATTGGGGGGGTTTGGGCCCTACAGCAGGGTGGGAGCAGTTAGGAGGCAGGAGGCTGAGAAAACAACCCCTCACCAAAACACCAAGCACAGAATAACTCCCATAAAGACACACACAACATCGACACACCACAAGATATACATGCACTGTGGGCAAAAAAGGGTCTGTGATGCTTCTAGTGGGTATTACCAGAGACAGATACACAGTCAAAGGGGTAAGAGGTGAGGTACAGGATTTTCCTTCAACATATCACAGTCAAATCAATTAATATTAACTAGTGGTCTCTTTCCTGCCTTCACTGGGTCACTCAAGGCGTTTTTGTCTTTTTGCATTGAGCTGGCATATAGAATATATCAGTTAAAGATGATAATACAATTAAATTGGCTGTGATGTGTTCATGTATTTAGTAAATCCTTCACTACCTTTAAAGTGTTATCTCATCATAAAAAGTGTATGTGAGAATACACACAATTCACACATGCACGTGCACCCTCACATATACACCAAGGGGACAAGTTTAGGACAGAAGAGAGAAAGAGAGGAGACTCCAGAGTATTGTAAACACAGTTTTGTAAACATAAACATCGGAGAAAGGGTTAGTGTGGAAATGAAAATACTTGTGTTAATACATATTATTTAACTTAATAAAAGATGTTCTCTTTCAGAAAACATTCCTTGTAGTGATTATATTGTGTTTACATTTTCAGGTGCTAAGCACAAAGGTATAAGATGTAAAGAATGCTTTTAGTGGAATGGATAAGGCTGGTGATAATCTATGTTTTACTAATTGTCAACGAATCCAATTAAAACCAAAACCCACAATGACTTGATCTAAGTATTGTCTGTGTGGTCAGAGCCTAATGTAGTTTATTCATCTGTGCTGATGAGCTCTAATATTGTCAAAAAACTGAGCCAGACTTGCACTACTATGAACACTGCACTTTGTTTTGAGTCACTAAATACTGAACATCAAATGTATGTTGACCTACTCTTTAGAAATAGTCCCGAATAAACACATAATCTTCTTTTTGAGTTGTATCCTTAAAGAGTAACTAGCTGAAATATAAGAAAACATTTATTAATCTAAATATATGCACAAACACATGCACACAATGGCATGACAAACAGTTTGTGACAGAGGCAGTCAGTGTAGGTCAAAAAGCAATTGTCAAATTATGCACCAAATTTGGAGCAAATTTTAGCCTAACTTTGAGAACACGGTGGAAATATGGCATTTACGTTTATCTCATCCATTAATTTGATGAAGGCCGTGCATCTGTTGAACTTCATTGCATTTTGTTTTTATTGACAGTTTTCCCAGCCAATTGTAACTTCTTCAGACTTTTTCCATCCAGGTTTTTCAACGCACATAATGAAGTATCATGGGTTTTGGTCTTTTCATGGGATTTGTTGACACACAGCACCAGTCTTATCATTTCAGGGTTTCGTGCTTTTACAGGTTGTTTAATTGTCGTTCCTGCTGTCTCAAAGGTTATACCACTGTATCACACAACAATAAAAAACAGTAGAAGAGATTTCTGACTGACTCTCTGGCTACCACAGAAGTTGACATAGCAACCAGTAACCCTGGCATGCCTCATGAGTAATGTTAGTGTTGCTGCAAAGTGCAATCTCTGACAGCGAGGCTGAAAATACTCACTCCAGCTTTCTCAACACTATTATTCTCTAACTGGCTGTTATTGAAATTTCTTTCATGGGGATGAGTGTATGCAGGTGTGTGTAAATGGCAAACTTTTCATCATTTAGTAAACCAGTTTCATATAAAAAGGTCACTGCATGGTTCCTAAAGACAGAAACAGTCACACTGACATAGATTCATATGACTGCAAAGTCACAATTGTTTTCGTTTACATATCTGAAATCTCTCAATAAAATAATAGTCACGGAAACTGTATTATGAATTGATAATACAGTTCAACTGTGAGCCAGTACAGTCATATGCAGGTACATAAAACATGAAAGTGATATCACCTCACTCAGGTAGAAATGTGTCATTCAGAAAAACGCCACATGCATCCACACCTCTGGTTGGGAGGATTCAGCTTTCACTCAACCAATTCACCAGCTATCCATACATTTCTGTGTGTGTGTGTGTGTGTGTGTGTGTGTGTGTGTGTGTGTGTGTTTCTCTCAGTGCTAGACTGAACATATGTGTCTCTAAAATAAAAGCAGATCAAACACTGTCTTAACAGAACAGGACAACAGCTCAATATAAAACACACAATCACAACTAATCACACAAATAATATTTTCTCTAAAGGATAACATCTGACAAATACTCTTATTCTGCAGCTCACATACACACCCACACAGACACACACACACACACACACACACACACACACACACACACACACACACACACACACACACACACACACACACACACACACAAATCACTGCAGAGGAGCTAACGAGCTTTGCTTTTCTGCTGAGTTTGACATGTTAAGAAAGGAAGGGAATTAGAGCAGCTGCGGTGTGTGTGTGTGTGTGTGTCTGTATGTGTGTACCTGTCTATCTATAAGTGTGCGTGTGTTTCCTCACCAGCAGTGATGGTATCCTTGTCTTTGGCGTTGAGTTCCTCCACCTCTGCTCTCCTACGCAGCTCAAATCTGCGAGCGTGTCCTTCTCGGGGCTTCCACAGCTCTTGGAGCAACAGCGGCTTTTCATTGTCCCCCAGCGCACGCAAGCACTCAGTCCGCCACCCCCCTCCTCCTATCCCACCTCCCCCCTCCAAACGTCCGATCACATCGCACAGGACATAAGAGTGAGCAGCATCCTTGTTAAGCGAGTAACGCTCGAGGGCCTCTTTGACCAGTTCCTGTGCACTGGAGCGTGGCGTGGCCAAGACGCTCTTGTAGTTGGCACCAGCACAGATTTCATCTCCAAAAATCTTCAGCACCCCAGGGGCCGAGCTCTGTGTGGAGAGTTCGGCTGGGTCGTCCGCCGGTCGCTCTGGGGGTTCAGTTGTCGAACGCCTGTCCCCACGGGTGTTTGTTCCAGTTTCTGCTGGAACACGGTCTCTGTAACTCAGAGTACGGTACAGGACCTGGTGAACAGACAGAAAATAATGAATTTACTGTAGGGACACTGTATCACAGTATTATGTCCAAGGTCTGGAGACATCCATCTCTGTTATTTCTGCCAACACCCCAATAAACTGTAGAATAAATATATGCCCACATGTCCAAGTTAGCATCTCCGTGAGCCTGTGCTTTGGCTCCACGCTGCTTTGAGATAAATACTATCATGTTCACAATAACAATGTCAACAGATATTACCATTACCTTGTTCACCGGTTTATTGTGGTTATTGGATCATAAACAAAAATATTGACCAAATAAAATTTCTGACCTGATGATGGCACTAGATGGGAAACCAGAAGATCCCTACAATTCCCCCTAATGTCTGAGCCAAATGTCATGTCGATGCATTATTGTGTTTAGATATTTGACTGATACTAAAGGGAAAGTCAGGATCACCTAAGTTAGTAGGATTTATCCTACTAATCCTTGATTGAGATTCATTCATATCTCAATCAAGTATCATTGCAGTCTATCCAACAATTTCCATATTTCTGTGTGGATCAAAGCAATAACTGACACTGTAATCCCTAAAGCCACACCACTAGCCCAAAAGACATGATAACAGTAAATGATCCATTTTAATTAACCTCAGAAAATAAAACAAAACTATCCTCATGGATAAATACCACTGGAACTGACCACTCATGTCAAACAACACATTTACATAGTGCACAGCCAAGCACTTCACTAAATACTCTATTAATATACACTGGTATATCAATATTTGCTAGCACATGTTTGCTTTCACTATTTATTTTGACCTTTATTCAAGTAGGATGAACTCTTGAGATTGAGAGAGTTCTGATCAATGTTGCAATTAATGTGCGTGTGTGTGTGTTTGTGTGTTTGTGTGCGTGCGTGTGTGTGTACTCTATACCTGTGTGAAGGTCCGGCTCTGGCGTTTTAGGCGGCTCTTGGATGGTAGGGACATACTGGCCCCGGAGGAAGAACCGTAAAACATGATGCTGCTGTTGGCTTCACAAACTCCACAACTGGTGAGCAAAGACACACATTTTAAATGCTGCATTCAGATCACACACACACACACACACACACACACACACACACACACACACACACNCACACACACACACACACACACACACACACACACACACACACACACACACACACACACCTGGAACATTTGTAGATCCAAAAAGTAAAGAAATCTAAATCTAAAATGTAAGATGTGTCCACCATAAAAACAAGTGTTTGGCAAATACCTTGATGCAGTTATGTATTGTCACCTCTATGTGCAACAGCACCAGGTAAACGTTTAGAGTCACCTTTCCCACTGGAGAAGCAAAAGAGACAACATCACTGTCAGTGTACAGAGAAACTGAAGGGTCCCTGTGAAGTTGTGGATCACAGAGGAAACGTTTCTTCCAGATCCTTTGGGATAATACTGCTGCTGATGATTCCTCGACTGAACTAAGCTGTTTTCACACCAGAGTCAAAACTGTAAATCAACATCATATTTCCTGCACTTTACCTAATCTGGGTTTGTGGGAACAATAGTGTAGAGCTCAGAGCAGGAAACTGGATTTAGTATAAGAACTCAGTTCAGTTTTGTCTGTATTCAATTAGAGACATTATATATTGAAGCAACAACTAACTGTTATTTCATCATCAATTAATAAGAATTATTTTCCTATAAGTTTGAGTTTGTATAAGTTTTAAGAAATGACCTGATGATCGCTTCGGCTGATTTTCAAATCCAGTGAATGTGACCAAGCCTTAAAACTGGTTAATTTCACAACTATGCATTTTTATTAATGCACAATTTAGAGTTTTCTGTCCCTAACTTTGGCTCTAAAATGTTCCATAGACCTATCTTGTATATATTAAGGCAACAGCAAATTACTATTAATTATCTATTAAGAAATCAAGTACTTTTTTAATTAATCAATGCAACACCTTTGCCTACTGTATAAAATACCAGAATATAGAGGAAAACACTATTTAAGACTCATTTGGGATTGTTGAATCAAAACCACCAATTCTTTCACTTTACAATAAACACAGAACTGAGGAAACTGTCAAGTTTCAGATGCAAATATTTGGCATTTCTTGTTTTGATGAGAACTAACTGGTTAAAATTATTATTAATTATAATCCTTTTCTGTTTAATCCCTGCCCAGATATAATATTTTAAAGATGTGCTACATTGTCAGTTTTCTAAATGCATTTTCGTCCCACCTCTTGTGCAATTGCAAATCCATGCCTTGGTCAAACTGATTAAACAATGCACATAAAATGATTAAAGGATAAACTCTATCTGCATCCAGGTCATGCATTTTTACCTCCATAAACAGGTCTGTTTCCAGTCCATGTCCCTACAGATGGTGAGTCACACTTCACTCTTGGCTTTGGGTGAACTCTTTTGATGAAGACCTTTAATATGCAGGTTACATGAGGAACATTTCACAGCTGGTGCAGCAGGAGAAGAAAAGCCTCATGCAGGTTGATGTTTTGCTGCTATTCACTTATACAGTATTTCTTTTCAGTAAATATTTGGCTATCAGCCTAAAAGGTGTTGTTGGAGCTGACTCTGCAAGCACTGGTGGGATAACGTGACTATTTAAAATGCCTGCTAATCCACAGTAATCTGGCCACTTGGCCGCAGTTAACTCAATCCTGGGGCCAACAAACCCCCCCCAGCACCGACACACACAGGGAGAGAAACTGGGAGAGAGGCCTACATTTTGCATTTGGTCGGTTGTATTTAATGACCCGAGGAGTGTTGTGTTACATTTGGTCACCATGTCACAGAGACTACAACTTCTCCTCCACCTTTTGACTTGCAGTCTTGTCCTTGTCTGGGCCACGAGAAGGTCAGAAATAAAGGCTGCGTAAGGAAAGAGTGGGCACCTACAACAGGCTTGTGGTAACTACGGGTCTGCCCTTTATCCAGCGTCCGTCCGTCTGTTTACGACTCCGGACTCAGTGGTCGTCAGTGGCAACCGCCGTAGCAACAAAAGGCAGGAAGAAATCCTCAGAAATTAATCCGCCGATGAGTCGCCAGGCGCGGCACTCAAAGCTCCCTAACCCGGCCTCTGTCGGTCAGCAGGTGCGTCCAATTATTCCAGCCGAGCTCATCGCGCGAATTATTAATTATTTTAAACACTGTTTCGCCTCCTGAACGACAGTCAACAACAATTACATAAAATTGTGTTGTTGTTGGATTTTTTTTTTAATTTTTTTAAATTATGACAGATGTTGTGCGTCTGCACGGAAATTAAAATCGGTCCTTGAAAAAAGTTGAGGCGTGATTTCAGCAGGGACGAGCCCAGTCCCCCGAGGGCTCTCCTGGGTGTCTGTTGCGTTAATACTCACGCTGCCTGCAATGCGTGGCTCCATAGTGCTGGGGAATCCTTGTTGGCTTGTCTCTTATTCCGTCTCCCCTACAAGGCAGAAAATCCCCAGTACAACGGAGACTGAAGGAGACTGGGGGGGGGGGGAAGAGAGAGAAAAAACAAAAAACAAAAACACCCAGCTGCCCTGTTCCGAGCGACACCCAGCTCTCCGAGACTCCCACCGACATCCCCCCCACCCTCCCCCCCAAAAAAAACCAAAAAACAGCCCCGTTAACTTGGACGACAGCCACCCGGGGAGTGCTCCTGCCTCTGTGCGCACATCTCCGCCGAGTGTCCAGCAATGCCCACTGCCTCCGGCAACCGCATTCCCACATTCACAGCGGTTCAGTGCCGAGCCGCGACGGAAACACCCGAACCCTCCGCGCTGCTTCACCTCGGCGCACCTGCTCTGGCACCCGAGTGAGTGCGGAGGACTCCGCCTGGTGGATGGTGGTGGCGGGCGGAGGTCCACATCTCAATGTTAATGACCCCCTCCAGGCATTTTCTGAGACACACGGCACCAGATAAATGTCCCGGATTAATACCTCGTTGAATAGGCTACTCTGAAATTAAAACATAGAACAAATAAATAATTTGAGAAGAAAACTGTTGGTTTCCAGTTGTATTTTAATAGTCTGGAAAACTATATTCACTGACACGTGGAGTTTCTTTGGGATTTATAACGGTTTGTGTACCTTAAGACATAAATATAGACTATATGATAGTAATATAATATTACTCACAGCAGTGCATCGGATGGTTTAGTGACAGTCTGTTCCAACACTTCAGTCAGTTTGCATCAACTTTTAAGGTTTAATTTACTTCAGTTTTTTTTTAACTTCTGATTTTCCCCAAGTCAAAATGTCAAAACATATATTGAATAATTTTATGCGTGATATATGTAGTTAGAAAATCTTAACTCCACCTTCAAAATCCAGAACCTATGAATATGCAGTTTTCATTTCAGACTTCTAACATCTGTACACAAGATGTCTCCCATATCACTGACAAACCATTGTCAATGTACATGGGATGCACATTCACGAGTTTTCACATCAGACTAATGTTAGTTGCATTTTGGAGCATGATGCTTGCAGGTGAAGGCTTTAAATTCAGGTGAGCACACGCAAAGCGAGAGAAAAGTAGCAATGACCAAAACACATTTTTGAGTTTGTGTATGATTTAGTGCATTTTCATTGTTTTTAAATAAAAGTTATGTTTTTTAACAATAAAAAAAAGGTGACTGCATTTGTGTCACAGGTTAATGGCTAAAATGTGTAAACTGTAACAAAATAAACAAATAATTGTACCTTTCTTTATGACATGTATATGCAGAATTCAAATAACCAACTAATGTAAAGTGTTAAGTTTAAATAGAAGTTGCATATTCTTACTTTCAAGGGACAAAAATAGTCAGTAAGTAAAATAGATTTACAGGCATCTAGAAGCTCATCAGTGTTAATCATTAATTGGGGGAATGAATTAATTTTTGATTAAATCTAAATAGACTGAAAAAGGGTCATATTGTGCATTGTCCAAATTTGATTGTATGATCAAATATAGATCTGAGATATTTCAAAAGCTGAACCATTATAAAATACTGAGTCCTGGAATATACTGCATGAAAAAGCTTTTTTATTACAAGAGAAATAGAAAAGATAAAAGCATTGTTGGCATCATATAGGCTCATCACAGCACAAAAGCACCACAGACACAATAACCAATATGAAAACTAGAGAGAGAGAGACAGAAAGAATGTGGTATAATATAATCAGTCATGTCTGACCAGAAAGAAATCACCAGCAGCACTGAAAACAGAGCCACAATCACAGAGCATCTATAAACAATGTACAGAGGGTCCATGAAGGCTTCATGGAGATTTTATAAAAGCACAGAGCTCTATACAAAGTCAGGTGGGTACTGTATGTCTGAACGAGACACATATTATAACCAAGACAAGACAGACACAAGTCAAATCCTCAAGTATTTCATCTCAGAGTGGCCAAACCTGTCTGTGGAGCCAGTCTAAGTTCTGGTGATATAACCTTCAACACAGTAAACTCAACCATACAGTTCGAGTAAACACTGAGAGAACAAATACTAAAGAATACTGGGGAATATATCTGAAGAGCTTCTCTCCAAACTGAGATATCCACAGCGTGACAAATGTAATTCCCAGCCAGCTGTGACACTGAATTTGTTCTGATGTTAAATTACCACTCCCTGCTGGGTAAAAAACTAAACTGCAACCAAAGATTTGTTACCGCCAGCTCTCTTTTTTATCTCTAGTGTGTTTATTGGTCAGAAACAAATTTAGTTACGAATTTTTGTGTTTTTAGATTAGGTTTTGAGATGATTTACTCCCTGGATCCTACAGTATAAAGCTGCATTCATATGCTGTTTGGTAAATTGTCAATGCTTGTTTTGGTATTGAGGAATTATTATTAAGACAGCGGCAGCAGTCACTTTGTTAAGAATGAGCAGATTTGTTCTGTGTAAATTGTAAGATTATTAATTCAATCAACATTTTTTATTTAAATATTTCAGCTTTCAGTCCAATTTTTGCTTGGTGTGTTTAAATTATATCTTTAAAGAAGAAAAGAAAAGAAAGAAGACAATATCTACCACATGCATGTCTATCACAGTGTTTTGATGCAAATCTAATGGCAAATTTAGTGGATTATGCAACAAATTTAGTTGGTTTTGTAGCTTTGGTGAAGGTACACTTTCTAGTTCTTATAATTTATACACACATTTGCTTAATAGGTGCATTGGTTTTATGCAAATGTATGACTGCCTTAAAGCTCCTGTTTGGTTTTTCTATAAATATTACCCATATGTAAAGCTTGCAGAAAACTTTTGGGGCTGTTGCCCTACTTGGTTTGTGAATAAGCAACTAAAGGGGTGTGGAGAAATGCCAGCATTAGAGAAAGCAGCTTCACAGCTATGTGATCATTTTCGTTGCTGCAGACAGCACCAGAACAGCAGCTTTAGTGGTCGCTGAATATGGCGTCACGGGCCTTTAAGCCCAAATGATCCAAATCCTGAGAGACAGACAGCAGTGAAAAGATGTTGAGCAGGAGCAGAGGTTTTCAAAAATAATTTTTTTTTTTACACCTATAAATACTAGACGGTTTGACCTTTTGGTCCTCTAGCCACATTTATCATACAACACAAGCTTGTCCAATACATCATGTGCCACCACATACAGTTAAACACTTAGAGAATACATACATATTAAAATGTAATTATGTGTTCAAGGTACATGCATTCACATGTAAACATAGACTCAGCCGATTAGAGGCTTTGGATTCATGGGAGTCATATTGTATAAGATACATACACACACACACACACACACATACACACACACACGCACGCACACACTCACGCACGCAAGCACGCACACGCACACACACACACACCTGAGATGCCTTAATATTGGGCCGGATTGTTCAACAATACTATAGCTTCAGTTTCCTTTCAAGTGTGAGACGTTTATGGTAGTAGTGTGCTATCAGTTGCGGCAGTAGGTCAGTCTTCTGGCAGTGCTGAGTCAGACAGTGGTTTTCCCCTCTGAGGTTCAACCATGTAGCTTTGACAAACTCTATCAAATGGATCCCATTCTTTTAGGATGGAGATGATGACGATAACCGGCTAACACTATGAGTACATTAGAAGAAAATATAGATGAAGTCAACATATATTGTACGTCATTGATAAATATATACTGTATAAATCGTACTGATGACATCTTCACTTACTAAACCTAATCAACAACAGTAAACTATTAGAATTCAGTAATATTCTCCATAATATACTGAGTAGAGCCTAGTAAAGGTGGAAGCACACAGGTAAAGTCTTCAAGACCAAAACCATGAATATCTGTATGTTTAACATAAAATATCTTCCTACAGTCATGCTTGATTTGGAAATCACAGTAAATCACCGACTGAAGCAACCGCTGTTAAAACCATACAGTGCACTACAGTGTAGATAGCACAACTAATAACAATAAGAGTAATAATACTATCTAGAGCTCTGAATTGGAATAGTAAATTACTGATGTCGCAACCTCTTAAATATAATCAAACCACAAGACACTTTCTGTTTATGATGATGATGATGATGATGCTTTAAATGATGTCCTAAAACTAATTATGATAGTCAAGTCAGCTAATTGTAAACATTGTCTTCCACTTATATTAATAATAAGACAATGCCCCTCAATTCAGCTTCTAAACACTGAATCTGGACGTGCACCACAAAGAGAGCAATCTCCAAGAATAGTTGCTTAACCCCTGATCATTGGAAAGAAACTAAATTCCTGCCAAAAAAATTTTTTAATAAATAAATAAATAATACTGGCACATAAAATTGAAATGAACTGAGGTGGTAAAAAGTAAAAAGCTGTGTCCCATTTCACAGGCTGCTTCCCTTGAAGTCCAGATTCATTACCACGGGCTGACAGGGCAGTTTCAGTGCAAAGGCTCCTCCAAATGCAGCCCTTTTTCTTTTTCTTTTTTTTTTTTTTGAAATACAAAACCAGTGTTTGCTTTGTCACTCTTAAGTGTCCTACAATCTATTGCATGCCGGTCAATCACCTAATGGTGCGTTCAAATGTCCTCATCAACTCTTAAGGTTAGGAAATATCACATAATCACATATAAACGAGGTATTTCACTTCAGGTGGTCATGAGTTGCTAAGCGAGTGCAGGATGGAAACAATAAAGGAGGTGCAATTTCATTAGGAGATGATTTGCCCACTAAATACTCTCTGAACACTAGTCCACCTTGGAATCCAAACCTTGGATTGATAAAAGCTGATATGTTCATCCGAGTCGTAAACTTTCCAAGTAGCAGGGTGTTGTTGTTGTTGTTGAACGTTTTAGCCCCGGGCTTCGACCACATTGAGGTCGCCCAAGCTCTCTGATTGGTGGAGGCTGTTCTATTTTGATTCACAGCTAAGAGTCTCCTAAAAAGATGCTGGTAATACCTTCAATTGAAAGATAAGGCAGAGGACATCCAGCATTATCCATGAACGAAAGTTGGGTGGTAAAAAAGTAAGAACTGCGCATTAATAAAATAGAATTTATAATTTTTTTTGTTCGTCTACTGTTATTATGGAGTGAATCGTAGCCTTCTATAATGATGATAATAATAAATGCCGCAAATAACATTCACTGTTCGTTCTCCCCACAAGGCTGGAAATGATGGTAAACAGAGGGTGTTGCAGATAAATGGTGGTTTTCACTGGTTTTTTCATTTGAGGGCAATGATAAACACTGAAATATTTGACTTGATGAGTTGATGAAGGCTGTTTGAACACAACATTAATTTTGGTATCTGTGAGGTTTGACTGTATCATTTGGGGAAGAGGTACACGGTCACCCAAATAGCCTCCAAATGAGGCAGCCCCTGAATTTGAACACAGCTCACATCATCTCATTGAAGACACTCAAACACAGGAGCTACTCCCTGTGAGGTCAGCGCTGATGTCATCTGGAGGTCTGGACCTGATTGGGTGGCTGGGCATAGAGGTACTTCCAGATGGCGTAGTAATGTATGGCTGCTCCCATGGCTACAAAGAGGTGCCAGATTGCATGAGCGAATGGTACAATGCCATCACTTTTGAAGAAGACCATCCCCAGACAGTAGCAGGCTCCACCCACCAGAAGCTCACACAGCCCTGACTGCTCCGGCTGTGAAAAGGCAGTTCAAAGTTTATTAGTCTTAAGTTTTAAAGACATTGCAATATCAAAACTGCACAGTTCAGACTACTCCTATAGTAAGAGAGTGTGCTCACCATTGAGAGGATGACCAGGGCAGGAAAAACTCCCATCACCATGTAGCAGATCAACTCCATGACCTTATACCTGATATAGAAGAATGTTTAAGGATGAGTCATTCTTGGCCTCTGTAACAGTTTGTGTGACAAAATCATCTCAGCGCAAATGTCACTTACTTTTTTTGAACTTTAAACTGTGTCTCATGTGGCCTAAGGGAGAAACATCGGCCACATGGGACACATACATTTGAAACATATTGAATGGTGTGCGATTCTTTGAGTCTTGAATGATGCTGCCAAGACGTTACAGCAGCCCAGTCACATAACAGCGTTCCAGCTGGCATTATCAGTCCTGGTCTTGTATTGATTATATGATGCTGCACCTCCTTCTCTCTGTCCTTGTCTTCACCAATAAGACACTAATTTCTTATGTTTAAAGTGGTGTTAATGTTAAATTTACATATGCTCGTGGATTGACGTTTCACACCATTGTTAGTGAGGATACTGATCACATCAAGATGAGCAGGTATCAGCCAGACATCTGATCCACATCAGATCTCTTCTGGTCCCCTCGGTTCATTTGCCGTGGAAAGATCCTGTCACTTTCTTATAAATGCACTTATTAGTTATTATTTATATATAGTTATATATAGTTATTATTTATGCTTTTATTATTTTGATAGGACAGTGCAGAGTGACAGGAAATGGACACAGAGAAGGGAAGAGTTCAAGGACATGCTCTCACACAATATGCATCCTAACAAAATGCATTTTAATGTGAACAGCCTTCAAGGTTAGGTAATGTGTGCTATACATTTCTTGTGACATTTTTGGATTTAAACATTTTCTGCACTTTTACTCAGGAGGTATTTCACAAAGCTTGCCAAAGTAGTTCAGGAAACATAAAAAGGACAGGTGTAGTTGATGACAACTTTTTGATAACAAGACAACTCTTTTGTTATCAATGGAGTCAATCAATGGTATCAATATTTCCCCGTGCAACCACATCAAGACCAAAATTAGTCATTTCTTCATAATAAGAGCGGCAGCTTCCTCCTCAAACAAAATAACACGTAGGCCCAACTCCAAACTGGCCCCTACACCCTCCTACTCAGAGACTATGGAGGTTCTCTTCATTAAGGTGGAGGGTATAAATACATATATATATATATTTGAGACACCCCCGCCTTTCTCCGACGTAAACAGGCAGTTCATTGTAACCCAAAATATTTCGGAAAGGATATAGTAATTAAATCAATATTTTCCTGGACGATAATCTTATACAAAGTATTTTTACTTTTTTGTTGAATATTTTTTAATTTCATCACTTAACCTGATTATATCATTAACCAGGTAAAAAAATATTAATCATCGTAAAATATTTTTACATGGTTATAAACATGATGATGTCAATGATGATCTGTGATCTCAGTTTATAGCATCACATTAACCTACTTCTTCAGAATTTCCACACAGAAAGGTTTAAAGATTTTGGTAAATATGACACTGGTATCTAAAGTATCCACTGAAACCCTAAGTCTGGATTTGAAAGACTATTTGGGGAGATTTGTCCATCCAGGTCATGTGATAAAGATCATAGTGCGTTACTGTAAGATCAGTAAAGGCTAGAAAATGAAGCTTTGAGTTGAAATTGTTTTGATGATACTGATACTGATAAAAGTAAATGTTGAACATATGCGCTGACCTCTCGTGGAAGAAGAAGACATAGGTGGTACCAAAAGAGGCCATGACCCACACCAGCCAGCGCATGTGGCACGCCCAGGGACCCAGTTCCCGCAGGTTCAGCCTGGTTAGGCATCAACAGGAAGACATAACAACAAATATATACACACTCCCCAGACATATACACACACACTCAAACTTAGCAGGCTAGGTTGATTACCAAGGGGCGTAGGAGGCAGCAATGAAGAAATAGATCACCATCCTGTCACACATGTGGAAACAGTGCTCCACAGACCTGAAGAGACAGACCAAACAGCCTCATGACAACTGAGTGACACTGTTTATACATGTAGCATCAGAGACTTTTACATCTCAAAAACAGATATGGAATGTATGGATATGCATTTGTTCCAGAGAAGGACAAACAGTGTCCAAAAAGACCTCATAACTTCAAAAATTCAGCTCAGCCTCAGTCCACAGGAAAAAAGGCCATGCCTGTTTTTTCTGTGTCCACTTATAGCTTTTAATCATATTAATCTGCAATATTACAGTATAGTCCACATATTGTGCTAATATGTGTGTTTTTACCGTAAGTGGCTCTTCTTCCAGGCCACAGTGTGAAACAGGGTGGAGATGATGAAGAGCGAGCTGAGCCCCGCCCCGTACACCCAGGCCGACAGCCGCTCCCATTGGTCCTCCGACTGGAAGTGCAACAGCGAGCTGCCCAGCAGACTGGGTATTATCCATAACTGCATGAATTCGAAAGATAAATGAAACATGACACAGAGAGACAAACCGAAAAACATGCAAGATACAGCGAATAGTACTGTATGTATGGTCTGAAAGAAAAATTGTGTCATTTATCTGTTATGTAATGTTTTTTTTTCAATAAGTGTCATTTCATCTGTGTCAGGTTAATGATCGCTTTCTGTGTAAGTGTGAGTGTGTGCATTCACCGCATGCGTGGCACAGTTGGCAGCATGCTCATATTCTGTGGGCTGGTATCTCTTGTTAGGAGGAACACGGTTGTTCATAAACCTGGAAATGTCACAAATCAACAAATGTAGCTTTATATTTTCAATAGCACCTTTATTATCTGTGGAGCAGCAACAATTAGATGATTAATCAATCAGCCAGTTCACAGAAAATTTATAAGAAATTATTTTTACATAGATTCATTGTTTTTAGGAAACAATCTCTGGTCTCAGCATCTAAAATGTGGATATTCTCTGGTTTCTTTAATCCTTTGGACTGTTGGTCAGACAAAACCTGACATCAGAAGACGTCATATTGGGCTTTAGCAAACTCTGATTATATTTCAGCATTTTCTGATATTTTTTAGGCCAAATGGCAGATTAATAAAAAAAAAAAAACCTAATAGATTAATTGATAATGAAAATAATCTATGACTGAGCTGAACTAAAATCCATTCTGAACATTAGTTTGATATGTGCAACAATAAAACACGTATTTGTCCAGCAGAAGAACTGAAAGATAATAAAGCTTTTACAGCGATGTTATTGATTTCTCCTTAAGAACAACATTGTGGCAATGACTTGTGCTATTTTATTGAATTTTAATAATTTTCAATCAATGATTTTCTTCCTCTTAATGTCCTAAAAACATGTTCAACATCTTTGATATTTGTATCCATTTGTATGTCAGTGGTGCTCATAAGATTTCACCCCACCCTGTCCTTAGCAACGCTACATCATGCCTCAACTTGTTGCCATGGCTGCTGTTGCCTGGCAACAGTGGGTAACCACAGACCGACTGAACCAGGAGGTTTGTCCTGATGATCTCTTTCATAAACAATTCACGTGAACAATACGCCTACATGTTCTCACACACACACACACACACACACACACACACACACACACACACACACACACACACACACACACACACACAAACACACACACAAACACACGTAAACTTCGATCTATTCTTTCGAGAAGGAGCACTTTGCTCAGAAACCCAAACAAACACACATCAGCTCAGGAGGTAGCGCTCCGTCAGTGATGTCACTGTTGTCATGGAAACCACTGAGCAGGGATACCACACCAGAAAACTCCTGGTGTCTTTCATCTTTCCTCATCTGTTCCATCTCGCTCTCCTGTTCCCGGGCCATGTCTCCTCTCTGCCTCCAGATGATTGAATTAACATGCAGGACAGTAAATGGACAAAGATGTTCATGCAGACACACAACACACACTCACAAACCACAACCCCTCCCTGTTTTTATGCTGCATCTTGCAGAGCCAGATTTCATAAGAGACCTAGATTTAGCGATGTCTCTGTCTCTTTCTCTCTCACACACAAACACACACATGCACACATTGTTCTAAGATCGGAGAAACAAGAAAGAAGCTCCCTTCAAAGGGAATACCACTCAAATTAAAAATTCATATTTATAAATTTAGACAAAGGACAGTCAAAGATGTTCCTGCTAACGTTAGAAAGACTTAATGTATCCATATTACACACCTATGGAGGTGTACACGTATCTGCCATGTCTTTAGGGGGAAGAAAACACATTCAGAGGTTGTCAAATTCACATCTGAATGTTCACATATACACACTGCCTGCAGCATCTCGTAAAATCAGCAGTTTCAGTATCAGCAGAGTTACATTACCCTTAAAACAAATTGTGTTATATCTCTATGCTGTTGTGCAACAGAGTGGAACATGATGCTCTCCTCCTACACTGGAGCTGTTTCAAATCATCCTTGTTTTCAAATGTAAAAAATATATATACCCTACGCCCCTGATCCTACACAGACAGATACAGGAGATAAAACTGAAGAAAGGGGGAGAAAAGACTCAAAATCCAACTCACATAATGACAACAATGCAACAGAGATCTGAACAACCACAGCTCATCCCTTCTTCTCTCTCTCCCCTCCAGTGTGCTCCCTTTCCTTAAGCAGCTGTTTTCAAAGTGATGCTCATTCGGAGCTATTAATACTAACTGACCCAGCCCAGAAACACACCGTCCTGTCCCCAAAAAAAGGCTTCCTCGCCCTGCATTCAACGCTGGACTCCCACTGTGTGACTGACTGTCTCTTTGGTGTGTGTGTGTGTGTGTCTGTGCCAAGGCCCAGCAGGCCTGGCCGGGTCATTAATGACTTTATCAAGCTGGCTGATAATTACCAGGCCAGAGGCCAGGCAGAGAGACACGGAGAGAAGTGGAAGGAGACGAGCAGAGCTGTGGAAACATCACGATAACTCCTACAACAGCAGCAGGGTGGACTTAAGGAAGTGTCTCCTTACTGAAGCATGAAGACAACAACCTCAGTCCAGTTCATGGTCAACATCAATTAATATTATTTTATTACTATTTTATGCTCCTGCAAGTCTGGCACTGCGGGCAAGTACATACATTAATGGACGGTATTTAGGAAAATATAAAAGAAGCTAAGTTATTAATCAGTGGTTTTCCAAATTTACTAAATATTTTTGGGTTGTTGGTTGGACAAAACAGGCATTTTTGAAGACATCACCTTGTGCCCCAGGATTTTGTGGTTTTTAAATGATTATTTTTTGGGCCTTTCTCAATAGGACAGTGTAGAGAGACAGGAACAGAGGGGACAGAGAGAAAGGGAATGACGTGCAGGACTCACCTGCTCTGACCTTGTGCAGCCGTGTGGAATAAACCACTGTCATTGGACTTATTGTTTGCCCCTTGGACTTTATTATTTTTAATTGGATGATTTTAAAAAATCGAATATTGTAGCCCTGTATCCTTGTGGATTCTCAAAAGAGTACGTAAAAAATAATTATCCTCATTTAATTACTATAAAATTACAAAAAGTTTTCATCACAAGTTTGCATAAGCTTTGTTTGGTCTGACCAACACCTACATTCAAAATTACATTTCACAAGTCAAAAGGAAACAATATTTGACATTTGTTCCTGATAAATTTTAATTAGATTAACTGATCATTTCATCATTAATTGTTTCAGCCATTCAAACAAAGGAAATGTTTTCATCTTTTGCTGCAAAGTGATAACAAAAGAACAAAATCACCTCCCACCTTCTTGATTTAATAGTTTTATCACTGGATTCGTCAAAAATTAGAAGCCGTCCCACAAGACAACTGATATCGTGTCAAATACAGCTGCATTGTGATCATTTGGCCACAGCCTCCGTCTCTACTGTAGCATGACAACACAGTGAGCTCACACTCTCCACATGCAACGCTTTTCCATATCTGATCTTATGTAGCAGCTGAGGCAGGAAGGAGCAGAAAATACTTGGGTTTAAAAGGTTTTGAGCAGTGTGGTGTGCAGTAGGGTTGAAACAACAATTTAGGCTGTTTTGTAATTGTTTTTTAGACCAAAATTTATAGCTTTTCTCTGTTTAATGTAAATTGAATATCTTAAGGTTTTTGAACAGCTGGTCAGAAAGATATGAGAGAGCTGGGATCTTGTAACAGACATTATGCAGGCCTACGACGCTCTGACATTCATCAGGAAATTATAATTATGAAAATGAGTGTGTTACAGTCGTAAGCTGCTCTTCAACCTCCTCCTGTTGTGAAAGCACCGTGACAACCTCGACCTACAGACCCACCTGTAAGTCCCAACATGTACAGTCAGTAAAAGAGCCTGACCACAATGAAGATGTGTGTTTGTGAGGCCGGCTGTGTCTCAGTAAGGACAGTGCACAGAAAAAGAGGAGGCAGAAGAGACAACATGATGATGATGATGATGAGGAGGAGGAGGAGGGAAGTGGCAGGTTTGTATTATTCTTAAAATTGCTTGTCAGGCAAATAAACCCTGGACTATAAGATTATTACACCACTAGTTCAGCTACATTTAAATAAAAATATTGACTTTTAAAAAAAAACAAACAAACAAAAAAAACCCTTCCAGCATCCTCCTCCTCCTCCTCCTCATCATCATCATCATTAACAACACTATCAGGCAGCAAGATGAGAAATATTTCTATTCATCAGTGATTTCTAATTCTGAGGTAAATGATGACATGACCTACCTTACTAGATTCATTTACAGTGGAAATAAGCAACAGTTGACAGCAGACAGACAGTGCGGCTGAAGCCCGGATCCTCTGAGTGTTGAGCGGAAAAACCGTCGCGATCCGATCCGGTCGGTTGAGGTTGTAACGGGCTGATCTAACGTAACGTAACGAGCATCGCCGTTTCACCGGGTGGACGTCGTCGGCGTCGTCGTATCCTCATCTCCGGCAGCACCGGGGAGACGGACGCATCCCGACCCAAGTGACTCCAGAGGATCGAGTCCGGAAGTGTGGGCGAGCGGGGACGGTCTCTGAGGTAACAGCCGGTTTTCCTGCTCGGCCGGTGGTCGGTCGGTCCCCTCCCTCTCTCTCTCTCCCTCTCTCCCTCTCTCTCTCTCTATGTGCCGGTGCCGGTTCACCTCATCACGACTCGGCGAGAAAGTTTTGTTTTTTTTTTTTGTTTTTTTTAAATCACCCAGAGCTGCCACATCGTTTTCTGGGGGACTGGATCATGATGAGAGGGGAGATTCGTGCAGATACGAGCCTGGACGTGCAGCTCCCGGTGCCGCCTCTAGATGGAGGTGGAGGCCGATGATATAATACGACGACCACGGTTTGGGCTTTTTATTATTGTCAAGCTGAGTAGATGCTGAGATGAGCTCCAGTTGACTGATTCCACCTGAAATACGTTTCACTCCTTCTGGTCAGTGCAGGTGAGGAGATAGGAGATAGGAGATAGGAGACACGCTCCTCTGATTTTTATCATAATTTCCCTGAAATCTGAGGATTCAATTTACTTGTTTTGTTGAACAGATATTCACTTTACAGTGATTAGAGAAAAAAACAGCTTGGTGGAAAGGGGAATATCAAATAGTTTAATTAAATAAAAATAGTTGTACTTTTCTGTTGTTGGACTAATTGAATAGTTTCAGCTGTAAAACCTTTCCTCTCATGTTATTGATTCATTTATTTATTATAATTTTCCTACATAATGATGTAGGAAAGATGCTTTTAAAGCTTTCTCCACAGAGCCAGATAGAAATCATTCTGTTGGACAAAAACTTATTTATTTGCCATTAAACTGTAAAAAATAAAAGATTATTTTAAAGAAATATCCAAACTTCACATGTACTTTTTTGTAGTTACAGAAATAAATGCTTCCAAAGGTTGACAAAACAACTTACTCACTTGTTCTGGACAAATTCCATCATAAGTAAACTGAGTTTCTTTGGTTGTTTTTTTGTTTGTTTTGTTTTGTTTTTTTCTTTTTTCTTTTTTTTTTTTTAAAATCATAGATGTTAAAACTTGGCATTAATTCGAAAATCTCTGATTTGACTTCAACACAAAACTCAGCTCTTGCGTCAGTGTAGATAAGAAGAGCTACAGGTGCTCAGAAGTATTGAAGCATACACACACACACACACACACACACACACACCTGTAATGAACAAAACTTTGTTAGCACAGCATCATTTATTAAATTCATATTATGACCAGCATAAGCTTTAAACGAGTACTGCAGCATTTCATCCAGATTAATATAACATTTCTGCTTCAAGCATTCAGCTCAGACTGAACTGTCTGTGACTATACTGATCTAACTCATAAAGTACCATTTACAGGCCTGTAGTCAGTCCCTCTGTAAACAGCTTTGACTTTGACAGGCTCAGCAAAGAGCTTCAGAGGGATGACAAACACTGTTTGACCCGAGTCTGATTGTTTAATCTGTAAATAAAAAAATACCTGATTAAAATATGGCCAAGAAGCTTTGTGTGATAAGGCAGCGGTTTCCTTCATATCTCCAGAAGCTACTACACTGAAGGTGGTTTAATGTAAACTTCAGTTCAGACTATCTTCAGGTTCTTCATTGCAGACTCCAGAGTCTGGAAAAAGGAAGTGAAACACCCAGAAACAAGTCAGCATTGTGTCTGTGAAAACCTTGTGTCAACAAGGCTTAAAATGTGACTGCAACACATCAATAATGTGAAGCTACCTTTTGCAGTGTGTTTATTACCTTGACATCCCAGATGCCCATCCCTCCATCCATGCCGGTGGTGCAGAACTTGGTGCACTGGTTTCTTCCTCCCTCCAGCACAGAGATTTGGCTGAAATACAGTTCGAGTCAAATATACGAGGATGCAAAAAGTGGCTTGAGTAAACATAGACAATGGTGATTATGCAAAACCTCAAAAAAACAATAATGGTAAACACCAGTGATTTTAAATATTTTTACATTTCTCTCTGACTTATACACATATGCACATCACCTGACTCTCCTTACCTGATGCTGTTCTTGTGCAGCGTGTTCAGGTCCTTGTCAGTGCTCTGGGTCTCTGAGGCCCGGCGGTCCAGGTTCTGGAAACGTTCCCTGGCACTGATGCCCTTCTGGGCCGCCTGCTTGGGAACGTCCAGCTTGCCGCCAAATGTCAAGCTGCACTTGGCACCGTCGTACACAAACAGCACCGGGTAACAATCATGGCCCTGGAGGAACACAGAAACGCATGAGGATGTAATCAGGTGGAGCTGGAAAAACATAAGTACATCAGCAGTAGGTTGCTTGTCTGACTAATAACTCGAAAGCTCAAACCCACAATTTGTAGGATCTTGTAAATTACTTTGACGTTAGCTCATGTTAATAGTAGGTGCTTCAGTAAACAAACCTGCTGCTGTATGAGTCACATTTCTCAGACAACACGCTGACTATGATGTCGTCTATGAATATGCAACATTTTAGCATGTGATAGAAAAAAACATGCTAATGATAAAATGTTTCTTTTACTTCAAAGTCATTTTAGGTAGAATACAGTAAACTGCAGTGAACAGGGAGAGTGATGGAGGATTACATGCCACAAATAGATTGCGATAATATGGATGGCGACCTTAACCTCCACGAGGAAGCCCCTTTGATGTCTTTCAGGTACTGACTCAATTTGGTGTCATCCTGTAATTGGTACTTGTGACCACAGTGGACACTGTTCACCACATTAAGGACTCTCATCTTAAATGGAAATTTTCTTTTTCTTTTTTTAAGCTTACCCAACTTTTGGCACTTTTCAATATGTGTGATGACAACTGCTGAGTGAAATAAAAATAAACACCTCTACTTGACAATGACCTTCTTATCTGTTAACTAATATATTTTTTCTCAGAGACTATATAACCTCCATCTTTATCAGATTCAATTTTTATATGAAAAATTAAAAAACAAAATGAGACACAAGGGAAGAAAAAATTGGTTGAGTGATTTAGTGAAAAGAGTGGAACAAGGTGAGAAACACAGAACAGCTGAATGCCCAGAGAATAAACAAAGGATGTGTGTTGAATACTTACAGCTGCCACTAAGCTGTTCTCAGTAATGAAGGTGACACAGAGAAGAGGAAGTGTCTCAGAGCTCAGACTGTTCACCCTGTGGAAGTCATACCAAAAGGTCAGGACACGCACACAAACGCACAGATACACAGGGACACTCGGGTATGCTGTCGCGCCCTCTCTTACGTGCCGGTCTTGCCTCCCTCTGCGACAGACACGGTGGAGTCATGGGAGGTCCAGGCCAGGCGGTTGCCAGAGTGAGAGAAGCACACACTGTGCACCCAACCGCCGCCTGCTCCTGAACTCTGACCTGCAGCTCCAGACCCTCCAGATTCAAACAACACCTCCCCGAACGGCATCTTGCTGCCCCAGGGAGTGGGGCCAGGCTTTTCCTCCACCTCCTTAATGTAGGCTGAAAACACCCTGTGAGTGAGAGGGGTCTTGAGTTATTGTTACTGTTATTATTAATGACTGAGACGTTTATTAGATGTATATATTGATTTATTCCGCTGTATCTGTGTGTTGTGAGTTGTATGTGTTACTGCTCTGATTCTTGTGAAAGTCAGTTTAAAACCTTAAAAAATAACATTTCTGTGAGATTAGGCTTCACTTCATGATTCAGATTTGAGCCTGGGCTGCTGCAGTTAGCTACTGGATGGCACCAGAAATTTACTCTATTTTTCTGATTATATTTAGTTTCTAGAGTTGAATTTGGTAGCTATTGAGTGTACATACAAGAAAACTTTTGAGGCCCTATAGTAATAAAACATAATAAATTTACAGGGGAAGAGGGATGAAAGAGGAGGGAGTAACATAACATATGTTTGCTTGTTTTGATACCTGCATTTGAAGTCACAGGATCCAGCAGCCAGAAGGACATTGTTGGGATGCCAGTCCAAACTGAGGATGGTGGAGCGGATGGGCTTCTTGATGTGCTTACACACCCACCTGTAAGGAAGCACACAGCCTGATAGTTTCAGTCCAACTGTGGTTCATATTGACCAAATGCAGTCTTTTACATAGACCAGGAAAAGGAGCCGTCCTCTGAAACCTCACCAGTCGTTTTCCTGCTCAAAGTAGCAGATGGAGATGAGGCGAGAGCCGCTGCCTACAGCAAACTTGTTCTCTTTTGGTGACCACTTCACACAGCGTGCGGCGCGATTGATCCTGAGGATGACCAGGGTGGGCTTCCAGGTGCCCTCTTTAAGGGTCCACACGTAGGCGTTACGGTCTGCTCCACAAGTAACTATACGGTTACTGTCTGGAGCCCAGTCAATACCTGTAGGACAATGAAAATCTTATTGATATTTTATCTTTGTTCATAAACCGTTTTAGTAAAAACACATATTTGTTTGAGTTAAAATCATAACACTCTTTATGTTGCATTACATTCACTCATTACATTCAACTTGAAGTGTAATCTGACAAATTTAACCGCTAAGCTAAGAGATATATATATATGCAATCTTAAGAAGTGAGATGTGAGATGAAAGTGCCAGTGTTTGGTACCGAATCAACTTTAACAGACTTAGCTTAGCATATAGCTAACCTGGAGGTTTGCTTAAATTCACTGCGCTCATGTCTCACCTGTCACCTGCCCATTATGCTCCTTCAGCTCATGAATCTTGGTCCACTTGGTCCCATCTTTCTTGTAGATGTGGACGTCATGGTTGTTGGGGCAGAGGGCGATCTCTGCAGCACAAAAACACTTGAGTTCCCACAAAGAGGAAATTCACCAGCGTGAAGACAAAGTACAGTGTGACTGACAGGAGACGTTTATGACGGGATGATCAGTGGAGTGTACCACAGAACAGCTGACTTGGTGCATGAGAAGAGAGAAAACTGGAGAAATACAGAATGTATCTGCCTGCAGGCAGCTCACAGACACATGGCATCTTTAAATAGATAATGTGCAAGAACTGTGACCTTCCTTCCCATAATGTTGTAGCAAACCCTGCACTGGTTGAAGTCAGCAGATGAGTCAGAAGCAGTGTTTTTCTGAGAGCAGCAGTGTGGGCGCTTAAGTGTGCAGTTTTGTTTTTTGAGTGCTCATCCTGCAATATGAACAAACTTAAGTGTTCAGCTGCAAGTTGAGTGAAGCTACAACTGTATGAGTCTATGACTCGACCACGGCCGCCTGCTGCATCCGCTTTGCCCAGAAACCAAAGCGCTGATCAAAACAGCCAAATATGGCATTAGTTTCCTGCAGCTAACAGAGCACAAGAGCCTCTCAGAAAGATCCCCCAGACACCACCCTCACTGTTACAGGAAACAGGAAATACCTTCTCCCACCTGGGAGCCAATCACATCCCTCGGTCTATTACAGCAGTTGTTCTTTGGCGCAGATATGAGTTGAAGCAAGATGTTCCATGATGTCTGAATTTTAAATAGTGTGCAGTTCAGCGATGAGACGACTCAAAGCCACTGAAGTACAGGCCCAGAGCGACCAATCAGAAAAGGGGAGCAGACTTACGGGTCCGATCTTTGTTCCAGGCATGGCAGCTAATTGGTTCCAGCAGGAAACTATGGTATGCCATGGCCAATCAGATGTTTTAAACAGACCAGGAAGTGGGGCGCAGAGAACAGTCAAGTCTAGAAAAACAGAGAAGTCACAATATTCTTTTTACAAGAAGCGAAGAGAAAGAAACATTTACAAGCTATAATGAAATTTATTCAACAATTTTTATCAAGATTCAGTCAGAGTTGGTTCAAACAACTCAAGGGGTAAAACCCAGCATCAGCTGACTTCAACTCTTTGCACAGGAAACTGAGCTTATCTGATTCAGGTTGTGTTAATGAAATCCAGACTTTCAGAAAAATGAGAGGAATGATGCAGGTCAAGGGTAACACACAACTCCCAAACAAACTTCACAGTTCACAGTGAGAGCACACAACCAGGAAATGAGTCTACACATATCCATCAGTCAGTTACTTTACAAAAACTCATTTAAAAACCATCATATTATCATCCACATTTCTGTTCTCTGAGTGTGGGGGCAGCAGGGTTGCCTGTTGAACACTTCCTGCTTTTTCTTGAAAATGCATTACACTTTCAAAGTGTGTGTGTGAGTATGACATGTCTAAACATACTCAGTCAACTGTTAAATATTTTCTAGGCTACTTACCCTGAGGGCAGGACAGAGATGAATGGGTAAAGAGCTAAGATGGACAGAGAGAGAGACAGAAGAGAGAGGCAAAGGAAGCCGGCAGATTAAATAAAGACGAGGGTGCTCAGCTCGCGGACTCTGGCCAGTCAACGCGAACGCCAACGACAGAGTGAGCTCAGGAAAAGAGAAGCTGAGAGAGGGAGGAGAGGTCAGAGGGGGAAGTGGAGGAGGGTACAGTGAAGCTCTGAGGAGGAGACATACAGGAAGTTAATGCGGGCGAACACTTAAGGTGAAAAAGATCATGGATGTCACCTTAAAATGCAAGAGACTGGAATCAAACTTAACATTTTTTCAAAAGGAACAGGCTGGAAAAGAAAAGTTTTGCCTGAGTAAAACTAGGGAGGGAGGGAGGAGCAACAGCACAATACAATGTTCTGAAAAAAAGGAGGAGGTAAACTGAGGGGGGAAGCAAAAAAAAAAAAAAAAAAACTTATGAAGCATGAAAGACAGAAAAGAAAGGGGAGGGACACATGGTCACTTCTGCATAAAGAAAGAGGAACAAGGAAAAGGGGAGGGAAGAAATGTAAACTCAAAAAGGGGGAGGGGGATTGGATGGAGGATGTGTCAGGAAAAGACAATGTATATCTTTGAAGGGTATTTCCTTATTTTAAACAGTTCACATATCCCAACTTAAAGGCTTTTGTGCTTTTCCAGAAACACCCCCTCAGATTGGATGCTGCTGATCCTGGGTTAGACACATGTCGTGTAGCGTTTCTTACATTATCATTTCCAAGCACAGTTAGGAGGGAGATTATCCAAGTGGCAAACGCTCAGTGAAAACCTAAAAAGTAGAGTGATTGTTTTTACAAGGCCCATTCTGTCTGGAGTTTCAACAGCACGTTATAAAGAGCCGTTTATGTTAGGAAGCTTTTTGTTTTAAATTACATGTAAACAGTATCTTACCAATATTAAGCCTTCATTGACGCACACATCAGTATTTTCTGTTGCCATTTAGAAAATTACTGTAGTAATGTATACATTTAAATTCATACTTTACTACAGTAATAAATAAATATACATTTTAAGGCACTACCCCGATGACCTAATTTGTTCTGGATGTGTATATATATATATATATATATATATAT
>CM076650.1:5973530-6040209 GCA_038496675.1 Rachycentron canadum | reverse complement strand
ATATATATATATATATATATATATATATATATATTCATTTACTTCCGATCCTGGATTTAAATGATATAATCCTGACATAAATTCTCCTTACACTAAAGGGTTTCTTCTCCAGCTACGTCCACATATGTGCATCTTAAGCCACCGCGTAACTGTTCTTACTGTTGGGTTTTTAAACCACATGTGGCACTATGGATCAGTTTAAGATGGTCCCTTTGGTTTGTTGTATTCCTGCTAAACAACAGTAATGTTGGAAACAATTTTTTTCAAAGGTTTCATGAAGGAGAAAAGGCATTAAAAATATTTGTTAGGCCTCACAAACACACACCTTCTGATGAGAAACACTGAATGTAAAACATTACTTTTCTTTGGTTGCAGCAAAACTCCACAGGACACATTATTATTTTAAAACCCTAATTGTAGTCATTTGCATCTTGGTTTTTCAGGAACCAAACCCTTCTACCTGAGAAACATCATCTGGAACAGTCAAGCAGAAATGAGGCTTGCAAATTCTTATAAAAAACCTAAATCCTGCTGCTGCACATGCACTAAGGATATCTAGTTACTATCAGCCCACTGCGTCCGAGAGGCAACACAAAGAAAGAGAAAAGTCGAGTGAGTTGTGTACTGTAAATGTATTTCATTTTTATTCATGTCTACCTCATGATCAGTTACATAGAAATCCTCCATCTTGTGTGGTTTTAGTGTAGTAGCTACAGAGCCTAGTGCTGCCCAGCCGTGACTCTGCACAGAGTTTAGACAGCTTTCTCTCTCCACCATCAGACCCTGTACAGCTCTCTACAGCCAACCAGCAACATGACCCCAAAATATCAACAGCTGGGTTCGTATCCAAATCATGACTTTACCTGCAGGAGAAGATCACCTATCCTCCAAGAAGTTAACAGTCACATCCTCCGATCTACTAAACACTGATATTAAGTGATCACGTTGAGGTTAACCTGAGGAGAAATACAGTCTGATTTCTGGATAAAACGCACCTTTTAGTGTTCAACTTTTGGTACAGGAGGTTAGAGAACATAAAAACACACATTTCACGTCACGTTTAATACGTGTCAGAGGACCTTCCCACTTTGACACCTGGTTAACCTTCATTTAAAAACAAACGAACAAACAAAAAATTAACAGTGATGTCACACGTCAGCTCAGTGTGTGTGTGTGTGTGTGTAGTGTATGCGCGTTCATGTATTTTAGTGTGCAAGTTTGTGTGTGTGAGAGTGTAAGCACACACCCACAAGAGTGTGTTATGGTCTGATCAGTGCTTCAGCAGACACTCGATAAGGTGGTCAGTTATGTATGTTACTGGCTGCGTCGCAGGAGAGGAGGTGGAAAGGGGGGAGGTGGGGTGAGGAACGTGAGGGCGAACAGGGAGAGGTGAGGCCGCAGCGTCTCTTCATTCATTCACAAGATTTCTTCACATGATGCGGAGACCCTGGATAGAAGCTTCTAGACTCTGAGGAGGTGAACGGGAAAAAAAACAAAACATGAGTTAGAGTTGAGAAGTGAGCTGAGGGAAAATAAAGGTCTGAAGACAACAGCTCACATCTGCATTTACCTTGAAGTCCCAAATGGTCATTGCTCCATCGATCCCTGTGGTGCAGAACTTGCGACAATCCCTTTTGTCTCCCTCATAGATAGACACTTGGCTAAGGAACAAAACACACAGAGACCATTTTACAGATGTAATGAAAGTGAAAATCACGATGCCTTCCACTACACTGCCAAGATGAGAGGGTGATGTAATGACAAAGATCTGATCCTTAATGACAGTTTGACATTTCCGCAAATAAACTATTAGCCTTCTTGTTGACAGGTAGATGCTCGTTGCCTCCAGGAAGCTGCTGGGCATGACCGAGACATAAAACGGCACACAAGCCGTTAGAAACCCACAACAACATATAACGTGAATTGATGACTGTGTCTACATAGTGGGCGTAGCACTGTTCACAGAGCAGCTGCAGCTTCAGGCACAGTATTTAATCAAAGGTCACCTGCAATTCTTGCCCAGAGTCCAAGGATAAAATACAAGTCTGAAAATATGCTTCAGGCTGCATTTATGACAATATAGTGTGGGTAAAATGCGAGCTATTACAGTCAAAATAGGAGCACACTGGTGCTGTCAGACGCATGTGACATGGTGACTGCTGAAACGTTTTCTGTGCAGATTTGTCGTTAAAAGTGCTAGACGGTGGATTTTGTTACCTTTGCAGATAAACAAGCTAGCTAGCTGCTATCTGTAGCTTCAGACATTAAAGTGTGAAGTTGACTTATTTCATATTTTTCCAGTGTGAATTTTGTTCATTTTGCTACGGTGTTGTACACATCCAGTAGCCGCTTACATCAAAAATGTATGTCCTGGTTTAAAGAAAACTGTAACAGTCCAAAAACTCTTCTATTTGCAGCAATGTACACAGAGCTTAAAGCACAAGGACAAACTCTAGTAATGGCAACTCAACTCTATACTACGATCACACATTCAGACTAAATTGGGACAAATGAAGCAACCGTGCTTAAATATAAACTGAATTGAAAATTCCTGCCATGCATTGATTCTTGTTGGTGTGTGTGACCTACGTGATGCTGTTCTGGTGCAGTGTGTCCAGGGCAGTGTTGCGGTCCTCGGTGGTGGCTCTCTTGTCCATGTTCCTGAAGCGCTCCATGGCAGAGATGTTCCTCTGGATACTCTGCTTGGGGAGGTCGAGCTTTGAGACAAATGTCAGTGTTCCACCATCGTCGCAACGGAACAGCATGGGGCAACAGTCATGGCCCTGACGACAGAAACAATAAATTTGAAGTGGCAACTCTTACTTACATTGGAGCATGATAATATTCTGACATATTGTTCATGTTATTCTTACCGCAGCTACTAGACTGTTCTCTGAAACAAAAATGACACTGAGGAGAGGAAGGAACTCCGTCTTCAGCTGTGAAGGACTTAACACAAATACATAAATTAACTATAGATTTATCAGGCAGCATATGTCCAACACATTCAAGGCTTGTGTTGTTACAGAAATCATGATAATTTTGTGACAAAATACTAAATAAAGGCAGCCTGCTTTGAGTGCAGCAGCGTGTAAAGGTATCCAGTCATAACATGTTGAAATCTTTGCTCAGGCTAATGCACCACACCTCTCAATTCATGTCACCTGCAATTTGTTGACAACAGCCCATCATTATCCAAGTCTAGCCTTGGATGCGGCACACCTGTTGTCTGCCTATCTCACTGTTTTGGCACACTCAGTGGATGGTCAGATCACAAATTATGTCTAAAGTACAATGGCCAATAATACACAAGATACACAGAAACATAACTAAAATAGATTTCCAATGTATTGAAAGAAATAACAGCAGAAATAATCTGGGGGATGTTTGTGATGGATTGTTTTTTGAACATGATGAGACTGTGGGAGAAGATTTTAACTTCATAAAAAGGGGTTACTTCTTTTTTGGAGACACCTATACTCAACATTTTATCTCCTTTTCTGTCTTAATAGCTTAAAAAAAAAAAGGCATGTAGCACTGCATGTTTTTTCTTCTCTATTATTTATTATAACTGTCATGATTTGCATAGTGAGATTACCCTTACCCTTATAGTTTGTCTTGAAAGACAAACTATTTAATTTATAGTATTCTTAAAGGTATAGTTTCTGACGTATGTTTCAGTTTAGTTTACTGTAGCTGGAATAATAAAAAGGTAAAACCAAATTATCTCTGAAATGAATTGTGATAATTAATCTGAGCAAGATGTAAATGAGATCTGTCTATGCATAGGAATAAATGTACCTGGCAGTCTTGGAGCTGTCCACCACAGTGACAGTGCTGTCATGGCTGACCCAGGCCAGGCGGTTACCAGAGGCTGAGAAAGAGACAGAGTGGACCCAACCCCCTCCACCTAACAAACACAATGTGCACAAAAAGGCATATCTGGTTTAGTTTAAAACTGCACGTCATATACAGGAGGATTTTTACTGTTACACATCAAGGCAGGGATACAGACTTGCTCCTCCAAATTCTGCTAGCACAGCCCCAAATGGCATCTTGCTGCCCCAGGGTGTGGGGCCTGGTTTCTCTTCCACCTCCTTAATGTAGGCTGAGAACACCCTAGAGGCCAGAGAGGGAGGGGTGGTAACAGTAGAAGAAAAGAAAAAGTCATTTAATTTTCATCTCTTATCCTGTTTTTTGAAATGTTTAATCCTTTAAAGATTTGTCATTGTTCATGATTTTTACCTGCATTTGAAGTCACAGGATCCAGCAGCTAACAGAACATTGTTGGGATGCCAGTCAAGACTGAGGATGGTGGAACGGATGGGCTTCTTGATGTGCTTGCTCACCCACCTGAAGTTAATGTAGAATATATGGCACAATTTGTGAGTGTAGCACAGGGAAGTTGTGTTAGTTTTATTGATCAGTCTGAAATTCGACCAAGATATAGCAAGCATTTTATGCAAAAGAAGCAGGCACAGACATACAGCGTGTACTCTTACACTTGGAAAACAACAACTGGAAAATATCTAGCAATGAACACACTAAACCAGAACAGACTGGCACAGTGCAGGGGAAAAATATTTTGACCCTTATAATTCAATATTATTATCAGTCAGTTGAATGTACAGTATTGTGGATTCAAACCAACTAACACAAACTGTTTCCCCAAGTGAATTTTGATCATACTTTGGAACTGTAATATTGCACTGGAGAAAATGAGGACACACTATACCTTCAGGCACCAGAATACCTGAATAATAATGATGACCTCTATTTCAACTGATACATTTACAAACTGTCACAGTTGTACTAATTATCCTGGACTTACCAGTCATTCTCAGACTCAAAGTAGCAGACGGAGATGAGTCGAGCCCCACTGCCGACTGCAAATTTATTCTCCAGTGGGGACCACTTAACAAAGGTGGCAGCTCGGTTGATCCTGAGGATGACCAGTGTGGGCTTCCATACACCCTCCTTCTGGGACCACACATAGGCATTACGGTCCGCTCCACATGTCACTATACGGTCACTTTTGGGAGCCCAGTCAATACCTACAGCACAGCCAAGAGACAAAGGTACATTATTACAAAGGGATATATATAGTATCTTGTGTTGCCATGACAGATTTAGTGAAGCAAATCATTTTTCAAACATCAAACATTTGCTGGTTGTACTTTCTCAATTGTGAATATTTCTCTCTTTTTGCTCTCTCTTCTTATGATATTACTGATGGATTACTGGTGGATTATGATGGCACAGCCTTGTGTTGAGTCATCTTTTGTGCATTCAGATGATTTAGAATCATACACGTGTATTAAATGAGTCTCAACTTCCATTGAAAGTTGTTTTCTTTGTGCCTTAGTCATGGGAACACAGACAGGTATATTAAACTGGTTAAATAAAAATATTTCCTCTCATAAATAACCAAAGTAATCTGATACGTACCTGTTATGTGTCCATTGTGTTCCTTCAGCTCGTGAGTCTTGACCCACTGGTTGCCACTCTTCTTGTAGATATGAACTTCATGGTTATTAGGACTGATGGCAATTTCTGCAAAAAAATTTGAAAATAGCAGGTTTAACACAAGGCACTTAAAGATAAACAAGTCCGACGGGTTCCTGGTATTTGCAGAGTACTAAATGAACGACTCAGTGGAGAAGCTTTAAAAAAAAAAAAAAAAAAATGCGCACACAAAAAAAAAAAAACTGCACAACCATCAATATTCCCATGCGATTGACGGCATGGTGTGTGATGGGTCGCACAGTCAAAGGAAGGGGAAAGTCGCTGAGCCTTACGTGTCCTGTCGCGGTTCCATGCGTGGCAGGTGATGGGCTCCAGCAGAAACTGATGAAGGGACATCTTGTCTGGGTGTGGTCCTTAAGTGGAAGTCTGCGAATTCACACACACAAAAAAAACAAACAAACAAACAAACAAACAAAAAAAAACTTAGTTCAGCAACAAGCGACACGACAAACTACGAGCGAGCAGACGGGTTGAACTTTGTCTTTATCAGCGTTAAATCTCCACGGAGAGCCAATATAAAAAGAGCCAGATTTACTACCTCTTAAATGGGACAACGAGTTAACTGTTAACTTTATTGCAGCGTTAATCGATGCTGTGTTGGCAAGTTGACATGAGATAAACTCAGTCAAAACACTGAAAGCCTGTTTCTGCTAGCCCATGTTAACCCTAGCTACAATATTTCCAAGCTAACATTAGCCAGATAACTTTCACCATATTGTCAATTTAAATACACCCTTGTCGACTGGGGTTGAACTACTTAGCTAGCTACTTTAATGTTGCTATGGTTGGAGCTTTTAGCTCGACTCCGTCAACCGATCACCAGCAAATCATTTCCAACGTTACTGGCAGGTCTATCGAAATGCTAGCTAACCGTTAACCGGTGTTAGATAGACAGGCCCGGCAGCCAGACTGGTCAGTTACAGAAATATTTCATCGTGTGCTGCTGCCCACACGTTTACCAACAGGCCTCCATGCTCCATATCAGACCCCGGTTTTTCCATGGAGGAGGATGCCTTTACTCCCGACGATAGCTACGCCGCTAGCCGTGCATTCCGCTAGCCCGCATGCTAACTCACCCTGTCGGTCCGGTTCTCCGAGTGTGCAGTCTCACTAGCCGGCGAGCTAAGTTGCGCTAGCGGGGGAAGGTTAGATCAGGAGTGGACCTGAATTCGCGGACTCTGGTCAGTCGACACGAATTCGTCCAGGATTGTTGAGGGAATGTCAAGACGGCCAGCAGGATACGACCGGAAGCATCCGGTAGCTAAGTCGGCAGCAAAACCTGTGGATGCCTGGCTGACAGCTAGCTTAGCATCATCACGCTAGCTGTTACATTCAACTGAACAACCTCGTTCACGTCGAAGCCCCTCGCACAAAACTGCGACGGGTATGAACGAGCTCCTCTAGTGGCTCAAGTAGAAAATTTCGCAAACTGGTCCAACCGGTTACAAAATACCACCATCTAGTGCAAACACAAACCCCAGCAGGACTCGGTCCTGGAGACTATCTACACTACTTTAGTATCATTTGACTTCATATTTATAATTTCATGAGAAATCAATATCTATATACTTTGACCTATATTTTGTTACCCGAACCAGAAGGTGGTTCTTATTCAATCACATATTGTCTGACACAATAACAGGTTCAAAAGTGTCCTCTTACCTCTGTCACTGTTCTGTGTTACATGATTTGTGATCTTTTGGCCAAGTATTATTTCTTTTTGCATCCTGATGTAAGCTAAAATAGAACTGACCCATTGTGTCACACCAAGATGCAAATACAGTCACATTACACTTAGTGCCAACCAATGGATACATGCAATACAGTCAACTAGTTTGTTTTTATTAAGAAACAAAGAGGCCACTAAAAAGCCACTGTACATCAGTGTTACTTCATTTCTATCTACAAAAACACAACATCAGCTAACTTTAAATCCCAACAGGTTAAATTATCAAAGCACCAACAATGGCCTTATTTATAACCATTTTCATAAGCACAATAATGTGACAGAAAACAAATTATATGATAATAAACCAAAGACATAGTTAATGTTTATATTATTGAACTATACAATGAAAAATACACAAATACAAAAGTTTAGTCCAGTCCTGTTCAAAGAAAATTGCCAATAGGCTTATTTAAAAGTACACGACTCCAAAATCAACATAAAAATACAATAAAAGCACATTTTTGGCACTTTAAAATTATTTTCAGATAAAATCTTGTTCATGCTACTGATACAGAAAACACTAAATAATATAACAAATACACAAAATTACAAATAAGGGAATGAGTGCATTTTTGGCATTGGAAGATTCAGCTTCAGTTAATGCTGTCGATGCCTGGTCTACTGTTGCTGTCTTGCATCTGTTGGCGTTCTTCAGTGTGTAAGGACCCAGGTGCCAGGATGGAACTGGATCTGGAGCTCTGTGCTGTCAAAGTCACTATGGTGTCCAGCTTCTGAATAACATAAATAAGTAAATCAGAATATTTTCATTTTTAGCTCTTTGTAAATGAATGTGAAAAGCTATGCACAGGGAGCAGGCTTCTCCTGCTCTACTAAGACATTAATATTAGTAATGATTTCCCTTGTTTATCTGGGTATTGGGTTAAAATGAACCAGACAGAAAGACCAAAAATTACCTGTCCTCCTCCTGTCCTAGCTCTCCCATTTCTTCCAGTTCTTTTTTTGACAGATGCTCAACTACCGCCACTCCAATACAGTCTCCCAGGACATTGACAGCAGCATTGCAGCGATCTCTGAAAGACACAAGCCACATAAAACTCTAGGGGCAGAGGTTATCTGCTTGCTTATATTATGTTGTTTGATACTGGGTATAGTAATACTTGCCAAAATACAAGTTAAACTTACAGCAGCCATTCTATAACCAACAAAAGGGAAGCATCCCTGACAGGAATTCCATTGACTGTCAAAATGAAAAGAGTGGTGACTGTTCCTGTAGCTGGGATCCCTGCTTCTCCTACGCTGGACGCTACTACTGTCATACTGCAGAGAAAAAAATGAGCCACATCAGTGATCACCAGAGTGGACTGTGGACTGGACAAAAAAATGAAACTGTATAAACTTGGGGATGGGAAGCAACACCAGAGATTCAAAGCTCCAGCTGCTGGAGGACAAAGCAAAACCAAAACAAACCACAAGGAACACATGAATAAAGGTTGAAGAGTGAGAGAATAAAGATTAAAGAGAGAGACTACCATCAGATATCAACTGTAGACCAGCATCAACTTCCTAATCCACTGATTCAGTTTATGTTTTTTGGATAATAGGGGGCATTTAAACTATTTTTAAACACATAACACAAATATCTGTGAGATCTCTGCATCAGTCTCTAATTGTTCTGACACAAATTACCATTGAGAAGAGCCACATAGTGGGACACAAAAACAAACGCTAAAAATAATACAAATTCATAAATCTGGCATGTTTTCAAATCTAATAGTTACAGCAAGCACAAACAATGCAAATACCTACACGTTTTTCTAAATTAACCGGGGCAAAGAGATTGAGACAATAACAATAATAATTATCGTGACTTACCCCAGGGTAAACATCTGGCTCCAGTTCAGTTTCATGCAGTTAAGTTGGGCAATGAAAACTGCTGCGGCCATCTCATAAAGGGCTGTTCCATCCATGTTCACATTGATCCCAATAGGTAGCATGAAGCGGGTGATTCTTTTGTCAATCATGTTTACGTTCTCCAAACATCGATAAGTCAGCGAGACAGCATTGCTTGAAGACAAAGTGCAGTCTTTGTTGATTATATGATACTATATGTGCTCTATTTATATTTACTATATTCTGTTGAAGATAGAAATTAATATTCTACCTGCGCGAGATGAGCATGGTCCTGCGTAAGGCAGGAAAAATCCTTTTAATGAAAATGAAGGGATTACGTCTCACTAACAGAAGATAGACAAGTGGTAGAATTACTGCTCCATGAATAACGAGCCTGAAAACAAAAAAAGAATACTTATTATACAGTATCAAATGAAATTACTCACCACAACAGTGCTACATACCCACTGATGACCACTGCCATGAACATTCCTAGTTTGATGACAGCCTCCCAGTTGTCTCCAACCTCAACGACATAGCTTGCAGTCATGAACATCACTCCGATTGGCAAGAAGCTGGAAAGGAAACAACAGACTGACAAATTATGGGATTATTTCAATTGAGGGAAACTTTAAGTAATTTAGAAAATATGGGCGTATGAAACATTCTCACTTTATATTCCACAATTTTTTAAATGTTACATTTGACTATGCAATGGTTGATATTGTCTTATAATATGTAGTTTCACCGTACCCTATTATCATTCGAACTACATGTTTGGTGGCTTCTTTGAAAGCGGTGAGGATATCCACAACAGGTTTCATTCTTTCTCCCATCCTTCTGAGGGCCAGTCCAAAAATAATAGACCAGATAATCAGCCCCACAGTGTTGCTTCCATCAACATGCTTGCTCACCAAACGCACTTGTGTGGCTCTCTGAAACAAGAGGAGAAAGTGAGTGAGAATAGTCTGACAGCAACTTCATGTACCACCAATTGTAAACTGTGAACATAAACTCGATCAGGACAATGGTTAAGGTTTTACCGCATCCATGCTAGTGTTGTGATCAGCTGCTTCAATTTCAACTTTCACCCTCTGAGTTTTGTACTAAAGATGAAAAAAAGAACACATCATGAATGTTACCTTGTCTCCATCAAGGGATATATTGTATATCACATACCTGAGTAATAATACATACCTGTTGAAAGCTGGCCAGAAGAAGATTTTGAGGCACCATGTTTCTACAAAATGTAAAGAAAAACCAAGCACCACCAAGAAACTGAGTAAAAATGTCAGATTGTACAAAAAATAAAAGGTGGTGTGAATTCTTGCCAGATATTAACAATTTTAAAGCACCTCATATGTGCTATTTCAGAAAAGCATTGATGGATGCAATTCTGCAGGAATACAGCTGACAGCAACTGACTGATCTGAAAATATGCTTAAGTGGAAAGAGAAAACTTAATATATATATATATAAATCAATTAATCACCTTATTAGATCCAACAAGGCATCAACGGTGGAGAAGACTTCCTCATCATCGTCATCATCATCTGTCTCTTTACCAACATTTTGGCTGACCCCAGGCTTCACCAACAATACTAACAATAATCCTATAACACATAATCCACAGTTGAAGACAGGAATACAATGAATTACTTCAAACAGTAACAGCACTTCTTTCTACATGGTATATATAATTTGGAGCAATTCTGACTATTCATTCTCCTATTACTGTATCACAATACCCTTAATGAAGAATAAAGTGAATAATAAAATGCCTTTTATCTTAGGTAAAAAAAAGAACATTTCCCATGGTGAAAAGAAACAAAACTACATTATAATGCACATTATCAGGGATACGTGAGAACATTTTTATTGTAATTTGTGTGAATTCCTGCTTTTACATGAAAAATAAAATGATAATATAAATGTATAAAAAAATACAATATTCCTCTTACCTGTAGACACAGACAGAAGAGTGGTCATGATAAAATACACTAATGCACGTATGGTGATTTTTCTTGAGGTGCCAGTCAGACTACAAACCCCTGTCAAAAATAAAATTATAGCTGAGGTCTGCAAACTAAAGGTTCGAGGAGCAGTAAAATTACATCTCTGCAAGGTCATGAAAAGTCTAAATGTTATGTGTATAAAATACAGTCTAATGTATTAACTGACAATCTAAGAAACACATTTATGGCTTACCCGTTAACACACTTGACACAATGAGAGGAAATGTGACCAACTGAAGCAGCCGTCTCAGTAGCTCTCCCGGAAAACCAATGTATGCTTTGTCAAGTGCTGACAGGTGGATGTAAGTCTTCAGAATAATGCCCAGGCCAACCCCTTTGACACAACAACACAGAATATGGTTTAAAGGATCAAAGAATATAGATGTAATGGCGATAAGGCAAACCAAAAGCTATGTTTAATACCCTTTATTTTAAAACCAATAAAGTGTCATTTTATCATGGAAATCATTTTAAAAAATTTAACAATTAAAACAAAATGTCATATTTAGGTTTAAATATGGCTCCCAGAAACATAATTATGAACAGACTGGCTCAATATAATATCATTATGAGCAAACTGCACAATTAAAGCACTATAACTGCAGTATTGCTGCTCTCCACAGTATGTGACCTGTGCATTTCTACATTCATACAAAGGTCCCTTATCAATGCCAAAAAATGGGTACATTTATTCTGCTAAACATATATTATACATTATATAAAGACTGCACAATAACAACTTGGCACACTCAATAATATCCTCATAGCAACATTATGTAACTGTGTGTTGTTTGTTTTATACCTACACAACACCACAGATATAGTATACAGGGACATAATGTAAGACCTGACCTGGACTTTTAAGTCAATCAGCATATGTGAATTTTACATAAATGCATTTTAACCTGACCATACAGTATTGTTTGAGAAACTACAATGATTAAAATACCCACTAGATGGAGCTGTGTGAATCAGCGAGCTCAGATACATTGTCCCATGTGAGGCACAAAACCACTGCTGGTATCAACAGGATGAGGTATTTCATTTCATTTCTTCAGAGCACGTGGCCTCAGATCAGGGTTTCTTTCTTGTGGCTATATGTGGACATCACCCTTAAATCACTTTACATCATTAAAACATGGCATTAGATAGCAGTGTAAGGGAATATTTATTATATATATCTATATATATATATATAGATATATATAGATATGTTAGTTAGCTATAACTGGGACATTAGCTGCTCGCTAGTTTACTATGAACTATTTATTACTACCAATTTGTAACTAATACCTTTACATCTTATTAACATGACATTTTATATCATCATAGACATTTTAAATACTTCAGTACTGGTAAAAGATTTATTATTTTCATCACTCAGTCAAGACAAAAAAGTTCAACCCTATAGAAATATTTTAAACTAACCAGATTATAACAGATTTTGATGTAACAGAGATCTATAGCAAACTGAACCTACCTGGTTAGTGATGGTTAGATTTAACCAAACTATATTTTATTAGCAGTAGCTAGTAGCTAGCCTTACACTAGTTGAACTAGTCACTTACCGAGGAAAACGGCGACCAGGCTGAAAACAGTGAGGATATTCCACCTCCGCCTGGCTTCAACAGTGTCCATGTCAAGATGTCTGAAAGAAAACAGGCTAGCAGGCTAACATCACACTTAGCTCGGCAGCTAGCCACAGTTAGCCTCGGCCAAAGAGAGCGATTCAACTAAACGTGAAAGTTTAACAGCAAACACGTGGATAAAAGTTTATAAAGTAGACTGGAAAGATTGCTTTCGAGTCAATACTCACAAAGACAGACCACAGAAAGTTTGGTAACTGAGGATTTACTGTCGTGAACAGAGTCAGACCGTTGGTGGCGTCTAACGTTAATTGACCGTTAAGAAAGTAACGGTAAGTCACGTGACCCTCGGATCACCTGATCATTAGTACAGGTGAGGGGACCGTCCCATAATCCCTCATTTATTTTTAATTTGTATATATATATAATCTGTTAATATAAATAAAAATTATGCTTCTTCTGTGTCAAATTTATCCTCCCCCTAATCAATGAATGAGCTAAAATAAATATAAATACATAACGAAATAAAAGTACCATCTATCTATCTATCTATCTATCTATCTATCTATCTATCTATCTATCTATCTATCTATCTATCTATCTATCTATCTATATTTTGATTTTTTTATGCTTCACTTCCTTCCTTTTCTCGCTTTTGTTTGGGAACAAAAACAAATACAACAACAACAAAAAATATAACACACGAGAAAAAAAATCAAACAAAACAATGTAAATTCGTTTTGGGGGGGTTTGTTTTGTTTCAAACTACATAATAATAAAAGAATTCACCAAGATTTTTTTTAAAAAAACTAGGCATTTTTTTAGTTGTTTTTGTCTGTTGTTTTTGTTTGTTTTTAAACCTGTTTTTTTTTTTTCGTTTTGGTTTTTGAAGAAAAAAACAGATTTTGATTTGTATTTTTGTTTTAAATTACAATCATCAGATGATACCCTGACCACTGTGGCACAGGTGAGACAGGATCATCCAGCCATGAAAACTATTCCACTACAGTGAAGTATAACCTGGCATTGGGGCCCTATACTCTTCAGAATTAAGAGTTTTTGTGTTCTATAAAAATCTAACTAAAACATATATAACACGTTCTGCTTTGCCAATTTGAGGCAAATGTCAGCACTTGTCTTCAGCTGGTCAAGAAGAAAAGTAAAAGTAGGTTAACAGCATTACACTGCCACCAAGAGGACTGTCCTCTAAACACACCACCTACTTGTATTATGCACTTCAATGGAAAATAAAGTGAAGAATTAAATTTTTCATCCTTGTTGAAAAATTAATGAATGGAAAACACAACATTTTAGAAGAAGATTTAAAACATTTATTATTGAATCATCTTTTGAAATCTGAAATACTGAGATAAGGAATAATGTAATATAATATAATGTAAAAATACATAATGTAATGAGGTTACATGACCTGCAGTGCTGTATTTAGGGTTGTTTGGTGAAATAGTCTGATCTTTTGAAGAAGACCATCCTGCCATTGACTTTTGGGTAATAGGTTCTTGAACCAATCAGAGGAGATTTCAATGAATTGCACCTGGCAGACCTAGAGATTAGCTGCTGGTGGCTGCAAACATCAAAACACATTTAGGCTTTGACTCCCTTTTCTTCTGCGGTGCATCACATAACCTGGTAAATGGAGCCTTTATCAAAAGCAGATGAGCCATTTCCCTCACCTCCACCTTACTTCTTGCCAGGTAAAACACCCTCACCATGTTCAGTTTGCAGAGCCTGAAATAATCATGTCGCAGTTTAAAAAAAAAAAAAAAAAAAAAAAAAAAAGAACTTAGCTGAAATCATTGTTTTTCTAGATGAAAGTCAAACAGGGCAAGATGTGCGAATCTACCACATCCACTCACCGTTCAGCCCTCCTCCACCACCACCTCTTCCTACCTTCTTTTCTCCAGGAGACAGCTGCTCCACTCAAACTCAATCACCTTTACCAGGTACATGCTCACTTAAACTGTGCCTTCATTTTGAATGTGTAGTGGTGGCCTGAATGTCACATTATCCCAGTGCAGTTCTGTGATGTGCTTTCTTTTATTTGTGGTGACAATGAGTGTTGAGCTGTTGGTCCATTCTCAGTGTGAGCGTGGTGCTCTGTGATGCAGCCTCAGCCTTTCCACTTTCATTTAAATTCTGCTGATAGTTTTGCTTGTTACATTTGATGGGATACCATGATTTTAAAATATAAGATTTTTTTTTAAATTTTTTTTATTCAGAAACAATTTGAGCCTGAAATGTGAGCTTAGTTTAAAGTAAAATAAAATAAGCAGCCATTTTAATTCTCCAGTGTCTCCTCTCTAGCATCTGCTCCCCCTTCATCTAACCCCAGGCCCAAGTTTGTGAGCTATGAGACCGAACTCTATCGCTCTCCAGCCCTGACGACGTGCCCTTCCTGTCAGACTCTGGTCACCACAAAGGTCGACTACCAAGTTGGGACACACGCGTGGCTCATGTGTCTTGTTTTTGTGTTATGTGGGTGAGGAGAGAGACATTCAAATCTGGTTATGTAATTGCCCAGCACCAACAGACACACAGATTGAAAAGATGGAGTCTGATGCGTGGTTTCTCTCCCACAGGTTGGTGTTTGGATGCTGCCTGATTCCATTTTTTGTGAAGCACTTCAAAGATGCCTATCACACTTGTCCCCAGTGTCGACGGGTTCTCCATGTCCACAGGGCGACATGCTGTGAATGACACAGGCCTAACTTTCACTTTAACATTTTAAACTGACCACTGCAGTAAAATGTATGCTTACTTCACAGAAATCTGTTTAAATGTATAATATATAGGGAGACATCGAATTTCCTTAACATTTTAACTATATTTTAATCATGTTTTGTAAAAAAAACTAAATCAAATAAATGCTTCCTGCGCCAATCTTTGTTTCATGTTTTCTGTCTTACTAAAAATTAGCACACTGAAGGAACAAATGCTAAGTTTGGAAATACTATGTGTACACAGGTTGTGTAATTTTCTGCAAACTAAAGCAACATTTGACAAATGAGAAAAATTTAACCTTTTTAATTACTGACTTTCTTTTTGCTGACGAAGCTCATGAATGTAGCTGACTGCTGTCTCTCTAACTACATTTAAGACTAGGCTTAAAACCTTCCTCTACGACAGAGCGTTTAGTTCGGGCCGGTTCAGGTAGCTCTGAACCATTTTTATGCTGCTATAGGCTTAGAGTGCTGGGGGACACATCAGGTTACATAGAGCTCTCTCCTCTCCTCTCCTCTCCTCTCCTCTCCTCTCCTCTCCTCTCCCACACTTTAAATGATCATTTTCACTATCTACTGCACCTTGTTGTTTGGCCTTGGTGTCTCGCTCTCTCTCTCTATTTGTGTTTCCACAGATCCACCAAAGCTCCATCTCTCTCCACCAACCGCCCCCTGCATCACCCTCCTCCCCTTTTTACCCCTGCTGTTAAACCGACCTGCCCTTCTCTCTCAGGAACCAGTCTACCACCCATTACCCCCATTAAGCTGCCTGACTCTCCCTGCCTTCCCTTCCACCAAAAACTGCCTTCATGAACTCCTGCACACCATTTCCATGCTGTGCATATCTGTATTGTTACCTGTTTTCTTGTCTGTATACAACATCTATTGCACGTCTGCCCGTCCTGGGTGAGGGATCCCTCCTCTGTTGCTCACCATGAGGTTTCTCTTTTTTTTCCCCTGTTAAAAGGGTTTTTTGTTTTGAGTTTTTCCTCAGTCGATGTGAGGGTCTAAGGGCAGAGGATGTTGTTATGATGATGTAAAGTCCTTTGAGACAAACTGTTTGTAAAAATGGGCTATACAAATAAAATTGCCTTGCTGTGGAAAAGGCAAGCAAGTGAGGTGAAAAATGAACTTTCTACAGATTTTACTCTTGGCTCTACAGTGCACACTGATCCCCTCCTTCCCTTCTCGACAGCAATACAGCCTGTGGATTAAACCTGCATGTGTACCTGCACTGGGTGTAGTGTGCAAACGTGACCTCACTGATGACACCAGAGGATTAGAAGTGAAGTTGTTTTTAGATCTCTGAGCCTGAGAGTAACAAGCATGTGAGATGCAGCAAAATCCTACATTCCCTTCACAGGTTACACACGCCTCCTGAAGCGCCCTGCACACACACCACACCCTCCTGCTTCCCAGGTATAAGATGTCAGGATGTCAGCCCTTCAAGGGTAGGTGAGCACTACCGGATCCTTCCCAGTAACACACCTGTGTGATGACCCCTGCATGGCCAAGGATGCATCAGAATACTTCACCTCCATCAGTCAATCGCTCTCCTCCTTCGTGCCCTCTTCTTTCTTCCAGCACTTCAGCCGCAAAACTGAATTCCTCTCCTACCTGATCCTGTGTATTGCCAAAATGCCGTTCATCCCGCCTGTGTCGATTGCTCGCTCTGTGTCAGGACTGACTGGGAAAGAGAGGTCCATCAGCAGCAGTTCATCTACAGCCACTGGGGCCAAGATCAGAGTCCCAAGAGAAGACAAGGGCAACTCGGTGAAGGAGCGACTGACTTTGAACCTCAAACAGCTGGGGAAAAAAGGCCAACCCAGGAGTCATCTGCCGACGGCCAAAAGCGTGTCAGGAGCAGAGCTGCAGGCAAAGAGAAGGGACAGATTGTTGCCCTCGTCACAGACAGACAGTTTCCCTGCCTCCAGCTCGGATGGGTCCCTGTGCAAGACACAGCAGCAAAAACATGCAAGCCAGAGCTCTGTCAAGAGCGAACCAGAGGTGAAGATGAGGACCAGGCATCAGGAGGAGGCCTGTTTCACCCTGACACTCACACCTGAAGCCGTTCTGCTGCTACAGCGCAGGAACAGTGAGAGACGACAAAGGTTGGCAACCAGAAATGCTGAGAGTGGAGCTGGTGTTTCTGGAAGCGCCACAGATTCCAGGCGCAGGAGGGAAAACGTTTCTAAAAGGCACCAACCAGCAACGCAGAGACACAGCGCTGCCAACAGCAGAGCTGCTGTGAAAAACAACAGTGATGCTGAACTGGGAGACATAAGCTCGATTGTGAAAATCTCCCTTCTGAATGAGCAACATAAGTATGATGATGTAGAGTACGAGGAGGAGGTGGACTATGGTATAGATGAGCGTGTGGTTCTGAAATGTACTGAGTGGCTCCGCGGGCTGGAAAACATACCAGTGACGGTGGGAAACAGCCTGAATAAGAGCTCGAGCAGTGTGAAGAGTTTCTGAAGATGACATGAGGCAGATTAACTGAGGTCCAACCTGTGAATGAACTGCACTTTTCTCACTTGGCTTCAATCTGGTTATATGTTCACTTGATGGTTGGTTTTCACTGGATGTGTTGAGAAATCAAATATAATTTTTAAACATTTTAAAAACGTATTTTAAGCTTCAGCATCGCAGCTTATTGGATTATTTTGCTGAACATTTGACCTGTTCCACTTCAGAGTCACAATGTGCAAAAAACCCTGCAGGTGCAAATAAACACTTAGGTTTTTCAAATGTAAGACATTTATTTATTTATTCTCTATTGATCAATCTATGCTAAATTTACCAAGAGGGTAAAATGAGCCACTGTGTTAGTGCTTCTAAAATACTTTCTACTGTTTTCCTCTCTCTTCAGATGGAAATATGGATAATCTTGTAAACCACTGCATTCTCTGTGTGCTTTGCTGCCCTGCTACTAAATTTACACACATCAGTAAAACTGTGTCATTTTACACACTGTTAACCTCTTCAGCCAAACTGACCAGCTGAATATTTATTACAAACTCGGCCTAATCACAGACTTGTTTATTTCCATTTATAGTGGAGAAATATGTCAAGCTGAATTTTTGCTGGAATGTGTTTTTAAATGATGCAGAAGCAATCTAGAATATTTTCATTTAATTAAATGATGCAGCCATAAAAAAAAAAAAAAAAACATACAAGACTTGAATTTGAATATAATCACCCAGTGTCAACATCATGCATTTTCAATGAAGAGTTGGGAGTAATATGTGACAGATGGTGCAGAATAACATAATTTTTCAGCTATTTAAAGCTATTTCAATCAAAATCAAGTTGGGTCATGAGCTTTCAGAAGCTTGATTTAGTACTTTTCTGTTCAGCATGTACCACTCTTTCATGTTCTGAAATCAGGTTTTCTGTGCATTTAAGATAATGTTTATTTTCTCAGTATGATTTTTTTTTAACAGAAAATGTATATTTCTGTAAAATATCATGGAAATTCCTCTACTGGTTTTGCATGGAATGAATAAATTCAGTACTCTTTACTTGGAACTAAGAAATGTGACTTTTTTTAACATTGTCTCTAAAATGTAGATTTGTTGAAGCTTTTCTTTACTGCAGCTAATGCCTCACACACTAAGTAGCTTTGTAAGGTCTTAGATGTTGGCTTGGCTGTTGCTGTACATTCCCTCGTGCACACACCAAGTGTGCTTAATGGCAGCTTATCCACCTGGGAGTCAAATGGTACAACACGTGTGTTTGTTTATGTTTGAGAGTGTGAGATAGAAACACACACGCACACACACACGCACACACACACACACACAGAGGGAGATTCCATGTGTTTGATATTTTAGCTAAATAATATTTTAAATAATCATCTAAACAACATTAGAAAGCTTATTTAACCTAGTGCACAAATACACAGCCATAGCTTTCTTTTTCTTTCAAATAAATGAGAGAAAGTGCATCAGTGGTGTACAAAAGCAGATGGGTAGTCATCATTTCCAGCGGTTGATTCGTCGCAGCTGCACGTAGGCCAGAAACATGCAGATGACTATGATTCCCAGCAGAGCCACCTGGTTCTGCCAGAAGCCCCACACAGAGTAGTCGATGTGCTGCATTTTCAGGAACAGCTCCCCTGGGATGCTGCAGCACAGACAAGAGACGCTCAGTGTGTGTGTTTGTGTGTTTTAAGGAGTGGCTATGTTATCACACTTACATGGTGTTGTTGCTGTAGAACAACTGTCCTTTCATTTCGTTGATGAATGCCGCCTGAGGGAGACAGGGAGACGGGGCTGAACAACTTCTTCAGAAAAATACATATTAAACTCAGCCCAAATGATCTCATTCTCATAACCACAGCCCTCCTCCTCTTGCTCTATTTTCTATATCTTACATTCAATCCATATCTGAAGATACTGATCCATCTCAGCCAGGAAAGCCAGCTCAGCATGGCATTGAGATTGACAAGATAACCACCGAAAACCTAAAACAGGAGGAAATATGTGTGAGAATTATAATCTACACTCATAAAGCACTTTATTTATAATGCTAAAAGTGGTGTATATGGTATATATCTATCTTTGTGTCTCACCATCATGAAGACGAAGGGTAATGCAATGAGGATGTTAGCCATGGCAAATGAAGAAACACTTGCTGAGACAAGGAAAGCCAGGCCGACTCCTGCCAGACTGACCAGAGACATGGTCAGAGCAAAACACAGGAAGGCTTCGAAGGCAGGCTTCAAACCTGAAATAAGAAAGAATGTAAAGTTGACGTATGTAAATAGGAAGACAGAAGAAGTCTGGACAAAACAAGACCTGGGGCTTCAATTCACTCTAGTGTTGCTCTCAGCAGTTTCCTTATGGTAAGGCTGAATGAAAGGTGAGAAAAAAAGCAATCAACAGTAGGATCACAGATTTGGGCGACATAGAAAACTAGATCCCTGTCATCTAGATTTTTCATTTCACAAGACTGGAAGCCCCGTGGAATAATGGGATGGGACTGTTTCCTTATTTATTAAGTAATGTGCTGCTTTCACACACAAAGTGAAATGAATAAAATATCAAAGGCAGTTAATTGACAGGGAGCTCTCTGCATGAGTCCTAAATAACAGCAGGTACAATTGTCATTTCATGGCTGTGAATGAAAGAGCACCTGTTCTTCTCAGGATGTTTTTCCTTATCAAGATGATATCCACAAACATGGTGTACATGTGTGCTTGTATGCAGGTAAATTACCCATCATGTAGTAGGCAATGGCTGAAAACACAAAGATGGGGATGATGCGGTTGGGGATGAGATCTGCAAAAATCTTGGACAGGAAGTAGACTGAAGTACGATAATAACCGCTTGAGTTCTCATGACTGCAAAGAAGATTAACAAAGACTCTTATGAGACACATAATTACAGACACAGTACAGAGCTATAGACATTTAAAGTATTTACTGACAAACTGTGATAAAATACAATGAAAGCTGGGCTTAAGGCACGGCTGAGGCTTTGTTGTGACATCACAAAGTTACGAAAGTCCTGACGTTTTAAGCCACAGTTTCTGAATACATGCTGTGTGTGCTTTTCTCTGTGGACTTTCACAGTATTAATATAGAATTTTGATCTTTAAATTTTCTAATCAAAAAAGACTGGAAGCATTACTTTAGACAATGTGGGACCTTTAAAGGTTTATATCTGCAGTGGGAGTCACAGGCATGGAAATCAGAAAGTATTGAGCGATGACCAATGCATTATTAATTTTGTCTTTCTCTTTGTATTTTTTAGGAATATTTATCCTATAAATACTAATTAAAAAAGCAGATTGTATGCCTTTATCGACACAAATCTTCCACATACATGTGTACTTCAGACCATACTAACACAAACACGCACAAAGCCTTTATCTTTCACTCACATGAAGATCGCCCTTTCGTTGATAAAGAGTTCAACAGCAGAGAGATTCCCAAACACCATATTGATGATAAGGAAGAAGAATGCTCCACTCCTGTCATTGAAACAAGCAGAAAGAGAGAGAGATTTATCTGATTATCATTTCATCTCATAGTTAAGAGGAAAATGGCATTCTGACCTGTGTTTGCTCCCAATAAACTATGCTCACAAAGTATTACAGCACCATAAACACTGTTTCCTCATCATGGTTTCTTATCTTACTCATCTAGTATTGTATACTGAAATCAGGCATCATATCCCAGTGCTTATATCCTTGACTTTTATGTGAAAAGTTAATCACTTTCATTGATATTTTTGTCATTCTTGTCTTGACAGCCTCCATTTATACAGCTTTTTCAGGTTTCACTCATCACATTTCCCCCTCTATGACATGTACAGGAAAAACCCTCAAAACAGCAGCATGAAAAATATTTGATACCATCTTCTATTTTCATTAAATAGTTCAACAGGTATAATTGGGACTTGGTATGGCCTGAGGAAAGGCTATAGAGTGAAGATCTGCAGAGATCAAAAATAGAGCAGAGTTAAAACTAGGTTGGCAGACTAGCCACACAGTACCTGTTCTGTAAAGCTTCAGGCAGTTTCAAGGGCATTTGGTAATAAATGAGTCCCACCAGAACTGCAAAAAAGATGTTGAGAGCCAACTGGGCATAAGAGGTCTGAGGGTTCCTCAAGGTGTTCAGCACTGTCCTGCCACACACCACACGCATCTGTCTCACACACATAAACACATAAACACACACACGCACACAAGGACATTTTTTATATTTGGATGATTAAAATTACAAACTGGGTCCATTCAGCAGGCAGCCAAGCACACTGACATAAAAGCTGGCACTAAAGACTGTGTTATAATATTATAATCTCTCCACAATTTCTGTTAATCAGAAAATGAATAATGACTGGGATTTTAATTCCCTCATTTGGATCATTATTTTGACCAAGTAAGAAAGACATTTTGTCCAAAGTCTTTCATCTATTTCTGAACGGCAGAGTGGGCTGACCTGATAGAGGAAAGAGGTAGCATAGTCAGCTGCCTTCTCTTGATCTTTGCCCCCTTCAGCAATGCTCTGGTTCACATGGTCCAACTCCTCAAGAACATTCTGGCACAGTTGGGACTGGCGATATTTTGTTGCCAGTGGGTTTTGACACTCAGCTGTAGAAAGATGGAGCAGCCACAAGTACAATGTTGTAGATAAGAACAGACAGTATAATGCATTTCTCTTTGGTTATTGGTAGATAATATTGACATATTATTCATTTTGATTAACACCGGAGTAAATAGGCTTCAATCATCTTGAAAAGCCTACGTACATAAAGCATAAGCATCATTTTCAAAAGTTTTTTGGTCTCATAATTTAAACATGTAGCAGGTTATACTTTAAATCAGACACCTATTGAAACATAAGTATCAACATTCAAGTAACCTCGAAACTTTTAAAAATGTGACCAAATTCAGCTGATTTTACCGGGAAACCCACATGTCCTCTCACCTGAATCTCACAAAACATGCTGACATGCTCTGCGTTATTGGTTTTACATAATTTATGTGTGTGTGTGTGTGTGTGTGTGTGTGTGTGTGTGTGTGTGTGTGTGTGTGTGTGTGTGTGTGTGTGTGTGTTTTTTACAGTGTGTAATTATACCTGCATGGACTGACTCATAGCTTGATTTTGCCTCTCCATTTGTGACATCCATAAAGAAATCAGCAGGGTTGTTGAAGGACTCAATTTGGTAGCCTGCCCAAAAACACACACGCACAGATGCAAATATATCATATACGCAATATGCAGCACTGTAATAAGTCCCTCTAGTCCCTATATGGCAATACAATGCCTTTCTATTTTCTATATAAAGATCATCAGGATCCTACACTGCTCATGGTAAACACAAACACACTGATTACCAAGGTTTGTGAAGTATTCCAGTGCATGATCTGCTGCTCCTGCATACACCACCTCCCCCTTATGCATCAGAGTCAGGTGGTCAAACTGCCTGAAGATGGAGTAGCGAGGCTGGTGGATTGAGAAGATCACAGTCTTACCTCTCCTGGACAGCCTGAGCACACATTCAAAAAAATGTGTTTATGCCCACAAAATTAAAAAATAAAAAATGAAGGTGCTGCTTTTTCTTGGATAATGGCTGCTCTAATCAATGTTAGCGTGTGATTAATTCATGATTATGTTGTACTTTTGCAGTAGACTGATGATACAGTTTGCAGTGTTTGAATCCAGTCCCGTGGTTGGTTCATCCAGAAACAGCAGAGCAGGAGAAGTGATGAGCTCCATCCCGATGCTGCACCTCTTCCTTTCACCTCCTGATACGCCACGAAGAAACTCTGTCCCTATCTGCACACATACGCATACGCACACACACACACACACACACACACACAAATTGCTTGGTTGCTAAGTTGATCAGCTAGGGTGCTAATAAGTAAATATTGTAACCGAGGAGCTTGTTTTTGAACAGAGTCATTTACAGTTTGTAAGTGAGAGCAAATACATTTCTTTTTCCATTTGTGGTGTTTTTATTTGTAGTTAACACTGTTCTCTCATAAGGACGTGGTAAAGATCAGCTTTTCCTTTAATAGAAATAATTGAATTAATTAATTGAAATACTTTCAATATTTGTTTAAGTAGATTTTAAATACTTCTAAAATATTCTTCTAAAAAATTAAGTCTTTCAGCAACTTACTGATGAATGATATAGAGTGACATAAATCAGCTTGTGCATGTACCTTAGTGTCTGCACAGTCTGTAAGGCCCAGGTCTTGTATGATGGCATCTACTCTGATGTGTTTCTCTGTGGAGGAGTGATGCTTAGGGTTGAGACGCAGGTTGGCACTGAACAACAGATTCTCTCTCACAGTCAGAGTCCCCATGAGGATATCATCCTGGAGACACAAGGATGAAACTGTTCAGATATAGTCTGATATATTAACTAATACTAATTTGTGTATGTTTATATACCTGAACAACATATGCAGAGCTGAGTCTGAGTTCAGATGTGACAACTTTTCCATCTACCAAGACATTTCCTTGCCGCAGCCCAGCAGGGTCTTTTCTTCCAGCTATTACATCCAGCAGACTGAAAAAAGGGACAGAAACTGATATTCATTTGGCACAAGTTATGCATGGGTGAGAGGCAGTGCCTGTCTGTGTGTTTGCATATAGAAGAACATGTTTCTTACGATGTTTTACCACTTCCTGTTGCGCCCATGATGGCATTCATCCCAGGTCTCATGATGCCACTGAAAAAATAATATATTGATTAAAGTCAGTTTTTTAACAAAATATATTTGAAAACAGTTATACTGCAAACCGAACTCTGCCCAATGACCATATCATGTTGTAGCTTCACTTCAATGAGTTCACTATTCTACTGAGTTTAGTGTATGTTGTAAATAGCTCTTAACTCTCAGTCATATAGTTTGGAATTCCCCCCTAAATGTTTCTTTTGGAAAACATTTAAAAGTCAAACAAGTTCATTAATGTGCAAGTTGTATTTTATCTATAAATTTTATACAAAAATCTTAACTACCATTTTGGACAATAGCTGTACACCAGAAAGTAAAAGACAATTGAAATAGTAACACTGATTCTGAAATCTCTAATGTCTCTAATTTGCTGCCTTTTAAGTGCAATTCATGCTTTGATTACTCTGTTTAAATTACTTCATGTTGCTATGGCTGACTACAATACAATGAGGAAAGAATAATGTAAATATATCCTCTTTACCTCAGGAATTTAACATCTGCCAGAGCATCTGTTTTCCCAATTTCCTATTCTTTCTGAGCCTGTTGCTGTCAATTACATAATAAATAAACAGTGATAATGCTTTTAGTCAGATATAATGGTACACCTATGTGCATGCACATACTCACAGGTGAGTTTCACACCCTACCTTACATCTTTGAGAATACATTTTTCAGGACCTATCTTGCGACAGAATCTTGTCTCCTGAACACAGTAGTGCAAGTTGCTGAATGTGATGGTTGGCCCTCGTTCCTGAAAATAGTCATCAACGCCACAGACAATCTGCTCCCCCTTAGACATCTTCAAAAACAGCAATGTTGCCAACAGAGAGGAAGAAAAGGAGAGTCAGAGAGTGGGGTTTTAAGAGAGAGATGTGTACAGTCTCACATAGTGCAGGCTGCCAAGGGTAAATGAGAGAACATATAATCAGTAAGCTTCTGTCATAACTCACCTGATCTTTGCCCTGCCTTGATCCTTAGTCCATTTATTGGTGCTGCCAAAATGACATTGAACTTTCCCCCAAACATCTCTAGCATAGTGATAACTGCAACCAAGACACAAGGCAGGCAATAACTAATGATAACAGATGACAATGTTTATACTGTATATATAGTTGCTTATGTAATAAAAGTCACTATATGCTTATTCATATTCATACTCGTGGAAGAGCTGGACAGGAAAAATGTCCATGACAGATAAATACAAATGTTGTGGACCACATAAATACAGGGAGATCATGTAAACATACAACGAAGGGGCCAAGAATTTCTTCCTCTCATGATGGCAGCCACATTACTAGTACATAACAACTACTGCTGTCTGTTTTGAGATGTTGTCAGTTCCTCTAAAATGAGAGATTTTCCCTCTAAACAACTCTTTTGAGGCCCAACGAGGGAAAACTGTCTTACAGAAGACGAGTCATTGTCAGAACTTCTTTTTTCTTTCCTCTTCCAACTCACCACTTCTTATATTTATCTAGTGAACATTTGAAGGGGCCAAAGTTAAAAGTAGCTCCACCTCAACCAGCCACAACAGTAAAATGCTTTCACTAGATGCACTAGTAGTCTTAATGTAATGCATTATAATGTTTCAGTGACAGGGGGTGACCTTTTGCAAAATGCAAAATATTTTTGATAATGTACTACTTTTGATAACTCTACAGGACCTTGTAATGGAGTATTTTTACATTGTTGTACTGGTACATTTACTACAGTAAAAGGTCAGAATACATCCTCCATGGACTATGGACAGATTTGTCCTTATACATGTGGCCACATGTAGGTTACATTTCCACGTGCAGGACGCCCCCTGTCGAAGAGAATGTGCATGACAGACAACACACACTCAGTGGGAGGGATCAACGTTGTTTTTCTCTGACCTTTTCTCATTTTTTGCTGTTGTCCAATCAGGCTTCGTGGTTGGCACCGAGACCCGCCTCGGAAAACCACCGCAGCCAATCACTATTCAGTACAGCGACAAAATGGGCGTGGTCAGGTCCCAGAAATTCTAAGGTGTTGTCATCGCGTTCTTTACTTTGGTGTGTTCTACACTGGGCGTTCGGGCGTAGCGTTAAATCCCCACAATGTGGCTCTAGCAACAACTATTATTTTATTTTCTATATACTGTTAGGGCTTTACAACGTATTTCTCTCTCAGAATACAGAAGAAAGACGGTTAAGTGACTCCGGAAACCAGGCCACCTTGTATTTCACACGAAAGTCTAGCTCATAAGCTAATAGCTAACGCCTAACGTTAGCTATGGAGGAGAGGAAAGAGGAGGGAGAAGCGGAGATCCAAGAGCACGGCCCCGAGCACTGGTTCTCCAAATGGGAACGGCAGTGCTTAGCAGAGGCCGAACAGAGTGATCCAAACGAGGAGGAAACGGAACAAAGTCAGCAGAAGCTGTGGCACCTGTTTCAGAACTCAGCCACCGCAGTAGCACAGCTCTACAAAGGTCTGTACTGAAGACACCGAAGTTCGGGTTAGGCTAACTGTCGGAGCTAATGCTAACGGAAGCTAACCCCGCTAGCTAATGATACCGCCGGGCGGAGAGCGACACAAAGGGCACCGGCTAGGCTAACGGTGTTAGCTATTCGCAGCTGTTTTTTCAACAGCTTAACCAGCTTGAGTCCGTGGATGTGTTTCGTGGCATCAGAATGTGTATTCTTTCAAACCTGTGTACAAAATCCACGATTCTACGGGTTTGTCCAAACCCCGATATCATGACCCGGTTCCTTTGCTAGCTGACTGAGGCTAACGTTACCAGCTGCCGAAGCTAGCGCCGGTGACCGTGTCCGAGTGTGGGACAACGGGGCTGAATCGGGCTCACAGTGGCCTGAGCTGTCAGGGGGCCTGTGTGGCTGAACAGATCGATAAGTAGTAGCTAAGTGGCTCTCAAACACCGGCTAACTCAGCTGTGTGCGTGTGTGTGAGTTCACCGATTCCAACACATATGCTCTCCTCATGGCTCACACTAAAATGTTTTTGTCCACCCGTTAAGAGATACCTAGCTCGTCAAAATGGCGATACACAGGGAGGAGTTTTCCGACCGAAAACAAGTCATTTGTTGACGGTCAAATGCAGCGTTTATTGTCGCAGTGGTGCGGTGGATGTCGACGAGTTAACGGCACAAAGACGTTTTGTTCCAGCACTTAATTCAATAGACTTTTGGTGACGACTGTTTTGTTGTCAATATCCAGCACAAAATGGCGAAATGATTAACGTAAATGTTTCCTCGTTGAGGTCTCGTTCTGCTCTGCTGGGGTTTTTAACGCTACACTAATATTGTGTTTCTTGGAAATTGAGTGGTTTCCTATAAACATCTACTTATTAGCCTGTAATGAAACTGGAGATAAACGTGGCTCGGTTTTGTGTCTAATGAACATGGTGAAATTATGTTAAGTAAAGTTGATCTGCATATGCAGAACTAAGTAAAAAAAAAAAAAAAAAGTCTGCTTAGTAAGATGCTTCTGCTTTCACGTCCACCCACTGAATGTTCAGACTGTAACCTTTATCAAACTTCATACCTTTCAGTCATTTCTAGAGGAAACTGTGGACAGTGACTACAGATTCGGTATGTAGATTTTCAGTCAACCTTGAACTCATAAAATGAAGAGTGGTAATGGGCCTTAACTTTTATACTTGTATTTTTGTTGTAAATTCAAACCTTGGTTGGAGTTTCTAGTTCTTTTACAGAATACTTTTCATACCAACAACTGCAGTTATCTTTAATCAGATTGGTAGTAAATATTTGATCAAACTGCTTGTTACTTGTGTACCTCATGGTGGCATTGGGATTTGTTCTGAGCTTGGAGATGCTTGCTTCTGAAAGCACAATCAATTCTCTGTTAGTTTTCTCATGGGGTATACACAGGTGCAATTGGTTTAAACACTTTTCAGTGCTGCCTAGACACATCAGCAGTAATCTAACCTGGGTTAATTAGGTGTTTTGGGTCTTTCAACATCAGACACCCTTGTCCAGGACTTGTGTGGCCCAGTGATCCACAGCCCTCTTGATGCCTTCTCAGGAGCATTGATGATCTTCCTGATGGCTCTGATTCCCAGCAGCATGAGCTCCCCAGAGAGTGACTTGCCTGCAAATCCTCTGCACCCAACCTCAATGGGGTCACGTCGCGTCCTCCAACCCCTGTTTTAGCAATCAGGATTGTCAATACTTTCTATAACTTCAATATTGAACAAGTTTGGGATTTGAAAGAGGAGTTGGTATTTATGTAGCAGCAGTGTTATTTTACAGTTATCAAAATCTGACCAATTTAATGCAATTATTTTACAGATAGAGTATGTCAACAGCAAGGCCTCTCTCTCTGGGTGCCCTTCCAGAATGCAGCTACAGCTGTCACTAACCTGTATAAAGGCAAGTAATTTTGACTTTTACTTATTGTGCTTAAGATGTATTGTACATAAATGAGTTCACAGTAAGTGAACTTTGTGATATCCAGAGTTTCTCAAAACATTTGTCCTTGTGTGTTACCAGAGAGCATGGAGGCCCGTCAGCGGAGCTATGACCTGGGCATCCACTTAGGCTATCAGCGCAGAAATAAGGAAGTGATTGCATGGGTTAAGAAACGCAGAAGAACTATCAGGCGAGAGGACCTCATCAGCTTCCTGTGTGGCAAAGTTCCACCTCCACGGACAGCTCGTGCTCCACCTAGGGTTGCAATGGTGTCTTCAAGCCGACCCTCACCCCCCGAAACAGGCAGTTCTGTGGAGACCGACCTGCAGCCCTTCAGAGAGGCAATTGCACTGCACGGTTAGTCTAAACGCCATTTTCAGTTGACAGCTGATGCGTTATAAAAGTGCAATACCAGAGTTCAGGGTTTTTTCTATAGCTTTATAGTTTCTTTTTTTTTTTTTTCTATGCAGGCCTTAGCGGTGCCATGGCAAGCATTTCTGTGCGTTCTGGTCCTCCTGGTTCCCCGACTCACCCTGCCCAGTCCCTCAGTCGTCGAAGGAACGGTCTTCATGACATGGACCTCAACACCTTCATTGCTGAGGAGATGGCACTCCATTTGGATTCCACAGCCAATCGTAAACGAGGTCCTGCCCCGTGTAGTGATGTCATCACAGACTCTCCCACTCATAAACGTAACAGGATGCTCTGAACTTTTCCTACACCACTAATCCCTCCTCTGTCCTCTCCTCGGTGGCCGACTGGACAGCTGATGAGGACTGATGCCTTGGCCAACCATTGAAATCTTCCTCCTATTCATCTTAGTTGCAATGCTACAAATAAAGAAAAACTTAGTTATTACCGGCCCATGTGGTCCTCCCCTTCTTTATTTTTCTTTCACCCCCTCACACCTGTTGTCTCACACAACTCACACACCTCCTTTCCATGTTAAAGTTTTGTTCTTTTTCTGAAAAATTCTTTTTCCTGTTTATATTTGTTTGCCCTCAGAAGACATTGATGCTGAAGCGAGCACGTCACACTTGAAATCCTTAAATTGCAGAATGTTGCTTTCAGACATTGTGTATTGGCCGGGCTCCTTTGTGCTTCACATCTAATAAGCAGATGAACCAGGCTGTTGCCTACTGTTTGCTGTTCCCTCATTCCTGAGACGTACTTCCTCCTCCTCCTCTTCTGTGGAGTGCTGGCCAAACCAGACAGGACTGAAACTTGGGCTCCTTGGGAGGCTGAACTGCCTCCCTGTTGTGTGGCTCCACTCAAAACGCTTGTCAGCGTGTGTATCTCATTCTGCTGCTGCTCTGTGTGTTTGCGTATCTGACAGCAGAACTGCCACTTACTGTGTTGTACTTGTCTTTGCCTTTGAGAAAGCTGCTACAGTATCTCTGGTTGTTGTGCAACAGTGAGTGCGTGCGTGCGTGCGTGTATGTACGTGAGAGTGTGTATGTGCTTGTGAATGCAGGGTTCTGGCATATCCAGCACCCACTTGACCCATTTATTTCCTGTTTTACTTAAATTCATTCTATTTTGTCTTTAGTTGCTTTTGCAGCCTGAACCAGGGTTTTATCACAAAGCAGGTCAATCCACTTTACCCAGATAATGGTGACGACCGTTACTGTCTTCGAGTAGTGGGATGACAGGAGGTGGAAAAGCAAGATGCATTTTCAACAAACGTTTCTTTGCTTAAGCACCATTGTCCTGAATTGCGTTTTTTTTATTAAGTTTACAAAAATTCAAATATGCACAGTTTCCCTATCAGTGTTTGAGAGCCTGTGTTTTACCAACTATATGTTTACATTTGTCCCATTGATAAGAATCTAAACTGGTGCATAATCAGCATTTTGTCTCTTGAACTTGCGTTACAACATGTTCACACTTGTGATTTAAGCTTTAAACTTGGAAAATTGCAGGGGCAGTTGCCTGTTAACTCGTGGGGCCAATGGCTGTGATTCTTTTATTTTGTATAGCCAATTCATGGACTATTGGGTGTGAACAAGGCTTGGGAAACTTGTTTTTGCTAGTTTCACACACTGCTTTGTGATACAATCTTGTGTAATGTGTGTAAATAACATGTAGGTGCTGTTATATGTGGTACATATTGTAAAAAGAAGTGCAAATCCATTGGGATGTCCATGTACAATAATAATTCTGACATTAAAAGAAAAAAGCGTTTAAATAAGTTGTCTTTGATTTTCCTACTAGTTGGATGTGTTACTATTTCCACTTCATGCTTGACAAGGTGTTATTTAAGTGCTGAATAATTACTCTCAGATGTGACATATCTGTGAATTACCTTGGACTTGTCTCAAGAAAGTAAGGATAAAGAGTTCAATGAAGTGGAAAACCCTGAGAGTTGTAGCCATTATCTATCGCAGTGCCTGATCAGATATGTGCATTGTTCCTTAGACAGCCACCTCAGTTATTTTGTCAGTCACCAAGGTCTACTCTAGAACAAAAGGTCTACTAAAATGATAACAGTGGTTGTGCATTTCAGTTTGCTATGGTGTATGGTTTTATAAAAGCCAGGAGACAAACTTCAATTCAGAGAACATTGCGTAGTTCAACATTTCCAACACATGGGGGGGACACAGACTATTTTTTGCTCTTTTCCTTCTTGTGCTGCTATATGCACTGACAGGAACCCAAATGCCACAATAATAAGAGAAGAACATTTGGCTCAGAACAGTTTCATTAAAACATTTTGTGGCACAAAGTATGTATGTACTTTTTAACTCCTTCCAATCAGAGGTGAGAGATGTTTGTTTGGAAGAGCTTTTTGTTCCCAGTTAAATCATTGTATGTGCTCAGTGTGTTTTAAAACAAATTTGTTCTTTCAAATTTAATTTGTCAAAGAAGTGGGACTTTTTTGTTATTGGCCTATATAGATATAGTTATGCTTCAAAAATGTAAAAGATGGTTATATTTAAGAATAATTTACACACAGAGTTTCAAGGACAAATTAAAACTATAAAACAAGTAATATCAGCAAAACAGAACAAACAAATCTGCTACAGGTAGCTGGGTTTCCTAAGCAGTAGCATATATTAATAATGTAAACATTAATGTGAGAAAGACATTTACTTTTGAAAACCAACGACCTCTGCCAAGGACGTTTTCAGTTCTCAACAAGTATTTAACAGATTTCAGTGACATCTGCTGGGAATTAAAGTCATAAACCCAAGAGGAACATTTTAGAATATGAGTTTAAGTAAATCGTCTATCATGAGCAAAATACTTTTTATTTTTCCATACTTGTCTTTTCAAATAAACCAGAACCTTTTCCATATTTCTCTAAACTCTTCATCATTTAGTACATAAAGCCTACTAGATTTTTAAATGCTCTACGCAATTTTTTTTTATAACTGAGTTACCAAATTTTTCTTTGGAACTCCTATTTTTCCAAGTTTATGCAATTCATCGACTCAGCTCCTGGAACATTTGATGATAGTCCACTTTCTGATTTTATCCATTGTCATAACTCAGCTATCATGAGTCTGAGTCACTTTTTTCTAAGTTTATCCTTTGATTAAGGATTTCAATTGACTACATTTCTGCTCTTTTGTTGGTTATAAGCAGTAGACAGAGACAAACAATAAACAAGGTACACTCTAGTATTTCAAAATACTGTAACTGTGTAGTCATCTCACCATAAATCACTTATGAAGCATTCAGAGTTAAAAAATATCCTGCATACCCAGAGTGTCAAAAAAGACCCTAATCTGCTCTCCACAAACTTTAAGCCCAAAGAAAATTTACAATATCTACCCCTTTTTTTTGACCCTTTCTTGCCCCCAATTAATTTTTCTCAGTCCCTAAAATAAACCAAAAAAAAGGCTTTTATAGAAGTCTTTGCAGATATTTAGTTTTATGCCCCCCTCTGATCTGACAGCAGGTTTGACCTCAGTGCCAACACACACACACACATGCATGCGTGCGTGCGCGCACACACACACACACACACACACACACACACACACACACACACACACAGAGCCACTGGAAACTATGTACTGCAGTCTATCGTCACTAAATCACTGCCAACGAACACCAGAACTACGGACAGTGGAAGTGCCACAGTCTCTGATGTGCTAGAAGAAATCTACCAGGTCGACAGTACACACTTGACCTCACACTTTTTTTGGATAAGTAAATGCCACTGATTGATCCCCTGACTCTGCCAATCCATTGTGGCAGAAGACGACAAAGAACTACACTGTCTTACACCACATCCAACGAGAATATCTGCTCTGTCTTTCCTCTTCTAACACTGCATGGTTGTTTTTGTTTCATCATGTATCTGTAGGCTCCAAAGGCTGCTATTTGATGGAACCATGGAAGAGGAGCAGAGCTGACCGCAAGCTGTTTCACACTTCAAAAGAAGCACTGTGCAAGTGTGTGTGTGTGTGTGTGTGTATGTGTGTGTGGCAGAAAGAGAGAGAAAGAGAGAGCGAGAGAGAGAGAGAGAGAGAGAGAGAGAGAGAGAGAGAGAGATAGAGATGACGAGGAGCAACAAGTGTCTGAATGTTCCAGAAAACCCCTTGAAGATGGCCATCTGGGCTGCACTGATATCAACTCACACACACACACACACTCATAAACACACACCTATAGGTGTCTCCTATGCCGTCTGGTCTGAAAGAAAGTTGGTGGTGTCGTGTGAACCTTTACACACACAAACACACGCACACAAATGTCTACTAGCAATCGCAATTGTGGGTCTGTGTGGGCTTGACCATTAAGGAGTCTTCAATGGCAGACAGCTGGCGATCAATGATGCACTAGTTATCCCTTGTGTGTATGTGTGGATGTGCGCCGACGTACACAGCGTAAACACAATAGTTAATGGTAATTGCTGCACCAGCTTGCGCTAATTGATAGAGGACAGCATGCTTATACACTCACATACACACAAACACATTAACACATTAGCACATGCACATAAACAGAAGCCAATCAGGCAGACTGAGAATGTGTCCCCGGAGAGATGGAGCAGCCGGAGAGCAGGGGTGGTGGTGGGAGATGGAGAGGTGGTGGAGGAGACAGTGAAGGAGGAGAAGAGGAGGAAGAGAGGTTAAACACTCCCCAGAGACAGCTGCTAGTCAGGGCTCTTAGTTTTGTGCACATAGGCTACGGTAGGTGAGCAGTGCGTGGCGTGCATGAAAACACAAGGTCTGAGAGATTGTCTCCTATTTTTGGGTCTGTTGTGTTTTTGTAAATGTTCCTCCTCTTCAAAAGAAGCCCTCTCCCCTCTTCTCCCCAACCCCCCCCACCCACCCCTCCCTTCCCCCTCCATCCTTTTCTCTCAAACATAAACATGCTTGCATAGACACACACAACCCCACACACACACCAGATCTTCAGAGCTCCCTGCGCACCAGCATGTCCCTGTCTTCCACAAACGCCATGAAAAAAAAAAACAAAAAAAAAAAAAAAAACTAACCCACGAGCTGATCACCATAGCAACACGTTATATATCTTCCAGCAGTATTTATCCAATCCAGAGAGGAGGGGTTTTGGTGGTGGTGGGGTAGATGCAGAGGGGAGGTAGAGGTTGTGGTGGTGGGGTGGATAGAGAGGGGAGGTAGATGTGGTGGTGGTGATGGTCGTGAGTGTGTGCGTTTGTGCATGTGTGTTGGGGGGGGGGGTGAGGGGTTGTGATGCAACTCCTCCAAAAATCAAACGGTCATTACAGATGAGGGGTTGCAGTTCATGCGTGTGGACACAGGGCGGCAGCAGCGTCCAGCGTAGCAGGACAACGGCATCACCAGGCATCATCTTCAAGACCAGTGGCTTTCCGTCATGTGCCACGCAGAGCTTACAGGCTGCAGGTTTCATCCCAGCCAAATACTACACCAGCTTATTTCAGTTTTTAATAGAAGCTATGCCAATGTGTGAAACTGACTTTTTATGGTTTGAAGGCCTGCCTGAGTGCATCTTCGTGGCACATGAGTGGTAACCGCTGGACTAGACAAGAAAGGTTCAAAAGAGGAAGCAGTTCCAGTGCATCCTCAAAAACATCACCAACCAGTGGGATGCTGGGCACGTATTAAAGGATGGAAAAAATGATTGAAGAGGAGAAGAAAAAAAGAAAATGAATGGTGGGGCAGAAAGAGAGCAGGAATGATAGCAAGGTCCCCCTCCTCCCCAAGCATAAGGATTAGATGTTGTGCTGCTGGCTGCAGATGGGTTTGGGCTTGATTCTGTATGCGTGTGCACAGTGTGTAATGTGTCAGAGTGTGTGCGTGTGTGTGTGTTTGCTGGTGTGTGTGGGTTTATTTTTTGGGCTCAGGAAGCAGGTTAAGCAGGGGGGGGGGGGGAGAGAAGAAAAGGAGGGAGAGGGGAGTGAGGAGGAGGAGGATGAGAGGAGGGAACAGGATGAAAGGATGTAGGTGAGTCTAGGAGGAGAGGAGGCCTAAATCCTCAGTGAGCTCCTGGGAGAGAACAAGGAGAGACACAGAGAGACTAATGATGTAAGAAAAGGGGAAATGTAGGGAGACAGAGGAAAACAGGAAGAGACTGACACCGAATGTGTGTGTGTATAAGCAAGAGACATATAGACTGGATGGGGGGCAAAAAGTGTAAGAGCAGCGCAAGTCTCCTTGCTCACAGGTTTATATGGAAAAACCCAACAGGACCTGACAAGAGTCTGATAGGATCAGCTCCTCTACATGTTCACTCACTCATACACCTACACACTTGCCCTCACACACACACTCACAGTCCCACTTGCCCTCTCTTCAGTGCCGCTCCATTTTTCCAATATTCTGAGCTTAAAGTGATATTTTTCATTTTGGTACATTTTAAATTTTTCAGTAGGCTTTACCTGGTGTGACTTTGTGAGCCATTAGCCTTCGACGGTGCCCGACCTGTACAGTACCTCTGTGGGTCGATTGCTCAAATTCAAACCCTCACCGGACTCTCCTCTCCATTAACTTGAAAAAGTGAACCTGCAAAACAGAAAATGTTGTTTTCAGCTCAGTGGTTTTTACCGCCACCTTGTTGTGCTCCTCTCTTAGAGGTCAAGGACATGAAATGTGTCAATGAGGTTATTGGTGAGTGCTTGTCTAGTGCTGAAACTATTAGTCAGTTGAGAAAATTAAGGAAAATTGATAATGGATTAATTATCGAAGCAATTTAACAATAAAAAAACGCAGTATTTTGTAGTAGGCCAAAGAATAGCTTGATAAATCCTTTGCTTTTTTGTTTAGTTTGTGGTGTTGTGAGTTTGTTAACACTTCCTTGAAAGGACAAAACTGTCCACCAACCACCGTCATTAGATGCTGGTATTTGCTGATTTAATGTAGGTTGTGACTGGTAACCAAAAGTCAATGTTAGGACGGTGTCTTATGCCAACGTTAAGTTGATGTAGAATACTGACAGCTGGCATTGATATTTTGTTAGTTTTAAGTTGCATTGTTTAGTAACCAAAATCATCTCACCTTCCAAATGTCTAATTTCAAGGTAATCTTGACATAAAAATATCAACATTAAGGTTTTAAGCAAAACCAAACATCTAATAAACATCACAATATCAGTTAGTCAACGTTGGGTTCTGACGTCAACACAATTTTCATTTGCAACCAAAATTCAACATCTGTTCGATGTTAGCCATTAGAGTCAAACGTCTTTTTGCCATTTTTAACTTGTCATATGTAAGGATTTGCTTCTTCTCTCCAGTTGTATGTGCCTGTTTTCTTTTTATTGCTTTTGGCACTGTGTGCTATCCACTCTACCCTCATGCTCAACGGTACAGACAAAATGACCAACTGGTATCTGGTATAAAAAAATATTGAATGATTTAGCAGTAATCAGCAGATATTTCATTCAGAAGTTGGTGGACAACTAAACAGAGCGAAAAGGAGACTGATTATTTGGCTGAACTCTTGCCACAGTTAAAGGTGAAAATCGTCCTGTCATAAGACGTAAGACATAAGATCTTTAAAACACTACAAAGGTTGTCATGTATACACTGACCCAATGACTGCAAGATTATTTTGTGCTTGTGAGACTGTTGGCTTTAAAAAGTTCCATTCAGGTGCTTTACACATCCAACAAGCATCTCAGTTGAAGTGAGACGTTTCTGCTTCGACTACTGCAACTTTATAAGGTGATATCATGTCAAGGTTGTGTTTTCGGCTGGTTCTCTCAGCCCCAAATGGCCAAAAAATGTTTTTGTTAATTATGGAAGCAACCAAAGAATCTGCCGGTGGACACGAACGTTGAGTGAAACTGACAAGCTGAGAAAGGAGGTATTTTAAACCTGTTTGAGATTAAGACAATTCAGGAGAAAAGGTGTGAGATGAAAAGGTCCAGTTCAGAGGGAGCTTGGAGACATGTGTTGGGAAGCATCAAAGAAGTATGAGAAAACCTTTTGGTGACTCAGGGTGAGGAGGCAGATCATTGATCTGGCTGGGTTTAGCAGATACAGGGACACACTGATCTTCAGTGAGAGTATTGTCTGAAGGTAGAAGGATTGTTTCCAGCAACTCCTAAAGCTGCTAGACATATCATTTGGGAGGCAGTACTTGAAGATTCAAAAGGGTCTGGGTTCATTTCCACAGTGGAGGTCAGTAAGAAAGCTTATTAGTGTAAAGGGCATAATTTTCATTTCAGCTTTGAGGGAGACATCCACTGGGAACTGCTCTAGCAGCTACAATTATATTCTTCTTAATGGGCCACAATTCATGTGCGTAATACACTTCATATACTCTGGCACTCAATAAGACATATTGACCCGAGCAGTGAACTGAGAAAAGGAGGGTTATGTCAGCTGTAATTCTGATTTAAACAGTGGCTGTATACATCTCATGACAAAATACCATTTTGAAGTTTGAAAGACGCACTGGCCCATAGAATACACAAATACAAATGAGACATAGGTACAGTAAACACTGACAGTGGCCCAGAAAGGCTCAGCATAGCTGCATATGAATGAAGAAGCTGATGATGTGAGTTTGAGATGCTGGTGCTGCATCGGCCATGAAAAGTAGACAGTGTATGAAATCCATGGCATATGTATGCGTGAGCATCAAGCACTGCCTAATCTTGTACAGTGTATTAACCCTAATGTACATGGCATTTTGTTGAGTTGGGGGGGCTGAAGTCACCAATTACTGCCAACCACTGTACCACTGTGCCATCTTCTCAACATATGACACAGTGTGATGGGAGGCAGGGGTCGATGATGATGAAGGCATATCTAGAAGTGGAAAATACATGCAGTGACTTTTAGTTTCTCTGAAAATGTCATCGTCGTTTTAATGGCCGAAGTCTTCACAAATAGAAAGAAGTTGCTGAACCTGCATAAAACCAACCAGCATCTCAGCCTGAACAATTTCAGGTCGTCTTCTTTGACCCCTGGTTTGACCGATAGGACTATCTCCTGCAGTAGTACCCCTACAGTGGAGGGCATACCGGATCTTGGTTGTCATGGTTACAATAGTTAACACACGGACTGTACTGAGAGCTGCAACTTACGTTCGTCACCATGGTTACTATAATAACATGGCTTGTTTAGGTTTAGGAAAAGATTGTGATTTGAGTTAAATTAATTTACTTCCTCAACATTAGATGATCTTTGTTGTTACATTTACTAAAATAACAACATGGTTAACTTTGTAAAATGGTTATGGATAATAAAAACAACACAGATTGCAACTTTCAGATGGGAATTGAACACTGGTCTCTTGTGTAAGATTCCTGTGTTTTGTTCACCCATCCATCCACCTCAATCTCCTCCTGATGATGACAAAGCGTAACTACGGGTCATAATAACATGTTGCACAAAGTTATGGGCTCTTTTTTTTTTACAGGACAGACATAAAACTGTTGGTTAATGGAGAGCTTCCCAACTTAACAACTGATTCCTCACTCACTTGCTTTGCAACTCAGACTGTCTAGAAATAGCTTCAGCAGTAATGGTGACAGTCTGCTCCCTTCCTGCGCACCATTGGTTACAGTGATGAAGATTACCCCTTTGGAGGCATCTAGAAAACAAAGACCACAGACCCATGTCTTCTATTCTACTGGATTTTCTTCAAAACAAAAACACAGCTATCACCCCGTTGACCATGTTTGAATACAGTGGAATTCAGTGAACAATAATAGGATGGAGCAAACCCATTGGACGCTCCGATTTATCAGGAGAGCGGCAACGCAAACTCACTTCCTAGGACATTACGGTCTTGGAGAATTACTTAAATGGTAAAGGGACTGCATTTTTATAGCACTTTTTAGTCTTATCGACCATTGAAAGCGCTTTACAATGGAAGCCACATTCACCCTTTCACACACATTCATCTAATACTCATATAACTCAGCTATTACCAGTACTCATACAGCTCTTCTACCATACATACCCAAACTTATAAACTGATTGAGTCATCTGGGGACATGCGGACTGGAGGAGCCAGGGATTGAACCACTGACCTTGTAATTAGTGGACGACCCACTCTATCTCTGAGTCATAGCTGCCCGAGTGACAGGACTGTCTGAGACCAGGACTACAGTGTAGGTTTCCTTCAAGTTGTTCCAACACACTGCATTGAGGAAGGCCAGGGCATTAGACACTTAACATCACTTTAAATTACAGTGACGTCAGGCCTGGGTATCAGATGGCTGTCTGAGTAAGTACACTGCTTCACCGCTGTTTTCTTTAGCACTAGGAAGCAGAGGGTCAGCAAGGAATCTGTATCCACTGGTGGCACACCCACAACCAAACTGCCACAAAAACACACAAGTAAACCGAATATACAACAATATGCCATATGTCATATTTGTGCTGCTCCTGTTAAAACCCTGCCTTTCCTTATGTCTTATATTTCATACAACAGCTTTTTGCCAGCTTCTTTCTCATCCTGAGTGGTTACAACAGATCTTGATATTGATATCCTTTAGCAACATGTCCATTTTCTTAAAAGCAAAGGAAATCATTAGTCAACACCTCAGGCCAATGGGCCTCTAGTGACATACAGTGGGGGTGGGAGCAAGGATCATCCAGATGCAGCTTGACAATCATTACAAAGGAGAAAATCCCTGTTGCCCCTATTTCAAGTTAATGCTGAGCTAGGCTAATCACATCTTCACTTCAGCTATGTACTTCAGTCAATCGTCTTGCCTTACTCTTGTTAAGAAAGTAAATTCATTTCTCAAATTGTTTTATTATTCCTTTAAAAATTATTTGTAAATATGTACTTTCAACTATAAGTTAGGTAGCACAACAAAAATACCATTTGCTGATTTTATCCTAACTTCACTACCTTTAGCTAGTCATGTACTGTGTTAGGTTTACAATTTGAGAAAACAATGGCAAAATGCAATTTTTCTAAATGAGCTTTGAAGTCTCATGGTAGCTGTGCTGCTGTATGTCAGCAGTGTTAACAAACTGTGGACTTTTCATTGTATGGTCCGAATGACAAAGTTCACTTTGACTTTGAAACATGATGTCTCTGTCTGTCTGTTTCTCTTTCTCTCACATGGTTGAGTAGAGGTGAGATTGTCATGGACACTCTATGGAGCTAATTGAGGGGGATAAATGATTTATATGAAATATCAGGGATGACAAGTCTCCTTGTCTCTGCAGAAAATTACACCTGTGGTAAGTGGAAAGACGTGGGGGAGGATGAGATTTATCCTGACATGCTGTTGTGCTTAAAGGATAGGTTATGAATTTTTCAAGTCTATCTCATACCCTTATGCCCATATGTGCATTGAAAGATAATGTAATCATTCCTCCTCTCTGTGCTGACTTTGAAACAATCCCTTCATAACACAGACATCATTCCATATGAAAACACATTGTAAAGTCAAGCTGAATCTAATGAGGCTTCATCAGTCTGAGTTAGGCTAATCAGGCAGGTATTTTTCAAAGTTAGTTTTTCAAGTCAGTGATTTTCATTCTTTGTATCTCCCCAGACATGCGTCCTTGCCAAGCAGCAGTGGAGAGATACTAACATGAAGAAATTCTACACTAAAAATAGTGGAAGTTGTCCAGTTGATTTAACTGACGATTGAAGCCTTAGATTTGCTTGGCTGAACTACAATGTATAGGGACTGTGCATTACCTCCCCCATTTCTTACCTTGAAGTCACATTAGAGAAAGAATGAAGAGGATGAATCAATACAGTGACTGATAACTATAGGCATGCGACCATGGTAGTAAAGCAGACTTAAAATAATCTGTGCCTGTCCTTTCATGTTTCATCAAAATTTAGTGGATATTAGGAACAATATTGTTGGTCTGGCAGATATGCATGTTGGTCACTGTTTTCAGAAAGAGGATCTGGAGAACTACATGTGTCTTTTCTCATCACATCAGTAAAGCCGTTGTTCAGTGGCTACCTGTTCAGGCTTAATCAAAAAACGTAAACATGTAGAATGAGTCTATGTGTTTACTCGGTGACGCTGAGTAGATCTGTCCAGCTATTGTTCAGCGCTCAATCCAAATTTGGGTCTCACTCCTTCCTTATCTGAAAGCACACCACCCCTCCATCTCTGCCAGCACGGAGCCAGCTGGAGCTCTGTCCATTTTCACACCTGTGCTCACCCTGGGGCCAAGTGGAGCATTCCAGCAAATTTGCAACATGCAAGCTGTAATTTACACCAGGAGGTAATTTCCCAATTTTTTTTAAAGCATTTTTTTTTTTTGCTAATCGAAAGAAACCTTATTTGTGACCAATGTTTAAGCATTCAAAAACCCTGGAGCACTTTCAAATTTAGCAGAAATTGGTGAGCAATAAGTATCTGTGAAATATGCTGCTGCCACCAGTTGTTCCTATGAGTCCAGTGTACACAGTGGTTGAAAATTGCTTCTGTGAAATGGGCCTCTTGACAACTGTAACAGAAAGTGGGTGGATTGTTGTTTTTGGAAAGTTACAAAATTTGGATAAGACCCTGTCTGAACACATCTTTCAAACTGTATTCCTTTTGAGTACATTTGACCTTCAGCCTCCACGGTAAAGGCTTACAGTGCTGACTATACCCAACTGTTGATCTTCAGACTCAGTTTGATTCAGTCAGCATCTGTTCGGACCACAGAGAAGTGGACCAACTCTTTCCTCACACAGATAATAGAGGTGTCCAGGGAATTTGTTAATCCTGTGTAAATGTGTTTTGTGGATTTAGAAACAGCTTATCCCTTTTTTCCCTAAGGTATCCTGTCAGAGGTGCTGCAGGAGTCTTAGGTGCCAGGGTCACCACTATGAGCTTTCAGTTCTGTCACCCTTAGAGAGAGAAAGCTGTGTTCAATCTCCTGGCAACAAATCAACCCTGAACCCAGGACTCCCACAGGAGCGTCTGGAAGAAGTTTTCAAGGGAAGTAGCTGGGAGGAAGTTTCGTGGTCTGGTCTGACCCGGATAAATGTCTAGAAGTGGATGGGTGGATGCATGGAAAAGTAATTTTTACAGCTACATAATGAGTTTGTTTTGTTTGTTTTTTTTCAATAATCAGAATAAGCCAGAATTCTTTGATTCATAATAATTCAAATTTTTTCCCCACATATTAAATGACCTTGTTTAGATATAAAATACTTGCATGGATACAATAATTTACTGGCTGAAAAGCTTTCAGATTAGCACTAAAACATTGTCTGAACCCATGCTCAATGCATTGTTGGCGGGAGTCCACCTCTAATTACTCAGTGGGGTATGTCTCTAATGGTTAAACAAAGGCTTTTGTGCTGCGCTGCTGGTGAATTATGAATACATAAGTGAGTAGCACAATGCAGTATTATAGTGATGATCTCCTCATTTAAAGCTTGTGGTTCTGACCTCAAAGCCTGTCCACCTTTGAAAGACAGAGCTTGCTGAAAAAGGACAGCTGCTCCTTGACTTTCACCCTCTGATGAAAATGATCCATAAAGTAATGTGTTTGATATTAATGTACGTGACTGTCTGTAATTTATGCATTAATAAGTGCAAGACTCAGCATAAATTAATGTATGAATAAATGCATGACATGTGAACTCACTGAGGGTCTATGCTAATGAAGGAGTGTAATGTGTTGACTTCATACTTGGCACATAAAAATCTGAGTTAAGCTAATTAACAAACATATGTAACTGATACATTAATTAGCCCACTGGGTTAAATGAGCCCTCAGTGTTACTTCATGCCAGAAATAAGAACACCAGTGACTAGTTGTGCTTGGTTTTTAGTCATTATATCTGTGACTTGAGTCTGAGTTGACTATGAGCTGATTGATACAGATATGTGCATCAATTACAGCAGCCCTCTGAGACTACAGCTCCTCTTCTCAGGCATGTCCTATGAAGTTGTCTGTCTTGTTTTATGTTAAATTCTATCTCCTCCTTCAATAAGGGTCTATAAGGGGACACATTAGTCTCTAAACTTCTATCTATAAAGTGAAATCTGGACACGTGTATTTGATTGACAGACTGTTTAATTACAGTTTTAATTTTTTTTTGTACCACTGACTGGTAAACAGTTTTGAGACAAAATGGATTGCCCTGGGTACAATAAGTTTTTAAACTTGTATTGTGCTTTTCTTCTATTTGTGTCAACCTTGTGAGAAGCAATATCATGTAAAATTGTGGCTTTTTAAAAAATGAGAATGTGTAGACATGAAGAAAACAGGCAGCAGCTACATTGAGCAAGTACACGTTTTGTGTCAAAGCAAAACTGAGGCGCAGTTTAGTCCACACATAAATGGTTGTTGTGCTAACTGTATGATGGGTGTGAAAACTCAGTGTAAATCAGTAGTTAAGCAAAAATTGTAATTCATGCTGAGTCATGTATTCATTAATGCAATGATAAGTTATGCACACTTATACTAAGTGTTACCAAAAATGGCTGCTTTAGCTACACCTGTGCAAGTTTTTCCCTCCTTTGTTATGTTGCCTCTCGACAAAAATATGCTTTCATGCTATAAAATTTGCGTGTGTGTCTTTTTACAGTGATATCACCTAATGTTACTTTCAGAGTGTGACAAGTGTGTGTTCTGACTGTCAACGTAAGTTAAAGCCTGAACTTCAGGCCAGTCTGCATGAGTGTGTGTGTGTGTGTATGTGTGTGTGTGTGTGTGTGTGTGTGTGTGTGGAGGCTCTAGGATGTGACACCGAGTCCACAGAGGTACAGACTGTTAGGCTTTTTCAAGAACTGTCATATGCACGCGAAAAAACACTTGCACACAGATATAGAGAGTGTGAGTTTCTTTTCAGCAGGTACAGAACACTCTTAAACAGTGTCTCACTCTCTGTCTCACTGCTGTAGTCGTGAGAAAGATGGCGGCCGTCACTGTCACTGACGTCAGCAGAGTGCCAGTGGGCTGATGTCAGTGTTTCTGCTGGTGTTACAGGTGTGCGACTGACTTCTCTGTGATGAAACAAAACCTGACATAATAAAAAAAGAGGTGGACGGCTGGGAGAACCAAGAGGTCACTAATAGCTTGTAGAAGTCAAATCTTTGTCCATGCCATGACGCCTCTTATAATTCAAATTTGACGGCTGCCACCACTCACTATTCCTCTTATTCCTTACCTTCGTTTCATTCTCTCTGCTCAGCAGCTTCCCTATCCCTTTCTTCTGCTCTCTATATCTCTTTCTTTCTCTCTCCTCCTCCTCCTACGCGCGCCCCCTCACCTCTTTTCTCTCGCCGTTTGATCAGCGGAGCAGCATCTCTGCAGAGTATTTAAGGAAAGAGAAGGCTCCCCTGCTTTATTCTCTCTTTCTTACCCCTCTGTCTTACATCTCTCTGTGCTCTTGCTTGCTCCTCTCTCCTGTTTTCTTCTCACTTTAATATTCCCTCTTCACTTCTCTTTCTCACAATTTCTTCATCTTTTTCTTCCAAAATTCTTCACAATGCATTATTTCACACTGTAACCAGCATGCATGTGTGTGCGCCCGTGTGTGTCTTTGAGTGTGTGAACAGAGGGGGTACAGTAGTAGTGTTCAATTACACAGCAGGAGAGTTGCTTCTGAGTCACTCAAACTAATCTGGCCTGAAGGTGCAGCTCCAGAGACCTACAATGTCTGTGCACGTGTGTGTGTGTGTGTGTGTGTGTGTAATGTGACTATTTCTGTACTTTAAATATAAGTGTGTGTTTACAGGATTAGCTCAAAACCAATACATAATTATTATTAGTTATTAATCTTATTATTTCATATAAAATTTAATCAATCAAATAACTGAATTTACTTGACCAACACTTTATTTTTCTTATCGTCAACAAATCTGATTAAAAGACCAAAGCCAACAAAGTCTTGAATTACTAACAGGTATTGCCAATGCAGCCAGTTCCTGATGGATCATGTCCCCGTGTAACATAGATTTCAATCGTTGCCCAAATCTTTTTCACTAGGCAACATGTTCATTTATCACCACAGAATTTAATTCTGCATCAATCCAACATTCAGTGTCCTGCTGCAGTTAATGGTCACTAGTGCACTGTATGTGTATTCGTCAGCCAGGAAAAATAGTCCTTGACAGATGTCAGTCTTCTGGGTTTGGACCAGAGCACCACGGACAGAGTAAACAGGCTTGTCAGTAGTGAGAGACTCAGTATACTTCATGCAAACTGCCTACAGGCAGGGTGAGGGTGGGGTGCTTATTGTTCACAACCATGTTGTAGAGGTCAGAGGTGAGAGTTAATGTCTTTCAGGAGAAAGCTGGCACCATTACCCCCATATTTAAATGTTAATGTGTTTCGCCCCTTGTATGACAGAAGTCTTTCCACCCCTTCTTCTAGTGAGGCCATTTGGATCGGGTATAAACACCTCCAATGCCTTCAAACGTGATCATTCAACACAGTTTAAATTACTTTTTGAGTATAACCTAGGCCCAATAAATTTTTTAAACTAAATTACAAAGTCCTTATTGGACAGATGCTCTGAAGTGTTTTCCTTTATTTGAATGACTTAAACTCATTCTGTGCAAACAAACATTGCTTAAACCCACACAATTTATATTCAAATCGCAATGAAGGTCCTGTGGTTTCCAAAGATATAAAATGTATATCTGAATTTTGGGATGGAAATCTTGAATGTGTCCATCTGATTTCTTCTGACTGGGTGACACAGTGCAACTTAAAGTGAATACACAGTATGATACTGACACAGACTGGTATAAGATGCTTTTTCTAACTTCAAATCTGAGTGTTACGAAGCTGTGCATTTTGCAACCATCAGAATGATGCTTCCTGTCGTAGGCTGTGACGTGTGTATGTACAGTGCTGTATATGTATAAGCAGGTTGCAAAGAATTTGTTTCTCAGGGCTGAAGCCCCACATTGAGGCTCAGGAGACATTTCACAAGACAAAATTGTTCATTGGATGAGACAACTATTCTCACTGAGCTGCAGAACGACGCCTGACAGCCCCACACACCTCATCAAGTATTTAATGCAAACTATGTTTCATGCATGGCTGTCTGCGTGTGTCGTACGTCTGAGTGTGTGTGTGTGTGTGTATGCAGTAGAACCACCCTTGATAATAGCAACACACTGGCAGAAGATAGCAGTGTATACTCTCACTGTCTCTCGCTCTCTCTCACTCACTCACACACACACACACACACACACACACACACACACACACACACACACACACACACAGATGATGCCTCCAGAGTTCAGCTGGCTTTGCCCATCGCCATGGGCAGTGAGCCTTTATGTGGCAGTGCGTTGTAGGTATTGTTAGAAAGGCAGTAAAGAGTGCAGGAGTTAGAATGAAAGGATAAGAGGCAGAAATTGCATGAGCGTGAGTGACGGCACAGATGTAAAGAGACAGCAGCAACTGACTGTAAAACAAAAGAAATTGAATGCATTTTAAACCAAATGTAGTGTAATGTTTAATTTTTCTTTTCTGTTTGTTTTGTTTTGTTTTGAGAGGGGATAATCTTTGGGTGTCTGTTAGGTTCTTCACTCACTAGCTGCTTTTTCGTCTGGGGAAATCTCACATTACGCAGCGAATTCCTGCCCTGATTTTGCTCTGCCTGACTGACAGCTCTGCTTGTTTAAATGCTCAAACTGAAGGACTGACAAGTGCAAGAGCTGGAAGGTGACAAAGCTCCATTTTGACCTGCTCAGTAGTGAATCCTGAGTCATCCTGTAGACACAGGATCATAAAATCCAAATCATATAGAAGTAGTAAAAATAGAATAGATAGTTAATGACCTTGACTGAAATTTGTATATAATGTATTACAAAACTAGAGACATCTAAAGTTCACATGGCACAAGTGCTTCACAAAACAAAAATCAGAGAGCAAACAATTTACATACAACACACTTTGACTTTTAATAAATCAAAATACAAACATGAGAACATTTTACTTTTTACTTAGGTCCAAGCTGATATCTCTCAACAACTTTTGGATGGATGGCCATGAAATGTTGTAGAATCATTCAATCTTACTGACCTTGGTGTGGCTCTGACTTTTCTATTTTCTCTACCACCAGGGTTAAATTTGAATTCAAGTCCAACAATTTGGTTAATGAACAAATACCTGCTAAATTAATGACTGTTACATCCCATCACATAAAGCCGTCCTTGCACCAAACGACCCACATTCTTCTCCCTCCCTATGATCACTATCAACTCAGCATGATTAAATGTCACAATTTCCATTAGCCAAGACTAAAAACTTATGATAACTTTAAACATGTTTGAGTTTACCAGAATGTGAAGACCAAAATAAACATATATACAAGCTTAACATCAGTGTCATTGTGAGCTTGTTAGCATCCTGACGTTACCATGAGCTCAAAGCACTGCAAGTAAAGCCTTACATAGCCAGCTGGCTGTAAATTCTCTGTTTGCTAATTGTATTATATTATATTATGCATTTATTTATTTATTGTGCTGAGGGGTAGTTAAATAAACCTTTCAGCTCTTGGTTGATCCACAGGTGGAAATCGGCAGATATTCTCATAAAAAAGCCATCACGAATCACATAAATCCATGAAGATATTCAGCAAAACAACAGAACAGCATTGGTTGTCTCTCGAGCACAGATACACAGATTGAGGTTTGGAACTAAGTGGATACCTTTCGGCAGTCTACCAGCAGCAAAGCTTTGGCCTGGGGGGATAAAATTGTTCTAAGGTCCAGGGGAAGGTGGGACCAGGACCATCACAGGGCAGAGACGTCGAGAGAAGAGCCTCTATTACTGAGCATGGTGGAGAACCACAGCTGCTGTTGGAGGGACTTTAGTGTCTTTATGTGTCACCAGCTGAGATGACTGTCTCTATTCCAGCAGCTTGGGATAGATTTCTTTCACAGTCAACGCACAAACAGTTTCTGGGTTTGTTGCAGGAATCGTGTTATCCTCACCACTGAGGCTCTTCACCAAGTGACAGGTAAGATTGTACAGTTTTGAAGAACTCAGTAGTCAGTTCCAGCTAATCGGACTCCCCATGTCAAGCTAATTGAAGCCTACATTTGCTGTCACATTTCTGGGACTAGAACGATATACACTATAGTGTTAAAAAAGTGAAAGTGATGTAAGACAGAGGGGAAAGTTGACAGACTGTCAACCACTCATGTTTGCAGATATCTGAATCACTCTATCATGATGACTGGTACTCAAAAGAAAAAAGCACCAGGATGTAGTTTGTTGTCAGCAGTAAGGCTTTAAGAGAGGGGGAAAAAATCCATCTTATCTTGGTCGTGTCCAATTCAATGACACAGAACAGTTGGGGGTCTGTTTGCATTGAAACTGGAGGAAGTGCAAAGACCTTTTCTCAAATTCTTGAAGGTTTGCTCTGCTTCCTCGGTTGAGTGGAAGATTACTGTGAATTCTTGAGTGTGGATGTTGATGGAATAGAGATAATGAGTGAAAAATATGGTAAATTATTGTATTTGTTTTGTCATCGAGGGATAGGCCCACAGAGGAACCGCTGGAAGTGTACTTTAGTTAATCTGTATATTTTCCCAGCAATAATTGAGCCAATTTAGAGAGGCCCTTAAACACACAGAAAAGATATTTTATTGTTTTCACAAAAAAACATTGTTTTCCAGTCATCCCTTAAACACAAAGACTCTGTTAATATCATGATTCTGTAAGCCATCGTCACTGCCACGACACACACCTGGGATGGAAAGTTAAGTGTCTTAAACCTGCATCTTATCTAATAACCATCAGGGGTCAACTCCACCCCTCACTTCTCCTCACTCCAACCAACTGGTTTGTGAGCTGCCATCGAGTCTGTAATTCAACCATTGCTATGTTGGTTTTTTTTTTAAACCAAAAGAAACTATAATTTGAGAAGGTGGAGGTGAGGGGGAGCTGTGGTTACCATGTCTTAACCAGTCACACAATAGCAACGCTCAAATGCATACCCTGCTTTATCGTCTACTTTCCTCTAAATGGGACCATAATTAAAAAAAAAAAAAAAACATTATATGGTATGGAGGAAGACTTGAAACTAGTGATCGAGACCATAAACTCATTAGGAAAACTCTCGCTGAGCGAATAAATCAAGTGAGAAATACGGTCATTTCCCCATAGATTTCTATACAATCTGGCTTCTTTTTGCCACCAGTGGAGTCGCCCCCTGATGGTCATTAGATTGAATGCAGCCCCAGTGTCCATGTCCATTTTATATCCAGTCTATACAGTTGCCACTTGTGCCACTAGAAGTCGCGCCAGACCACCAGCATCTCAGGTGCGAGGTGTTGCACAGCCAAGTGGAAGTTCAGCTGACTACAGTTACCCTATGTACACAAGAGCTAACAAAAAAACAACATGGCCCATTAGCCCACGCTAGCATTGACATGATGAGCTCCACAGTAATACGGACAGTAAACTAGCTAGCGATGCTATCACTGCCGAACACGTTCACAATCTCAGTAACAGCAAATTAGCTTCTGCAGCTGCTAAATAACAGGAACAGACACTCATCATTGTGTCTCATCCAGTTACTCACAAATGGTTCCCAGGCTTCTCCGTCTTGGTAAAGTCTCACCGCCACCGGCTCCAGGGTTGAAGTTAGCCGTTGAGCGGCCGATCGACGGATCGACGGCGGAAACTTTGAAAACTTTCTGGATGTTTTCACGGCCGACGGGATGTGGGCCAGTTCTCCCCGCGGTCAGTCCGCCTCTGCTCGGGTCTCCCCTCCTGGTTTTGTCGGAGGCCGTTTCGGATGAAAAACGTGGAGGTAGTTTTTCACCTCAACGGCCCGACGTGCTCCGCTGTGACGTCACCCCCGTGGGCGCCTAACTGGGGGCGACGGATTCACACGCGCGAATAGGCACGCGACACCTACACGCACGCGCCGTCAAATCCAATGCAAAACTCAGTAGTTTCTCACAAAAATCATCACTTTATCTGCTAAGTTTTAATTTATAAACGTTAATTCACTAAAATTAAACCTCAGAGCTGAAAAATAAAACTTCTATTAAAACTATGAATTTTAATTCATTTTCATTACATTTTAATGTTTTCTTTTTAACTTTGTATTTAGTTATCTTTACCCATAGCGCATTTTAGTTTTAGTTTTAAAATTGTATTTATTTATTTTAGTTTTTGAACTGTGCAGTTGTCATGTTTTCTTGTTTAATATTGTTGACTACTACTACTACTACTACTGTTCAGGAGGCCTTTACCCTATTGGATAAAAGATAAAGACTTACCGGTTCAGGAGTTCAACATCAACCGAATGAACCTGTTCAGGTCACTGCTGAGGTCTGTTTCCTCTCGGGCTTCTGAAAGTAAATAAATTATGAGTTCACCACTTAAAAATAGTGATAGGGAAAAAAAACTTACTGAAAAGACAGACATGAATATGAAAATTAATCATCATATTGCAAAAAACATCGACATTAAATAAAACAATAAGGTTACAATATTGTAGTGTTTTAATGCTAGTGTTTTATTTTTCAGTGGAACATGCTTTAAGTGCAAATATTTATTTCAGCCACAATATAACTTTTTTCTAATACCTGTTTTTTCAATGCCAGTATTTCCCTTTCCAGTTCAGGTTTTGTTTTCAATACCAAATTATATCATCAATGCCAAAATTGTATGTCACCGTTCTAGCCCCATATTACGCCACTATATCTTTGTATAATTTGCTGCTATACTAATGTTTAAAGCATGTCAACAGGACAGTATTGTCAGCCATTTCACAGTGTCCTGTCTGTTCAGGGGTCCGTTGTGTGCATTGGCCTCTCTGCTGGCCTGTGCTCCTCATTTTTCTTACAACTACAGGTGTCCCATAGAGCCAGGTGTCAACTCAAATGGCAAACATAATCAGCTCCTGTAGGTGGTCTTATTACTCACATGTCACTAGCCCCCTTCTGCTGTAAGCTAACCTCTGATTAAAGATCCTCAACAGGAGCTCTGACTTTACCCACTATTCACTGCTGGGGTATTTAAGTGCCTGTTGTTCTTTATCCCAGTCCCATAGCATGAAGCCATGTAGAAGTCTCACATCAAATGGTGGACCTGTGTTCTTCCTGTTTCCAAAGCAGGGCTCATTGCTCAACACTGAAGAAGCAAATGTTATTGTAGCTGAGCAGGATATCACGAAACCCTGATCTTTGCATTTCATGAGAATCAGGAGACTGATCAGTTGAGGAAACTCCCCTGTGAGTGGGGTTGGATGGCTGCAGCTAATAGTGAAGGGAGATGGGTCAATTAAAGGGTACTGACCTGCTCTTCATGGCAGACATTTTGACTAGTCATGGGTGGAAAATTTAGTTCAGTTCCATCAAAACTCCAACTCACTGAGCAGTAGGTCAGGCACAATACCAGGACCACTGATGACTCACTTGAATACAGTTGTTTTCTAATGTTTTAACTTCTATGTGTGCTCTTTGCTCTCTAAACCTCCTATGACAAACCAAAATGTCTGCTGCACTATTCGTTCACTATTGTCATCCTTTCCTCTCTGGACCCAGGAGGCTCAGAAGTCACCCACTCATGGGTTGAAGGTTCATTACCCAGCTGCTCGTGTCCACATGTCCAAGTGTCTTTGTGTACTCAAGTTTTGGATTTCTCCAAATGCTGAAGCCACGTGAACGGGGCTTTAGAGCAGGAGGGTGGTTTATTATTTTAAGCCTTTCCAAAAATAAAAATGCAGCAGCAAAGAATGGGCTAAAAGTGTGTTTGTCTGAACATAAACTACTACTGTAGTAGCTGGATGTTGCTGCTAAGGCCAGGGGCATATGATTAACCAGCCCCATTTTGCACATCTCATGTATTAGCATACATTTGGGTCACAGAGGAACCCATTAGCTTCTGAAAAAGATAAAATGAAAACCCAGAAGGTCATTTAAATGCACTTATCGCTGTCTTCAGAATCCTCAAAGACTCTTCTAACCATCAGGATGAATAAATATTCTGACTCCTGCCCAAAAAAAACCCTTTTTCCCAGGTTGCAAATCTCTTTCCTGTTCAGTAGCTGGCAGGCAGCCATCTTTGTTTGGATTTGGAAAAGGGTTAAAAAAATTGTGTTTGTTCTGTTTCTTCAAATGATCTTATATGTTTTTCAAATATCAAAGGTTAATTATCTTACAGGAACACGTTGTTACCTCTGTGACCCAAATGTATGTTAATACATATCTGGCTATATTGGGTTGTGGTTTGTTACAACAAATAAATATCCCTTCACACGACTAGCACTGTGTAGTATTTCCCCACTGTAGTGAAGGTGGTCATGGATGCAGGTGGAATTCAGTATCAGCTCAGTTTAAAAATGAATACTGAGCATTTCCAGTAGTAAATCTCCCTGTGTCAATAGTTTCACAAAACCTTTTTCATTCCTGTCAAGAAAATTGTATCTGAGGCACTAAGCAGCACGGCAGGGAAATAAAAGTAAATATACCCACACAAAAAAGTAAACTGTCTCATGAACAGAACAAAACAGGTACACACACACACACACACACCTTGATCAGGTAGATGAACAAATAACAGTATCGTCTATGTCTTGGCGAGGAGTGAAGCTCCCACAGCTTGTACATCCCAGCAGACAGCCACAAATAATGTCTCCATGATTAAGTAAAAATGGTCTGACACAGGCTGAGTGCTCCCCACCAGCAGCAGACATTACAGTCAGCATGAAACTCTTCAAACACCTTGGACAGCTCCCGCTCTGCTGGCTGCTCCACAATCAGCACCTTGGACAGAGACACAGCGCTACCTCTGTGCTGTCCTCTGCAGAGTCAGATAAAATCACCAAATCTGATCTTTAAACACTGGGTTTGCTGCAACACAGACCAGCAAAAAGTGTGAAAAATCAAAGGATAAACGGAAAAGATATTGTTCTTGTTGCCAGTGTTGGAGGGATTAAAGTGTAAATCCATATTGAGCGGCTGGAACCAGTAGGGAACATATGCATCAGACACAGTCATAGGTTTCCTTTTAAGAAACAAGTGGATTTGATTTAAAACCAGTTCATACAAGGATTCTTCTTGTAGATTGGACTCCAACACGTTACAGCTAGATCATTTATGGACTTGGTGTTTGTCACTGATACATGATTTAACAAACTGCTAATTCAATTTAAGTCCATCAATACTGACCAAAATAAAAGAAAACAAAATAAAACAAACAATTATGCTCTTTATTCTTGAGGGCCTCCTAAAGTATCCCTTTATTTGATTCTAATGCTCTTTTTGTTATATATTTAAATTATTTGTATGTATTAATTCAGATTTTAAATTCTTAAAATAAGGCTAAAGAGTATAATTATATTGGTGCGATGACCTTGTGTGAACCTGACCTTCAAGTTCTAATGTATATTTTTGTTATTCTGCTTCATCTGTTTTGGTTTTTCTTACATTTAACCAGAGTCATCTTATTAGTGATGATATAGGAATTTATTCTGTTCGTTTGTTGGTAACTGAGAGGCTCCTACATCTTGTTTACATCAAGCACCAGAAAGAAAACGTCTTGTACTTTATAGTGCCATCCTTGATATTTTTGTATTCGTCTGTGATTTAATGTCAACAAACTGAACTAAACTAAAGCTTTTTGCCCTCATCCTCTCTCGCTGAGCACACATAAATTAAAAGTGACAGAATGATTTACCTTCTCTGGGCTCTGCAAATTATTCCTGCAACTTTGTTTTCCATCAGCAACAGATGATAAGAACAGCATATATTTTCATTGATGGTCTCGCTGATCACTCACAAGGTCGGTAACGTTGTGAATAGAAGTGCTTGGAGAGATGAAAACACTGGTAATTTATGGGCAAAGCTCTGACAAATCACTGTTTTCAGGAAGTAATGAATAAAGAAACAACATTTATAATTAATGCCATCTTTTACAACAAATAATGACCAATGTATCAACTTTGTATGGATGACAAACTCAATATTTTCAACAAAAAAAAAAACACGAAAAATAATAAAATTAAGTTTTCTCAATTCTCAATGTTAGGACATGGTTTCACATCTGATTGTTCATTTCAGTCACTCACATGCACAAGCTGTCCTCATTTGTCTGTCATGGGGCATTATGGTTGGGGGAGGTGGGTGATGCTGAGGGGACGATGCCCAGGGGCAAGCGCTCTCCCCCTGGGGAGTGCTGAGTGCCTCTGTCTCTCCCGCCTGGAGCTTCATCATTTATACAAGAGACAAAATAAAACAAACACAACAAAACGGCGCAAAGTCTGAGAGCTGCAGCTCCAACATACGCACTCTCCAACACATGGAGAGGGGAGCTGGAGATCCTTGTCCCTGCCTCCCATCATCCCTCAGCAAGCAGCAGTCAGGTGGAAACTCTCTATTAGAATAACAACAATGCTACACACTGTGTATGTGTGCGTCAGACTGGATGTAACATTAATGGTGTGATTAGCCAGGTTATTAAAGCTAAATTTACTCTAAATGTTCTGCGTCTATTTCTGCACCTGGAAGTGCCCTGATTAGCATAGAGCTATTAGCATAAGCATAGCCTGGCAGAACTATTTACGTGAGTGTGTGAGAGAGAGAAAGAGAAGAGGTGAAGCAGTTGTCATTAGTCACGCATGACATCTCTCCACTATGTGCTTATTTGAGATTTATAGCTCTCTACCAGGGAAGCCATGTTGCTTTTGTCGCTCAAACTGAGCTGACTGACAGAGACTGTGGTGTCAATCAGACATCATCTGTCAGCATTTACGAAAGCCAGCAGAAAGTCCCCCATCACAGCTGTGAAAGGAACCATTTCGCCCCGTTATTAAAGGGGAACTGCAGTGATTTAATACTGCACTGCCATAAAGTTAGAGGACACAGATTAAAGACAGTATGGTTCAAATCAAAAGCAGCAGAGACGAGATATGCTGATTTTTATGGTCGTGGTCCAAAACTGCTCAATCCAATAATCTCCATAATACAACTAAAATTCACTTAGACCAGTCATTCAAATACATTCATCAAACTGATCCATCCATCCATTATCTGTACCACTTGTCTGTGCAGGGTCACGGGTACAGGTCACCAGTCCACTGCAGGGCGACATATAGAGACATTCACACACACCTACAATTTAGAGTCAAAGACATGCATGTTAGGTTATAACGTGCACGTCTTTGGAGTGTGGGAGGAAACCGGACTTCGAACCCAGAATCTTCACAGTGCTAACTAACTGCCTCAAAATTATCTGTAAAGCATTAATAAAGGATTATATATATTATAACACATTATAATAGACACTTGTTGTTCAACGCTTTTAACCTCAAAGTCACAACCACCGTCACTTTTTTTGTGTCCCCGGGAAAAACATCTGTTGTGTTGTGAACATGTGAAGCCAAAGCTACTTGATCAGCATCAAACTGAAGACAAACTGAGTGACGAGCAGGTGAACACTGGATGTACACTCATAATAGATAATAAACTTAGTCCACTGTAAACATAAGCAAGCAACTGTTCAGGTCACAGATCGTTTCAATGGCCCCCATGTGAAGGAAATCGTTCAATGCTGGTTTAACCAACAGCTTATCATGTTCAGGAAAGACCGATGATCTGAAGCTACAATTAAATTCAATTGATATAAAGACTGTGGTGTAGTGGGAAATAGCTGTGATGGAAAGTAACTAAATACATTTACTCAAGTAAAATATTGTACCATATATTTTCTGTTACTTTATAGTTCTACTCAACATTTTAGGGGCAATTATTGTATGCCATATTAATTTGATAACTTCATTAATCTACTACTTTACAGTAACAGATTAATGATACAAAATGTAATCAACAAATAAATTATGATGTATTATTACAGATTAAGATAAAACTTCATTGATCCCCGGAGGGAAATTCACAAGCTCTGCTGCAGCCTATAAAGTAATTAAATGATCTCCACCTTTACCCACTGCAGCAGAATATATAGTGTTCTGAAATGGGCCATTATGCATAATACATGCTTTTACTTTTGGCACTTTAAGTACATTTCAATGCTAATACTTGTTTTTTGTCTCTGTGCAGAGTTAATAGAATAAGTTCATCAGCACCTTTAAGGTTCACTGACACTTTTAATTTAATACAAGAAGCAAAGTTTAAGTAAAGTGAGAATTCTGTGAGAGCTAAACTAAGCTAAGCTAAGCTAAGATGCTAGCTGTAGGTCTCTACTGAACAGGTATGAGTGGTGCTGATCCTCTCAACAAACTTAGATGAGGTGTTTTATGATACAGACGGACAGCAAGACAGACAGACAGATACACAACCGGTAGCTTGGAAACCCATGAACTTATACACAAGTATACAAAGGCTGCGCCGTCAATCAAACATCATCTGTCAATGTTCACTAAAGCCTGCAGAAAGTCCACCATCAGAGCTGTGAAAGGAGCCGCGTCGCCCTGATTCAGACGCCCAGAACAAAACATCTTCTTTGACTATGTATCAGTTCTGAAGGCAAAATCAAAACTGCCCGTCCCTCCCACCCTCCCTCCCCTGCTGGATGGATGACTTTGATGGTAAAATGCTGTCAATGCCCATCAAAATCAGTACAAGCATGGGCCTTACACACACAGATACACACACACAGATACACACACACACAGACACACACACACACAGACACACACAGACATACAGACGCTTCAATGTCAACATGAGGAGAAAAATTGAAACAGTATTTTTCTTTCTCCTTAAGCTCATGATATCCAGGAAAATGGGAAAACATTTTCAAACTGAAACACACACACACACACACACACGCTCACACTCTTACACAAAGTGAGTGCTGACCGCTGGAGGCTGAGAATAGATGTTCTAAGTTGGACGCAGTTGATGTAACTATTATTTCTCCTCTTTTCTGCTCTACTCTTCTGGTTCATGTTACACCTATCTCGTCTTCTCTCCCTCCTCCTCCTCTGCTGCTGATGCTCTCTCCTTTCTTTCTATTCATCTGCTCCCTCTCTCAATCTCTCTCTCTCTCCTTCCTCCCCTTTCCTCTCCTCTGACTAGGCTCAACTCACTACAGTATTTTTAGTATTTGTGAGTAGGCGTCGCCAGGTCCTTATGAATTTTCATGGGTTTGTTTAGTGTGTAGGCTGACACGCTGCTCTCTCTCTCTCTCTCCCTCACTTCTTCTATCTCTCTCTCTCTCTCTCTCTCTCTCTCTCTCACACACACACACACACACACACACAGTCACAACAGTTTAAGAACACAAGAGTACATGCAAACGCACACACGTGTTAAGTGTGTAGGCTGACTGCTGGTTAATGAGGATGTTTGGAGTCTTGGGAAGAGCCAGCAGCCTACAGCGAGGCCTGTCAGAGTCGGCACTATCATCCTCATCATCCTCCATCATCATCCTCTCTCCTTCTTTTCTCTGACTTATGTCTCTTGTTTTCCTTCTGACTCCTCTCCAGCCGCAGGGTTGCTCAGATGGAGACGTTCTTAATCCAGGAAATTAATTATCTTCATTTATCTGCTTCATCTCACACCCCTACAGTGTGGCTATATGTGGTAGAACGCCCAACCTCATGTGTGTGTGTGTGCAGCCCTGGGACTATAGCTGTGTATCTGCAGGAATACACACATGTACTGTACGTATGAGTGTGTTATGTGTAGTATGTTACTGCAGGGCTACAAGGAACATGTATTCTACGCCTGTGTTACAGTAATTGCATTACAGGCCGACATGTGGGGCGGCTCAATTCTATTAATTAAATAAGAGGCAGAGGCTTGTTTCTGAGTGTGTGTTGTTACCCCGTCCATTAGTTAGGAGCATATGGATCACGTCAGGAAGAATTAGGCCACCGAGGTCCTCACACCCTGTCTCAGAGGGAGCGACACGCAGAGGAGCACACATATACATACACGCTCTCGTCACAAACAGGCGTATGAAGCTGTGCAGACGCTCTGTTGTGTGATTTGTGATGTTTTCCACGCAGGACATTTCAAAGAAAGTTTGGACGGCTGCAGTGGGACTCCTCACGTCTTTGTTCTCCTCTATCCTGCTCCTCTGGCTACAGCTGGTCTATGGCTTGTGACAGATCCTCCAGCCTCAGCATGTGCTGATTTGCAGCATGCATAAGTGTGTGAGTGTGTGTGTGCGTGTGTGTGTGTGTGTGTGTGTGTGTAAGTGTTTGCCTATGTGTTACTCTCTGCTCCCCTCTCCTGTCCCACTTCAGCCCAGATTAGAGCGTCCGTCTCCTAAGGGAGACAAAAATATAAAAATAAAGCTTTTTACCGGAACACTGATCTAAACACACACACACACACACACACACACACACACACACACACACACACACACACACACACACACACACACACACACACTCATGTAAGGGTGCATTATAAAAGCCTACAGAGAGTAGGACAGAGAGAGTCCGCTCACAGCAGGATCCCAAAAAAAGTCTTTCTTTGAGTAGTCAGCAAATGATGATAGATGATGGCTATTGTTCATCCTCCTCCAGTTTGACATCCACAAATTATCTATACAACTTCTCCATCAGGGTCAAGGGGGCTGGAGCCAGTCCCAGCTGACACTGGGTGAGGGCAGGGTCCACCCTGGACAGGTCGCCAGTCTATCACAGGGATAAATATAAACACAAACAAGCAATTTTGGAGTCACCAATTAACCTAAATGTGCCTGTGTTTGGACTGTGGGGGGAACCTGAACCTGGACCCACACAGGCACAGGGAGAACATGCAAACTCCACACAGAAAGGCCTCAGGCCCAGGGTTTGAACCCAGAATCTTCTAGCTCTGAGGTGACAGTGCTAATCACTGTACCACCGTGCCAACCACAGTTTGACATTTATAGTTTGAAATGCTGCCAGTGCTGCCGGAGGAGTCGTCAGTAGGTCATCAAACTCTATAAAATTCATCCTCCTGAACTCAAACATCTGCAGACACGATCTTTCATTAAAGTTCCTCTTCAGACATGTTTTAAGATACGATTAAAACACGATTCATATTTTGTTTAACATTGTTTACCCACATGAACAACAAAATGGAAACCTGGAAACACATCTGCACTTACTTCCTCATTAAACTGGATCAGGTCTCATGTCCCGCCCTCCACTGCTGCCTGCACTGGGTTGAAAGAGCAGATATCAATACAATTATAGAAAGAAACAAACATCTTTGAGCCTCAGTCAGACCCAGTTAGTGCAGTTAATTGGTTATATTGTATCTCTTGTTAGCTTGTAACTGGTGACTGACAAGGTGTTAGTGGTTGTGCTAATGCAAACTCTGACAAGGTTTTAGGTTTATTTTACCTGCCCTTATACCCCAAGTTGATGGGCTGGGTTCTTTTGGATTAATGATGTACGACGCCCCGGCTGTCTGAACCTGTTTTTATGAGACACTGGTTCACTGCAGCTCCAAGGTGGAAATACAGTCATGGCTTTGGTGACTTATTTCACTCACAATGTCTGTATTATAAAAACTTGATTTTACTCTTGATTGGTCTTTAAGGAGGTGGAAGACTTACAGTTTCTAGAAGGTTGTCTGACCAAAAAAATGTGTGGCTTTTACCATCACTTTCACCCATGTTTCCTGGTCTTCATCAATGGATGGACTGTGAGATGATGTTGAAAACTCTTGACAAAAGCTTGTGAATGAGAGTCTACGTTTATTTTGATAACAACCCAAACAACTTTCTTATTAAATAATGACAGTTGATGAATAATTGGATTTATTAAACATGAATAAACAACAAATTTAGAAGCACCGTGTTTAGCAGAATAAGTCTTATCATTAGATTTAGATTAGGCCCATTTTCACATGCTCACACATAATAGCTGTATTACTGGTTAAATAATTGATAAATACGTTATAGCTCAATAATAGGAGATTAATGGCAACTTTGGTGTATTTTATTCACAAATTTATCACCTTTATATGAGGTTGTCATAATATCTGCAGTTACAAATGTTACTAACTCATTAGAGAAATAGTTCAGTCTTATTCCTCCTTATCAGTTTTATTAATCATTAATGGGGTTGTTATGATTATTAGCCCTTACTAAACAGACAGACAGACAGATCAGCAAGACCCAGACAAGTAGAAAAATGTAACCTTTACTTATTTACAGATTGTACAGAGGTACTGAGTGACAAGGTATTTACAACACAACTAGTAGCTTAGAAACCCCTGAACTTATACACAAGTGAGATACACAGCAGGGAGACCCAGAGGACTACACACCAACACACACCATCCACCTGGTACTATATGTATGTGTGCACACCTGGGCCTACGTAAGAACTGTGCTGCGCCCGGGAACATCTTCCACATGTTCCTCGTCGGCAGCTGGGGTTGTGCTGGAGCCAGGGAGTATAACCCTCCGGGGGCCCCGGTCAGACATGGTGCCGCCCAACCCGGGTGGAGGGCAACATTGGCACGTGTGGCCCAGTGGGTCTAACTCAGGGAAAACTCAGGTGTTGCAGCAAAATAGGTACCACCAGAAACACGAGCACATCATGCAATTTAAAAAATTAAAAAAAATAAATAAATCAAAAGGTTGGTGTAAAAATCTCTGTGATGGTGAACATATAAATCTCAATCTACAGGCTCTCCTAACCACAACAGTACAGACGTAACGTGTGTGTCTGTGTGTGTGTGTGTGAGACTGTATTTGTGTTATATGAGTAAGAGCCAGGCCAAATGTTATGTGTGGGACGAAAGGAAGAGTGTTCAGAAAAGTATACACACACACACACACACACACACATACACCAAAAACAACCTCTAAATACACACATCATCCTGTCTTATATAAATGCCTGCACTGTGCAAAACACACACATACACGCTCGCTCGCACTGAGGTGAAACAGCACAGACTCGTAGTGGAAGAGATCTATGTGGGTGGGAGGGGGTTTGTATTAGCCACACAGGCTGGACTATCATTATTCATTCAGCGTGATTCCGATGAGAGACCCAGCTACGTGTGGCTAGTTTACTGGTGAGCTGACCAGGACACTTAGCTAGTCTGTTAACCCAACAGTGAGGACTGTACAGTGAGGTCCCAACCAACCAAACACAAATAAATAAATGAATAAATAAACAAATTAAAAAATCACACAAGAATCTGAAAACATGCCAGTCTCTTTTTTTTTTTTTAAAGAAGCAGAATAAAAAGCCACATTGTTATTGAAATGAATTCAACACTTAATACCATTCAAATCAAACAAATGAAATCAGTTCTTAACATTTAAAACAAAGATTTCTCTGTACAGAAGTATAATATTGCAACCTGATATTGTGCATATAACTCACACACCAAACCTGTTAAAGTTACCAAAAGAGGGGCAGCGTTCACCGTTCAAAGATGCATTTTTTTGTTTCACACTGTCTTGCATTCTTTGCAGCCATATATATAGATATATGTGTGTATTTGTGTGTGTGAGTGTGAGAGAGAGAGATAGAGAGAAAGAGAGAGAGAAAGAGAGAGAGAATAGAAAATAGAAAGAAAGAGAACAGAGACAGATGCTCAGCTAATGGGATATCAAGTCCTTTTCCCATCAAAATCCGTGTGCTCAAAAATCAATGCCCTTACTCAGTAGATTATGGATTTCTAGAACACTCATACACACATTGCCAGCTTGTCGAGTGTGTGTGTGTGTGTGTGTGTGTGTGTGCGTGTGTGTGTGTGTGTGTGAGTGAGTGTTGCCTCCGTAACGAGTCACTTTGCAAACTCTCTGCGTTGCCACGTGACTCTCTGCTGAGACACAGCGCCGCGTTCTCGCCAACAGAGAGCCACACAAGTACCAGCTACTCTGGCGCTCGTCCACAAGCATTAATTTGATGAGTAAATCTGCAATGGTGATGCACTCAGCCTCTAAATTCACTACGGAAACATTAAAATGGGCCTCCGGCTCTTTAATTCAACATAGAAAGTTATTAGAAAAAAGTTCTGTATCCTACGAGAGCCGGTTGTTGGATCTGATGAATTCTTACGACTACGGATATTAAGTGATTTCCAACAATATGTTGAGTTTTTAAACACCACAACTGAACTTTATTCTTCTGATATTCAATCTACTTTATAGAAAGAAGCAGGGAAGGAGCAAAAAAGCTAAAGGAAGAATTAAGAAAGTAAACAAAAACTTATGAAGGAAGAGGGAGAGGCTTGAATGCCAGCGTAAGCACAGTAAAGGCTTAAAAAAAGAAGAGAAAGATTAAGAGTTAGTGTTGTGTATACTGTTTGATGCTGTACCCTTTATTTAATACTGAAAAACTTCTGACCTCACAATGGATACTAACATAAACTGTGCCCTTAATGTTGCCCTAAAACCCAATGTCAAAGAGAAATAAGAGAAAAGAAAACATCTATCCAGCGAATGACTGAGAATATTCATTATTTTTCAGTATAAAAGTGTTTTTGGTCAAACGTCTGTGTTAGGTGGCAGGATATAAAATCTACAAAGTGCACAAAGAGAAGCTATCTCATAGCCTCGACACACACACCCACCCTAAACTACTATCTTAGACTACTGCGTATGTGCGTGTGTCTGTGTATGTGCATATATATATATTTGTGTGCGAGTGTGTGCACATATGACCCTGTATAGGAGTTTAACTGTAACACAGGGCAGTAGGAAGCATGCAGTATGACCTGAAGGCTAGCTAAGAGAGGAAGCAAGGATGCTATACTGTACTGTCTCTGGATCTAGAAACACGAGAACACACACTCTCATCCTGAGAGGCGTTTTACTGGCGGCCATGTTTGGTCCACTTTTTGGAATGTTCAATTAGCTGACATCAACAGAAACCAACAGTCGTTTGTTTATTTATTCGTCTTTTTTAACTTCCCCAAAAAAACAGACACAGTGCGTGTGTGTTCAAGTGTTTGTACATCTGCGGGCAGGGTAGTATCACACTGTTACACTTCTCAGACCTGTGTCCTGACCAGCTGCCCGCCTCCCAGTCTAGTCTATTACATAGATAGTAATTTCCATTCAAGTCAAGGATTACTCTAGTGTAGTTTACTACTCTTTAAGCCATGCTGGCAGTGCAGTTTGGAGGCTCAGACAACATACGGGTTGACTGTAGAAATCATAGTGCAACAGGAGAGTCCTGGAGAGGGGGCGGGTGTGTTTCGATGACATGAGTGTGTGTGTGTGTGTTGTAATCTCAGAAAGAAATGGGGGGTTTCTGTGTCCCCATCATCTCCAAGAGGCTGGTGAGAGGGCGGGACAGGTCGGCTCTTCCTCCAAGCGCTCCAACGTTATCTTCCATCAGATCCCACTGTACAGTGTCTCTCTTATTCCGCCAAGATTTCTATTTGTCTTGTCAGACATATTGTCCGTTTTTGCCTCATTGCCCACAGCTTGAGGCTAGTACACACACTCACACTGACACACACTCTTCATCTTGTATTGTGCCTCCAGGTGTCCCTGTGGCCTCAACCCTGCCCTATAGAGTGTGATAAAGAAACAATGATTTATTTACTCAGCATCACCAATAACCTTTTAGTCCGGAGCAAACCTTCCCGTCTTTCACCTATGTGTGTGTCTGTCTGTGTGTGTGTGTTTTTGTATATGTGCTTAGAATCAGAGCTGCCTGGTCCGATCACACACACACCCCTTCCTTGCATGCGTGTGTGTTAGTGTGTTTCAGTGAGAGTAAGCGTGTTGCGTGTGACTCTCAGACGTCAGACTCGATGCTGGGCATGCGGCGGTAGAGCCGAGGCCGGTTGCTGCCCGCGCTGGAGGCTCGCGGCGCTGTCACGTAGCTCATTGGCTGAGAGGCAGCGGGTGGGACCATGTAGGCCACCACAGGGGGCTCCTGCTGAGGGTAGAACACTTGTTGGTCGATGTGGCCGCCATGCTGGTTAACTTGATGGTTGCCATGGTTACCAAGGGTCAGCGACATCGGCATTCGCTGCTTGTAGAGCTCGTGGGCAGAGCTTCTCTGTGGCATGCGTGTGACAGCCTGGGAGGCAGGATCTCGCTGCGTTGTGCCGGGGGCTGACTGGAGGAAAGGGTTGTGTGAGGGCCGATCGGGGAAGAGACTCTTTGAACGCCGGGGGAGGGGCATTGGGGCGTCCAGACTGTGGTGGTGGGATGGTGACGGAGATGGGGGGCTGCGGCTGCTGAACGGACGATCAGAACGCATTGTGAGAACATTAGCATAGGCCCCCTCGTCCAGGGTCAGCTCCCTCTCCCTATCTCTGTCGGGCAGGCTCAGTCCCCGCAGGTGAGTGTGTGGCTGTGACTGCCGCTCGGGAATGCTGTCCGGAATCATGTTTTCATAGGAGTGCTGACGGCTCAGCTGGAGGTGCTGAGCCGATGAGGAGGTGGGGAGAGGAGATGGAGAGGGAGAGGAGGGCTCAAAGTGGCTGACCAGCCCGTCCCCTTCGCCCACCAGGCCCAGCTCGCTCTGGGGAAGGTAATGTGTAAACATGTCCCCGCTGTGTGGGTGAGTGTGTGTGTGGGAGTAGTGTGAATGGAGGTGGTCTTCACTGATGTCGTACAGGTTTCCCAGGTGGGCGCAGGCATCACAGCGAGCCTGTGGCGAGCGAACGGTGTAGAGGCCGGAGTAACCAGTGAGCTTGGTCAGACAGGAGCGACAGTGACCAGGCCTGACGCCTTGTGTCCCTGTACCTGCACTGGGTGCATCAAATGAACCTCCAGCCTTGTCTTTCACACTAAAAGGGAGAGAGGATGACAAGGATTATACAAAAAAAAAAAAAAAAAGACAATAAAAGCACCTGAAAATGTTTTTGGGTGTATTTTGTGATGATGAATGTGCTACCTGCTGTGCGTGTAGGTGCTGTATTTCTTGTCCTTCAGGGAGTGCAGGTCAGCCTCGGCGCTGTGACTGTGATGCAGCAGGCTGGCGCTCAGCTGCAAAATAGGTGCGTCCCCCTGGTGCGAGTGTGTGTGAGTGTGTGAGTATGTGCTGTCAGGTGGAAACAGGTCAGGAGGGTAACTGTGGTCGTCACCTCCCCCCTGGCTGTCTCGCTGGTAGGGGGGAGCTGACTGGAGACTGGCCTGGTCTGAGTCAATGGAGTAGATCTTGGTTCCTCCGCCCCCACCTCCTCCTCCTCCTCCCCCACCCCTCTTCCTCAGCTGATTGATTGGCTTAAAACCGCCCCTCGCCGCCATGGAGTCAGAATCTTTGTGTGATTGCGGCCGGCTGGAGCACTCTGAGATGTCTGAGTGTGGCGGCTCTTCGGGCAGGTAGCGCTGGCTCTTCATTGGTGGAGGGCCAGGTCCAGATGCTGGGGCGGGGCTTTGGCCAGGGCCGGGAGACACAACACTAGGCTGTGTCTTCAGTGTCTCCACACTTTTCTTCCACAGGGCTCGAGGTTTTGATGCAGGGCAGGCCGGCCCCGCCAGGCGGGTCTTACCATTGTCATTGGTGATTGACAGCTGAGGCTTGTTGGGGCTGGTCTGATGGGCAGGGGGTTTTTGTTGCGCAGGAAATGGCGCAGCATTGTTAAGGAGGTTTTTGTGTCGCCCGGACAATGACAGGAAACCCTGTGGACCAGCGGCGTTGCTATAGAGACCAGGACCCTTTGGAGGCAGAGTATGGAGTGAGTTACCTAGGAGACAAGAAGAGATGCACCTCAGACAGCAGATACGATAGATGGATGTTTGGATGGATGCTCAGGCAGTTGGGTAATAAATTATCTATTGCTCTGGCACACCGTGTACACCACCTAATGTCTTTCTAATCATGCGGCGAGCTCATGCATGACAGTCAATGCGATTAAAGTCTGGAGGCCACAACAAGGTGAAGGCAGTCACCTTTACTGATGCACTGACTGTACGGAAGGGCAGGGCAACCTCTGCATGTGTGAGGAATTTAATCACAGGTGCCGCAGGTGGAATCTTTGACTTTTGTTTTAAATGTAATGTAAAATATAGTTTACTGCATGCAACAGTATTATAGTACCTTTCCCTGACATCACATCTAGGATGCTAGGCTGCAAGAGGACAGTGTTGCGTTTGGGAGAAGACAAAGCAATGGACTTGGCCGACTTGAGCAGGTGCAGCATGTTGGCTTGAGGACTGAAGTCCAGTTCTGGAGCCTTCTTCTTCATATCTATGTGAACACCGTGAATACAGCTCCATATACCCTGTGAGGAGGAGAGGAGAAGAGAGGAGGGGAGAGGGGAAGAGAGGAAAGCAAAGGAGAGGAGAAGAGAGGAGAGGAGAGGAGAGGAGAAAAGAGGAGAGGAGAGGAGAGGAAAGCAAAGGAGAGGAGATGAGAGGAAAGCAAAGGAGAGGACAGGAAAGGAGGGGGGAAAGGGAGGGG
>CM076650.1:5942065-5973151 GCA_038496675.1 Rachycentron canadum | reverse complement strand
GGGGGGGGGGGCAAAGGAAAGGAGGGGGGAGAGGAGATAAAATACAAGACTTAATTGTCAATCCAATGACTTAACCAAAAAAAAAAGTTCAAAGTTGCAGCAGACTAATTTCCTTGCGAGGTAAATCAGAGGAGACCTCTGCATCCTCTCCTCCAGTGAGTTTACAGCAAACCTTAACCTCATTTTGTTTTGTAATGTGGCTAGAAGAGATAATCTCCCCTTTCTTAGATGAACTGCTTAGACGGCGCCTAGAAAATTAAATTTAGGTGATGATGTCACTGGAGGGAGCCTTTGAGTGCAAGGAGATGTTCTTCCTAGAGCCACTTAACCTCCAGCATCGCTGCTCTAACAGCATGCACACACTGAGAGACACACACACACTCACGCACTCACATTGCACTCTTTTTGTAAAACACTTAATGTGTGAAATGCTGCTCGTCTGGAATAAAAGCCCTGCCTAACACAGAGACATGACATATGAATAATGAAAAAATGGTCTGTTGGGGTGCGCCCACTTTGGTTTTGTGTGTATACATCTAGGTTTGTTTGTGCGTGCATTTGTCTATCTCTGTGCCTGTGTGAGTGTGTGGTCAAGCCTGTTCCTCACCTCAATGCACCTGAGTAAGTCAAACTATTTGTAACTTTGTCAGACCAGACTTGTGCATATGAGTGGGTGAGAGAGGAAAAGAGTTGTGTGTGCTTTGTGCGTACGTATATGAGCGTGTGTCCACGTTCTCATCCTCTTTGCTGTTTGATTCCTCTATCCTTTCATCCATATGCGTAGCCGTAAATTCATCTCAGCCTGGCTACATAATCACACTATCCCCCTCTTTCCTTTTATCACACACACACACACACACACACACACACACACACACACACACACACACACACACACACACACACACACACACACACACACAGACTCCTTCTGTTGTGTCTCACAAATAAACACATATACACATGTCTACAGATTCTTCAGACACTCACACAACTAAATGCCCTTTCTGCATGTTCTTGCATCTGAAGAACCATGAAGATTAGGCAAATTCGACAGATAAAGGATTAAAAATCATCTGCTTTGTTTGAGATGCAATTTCTGTGCACAACAAGACAAGCAACAGACTAACTGCTTTTGTAATTTACTGTGTGTGAAGTTGAATTGATGTTGTTAAACAACACAAAATGCTCACCGCCTTGTCTTCAAAGTTGCAATAACGCACTGAGGTTTTTCTTCTGTCATTTCGCTGCTTCAGTATGTAAACGTATTAAAACAATTTGAAATATAGTTTAGTTTTGTTTCTCACGCTGAGTCTGTGTATTTAACTCGCTCTCACTTCATCTCACTCCTTTTTCGAGCAGTTGGCAAAGTCAGTTTAATGTTTCAACGTCAATAACTTGACAAGACATTCCCATCTCAAGTCTTGATATTGATATTGCAACAACCAGTGATTCCTTACAGTCTGAATCAATGCTGCACATTAGTTGTTGCACTCTCGAGGTAGGTGTTTGATCAGTGGAGTCTGGCACAACAACTGAAAATACTACTTCAAAAGCAGAGCGGGCAAAATTATTCAAAACGCCTCCTTTCCTCACCCTGCTGATCGTGAAGAGCAGACCTGGCCTTCCAGAGCAGACGCCAGTGAAGCAGTATCTCAGCCTCCAGTAAAAAAGGTGCTCAGAGATAAAGGTGAGGATGGAGAGGCCCATTGCCGTGGCCAGCATGTAGAAGACCCCCGCCATATTGTCAACGTCCAGCTGGCTGGACATCACCTCGTTCTTCTCGTTGTGGCAGATCCCAGTCAGCCACTGGGCCTCCAGCTCCTCCATCTCACCTTTTGGAACGTTGAAGAAAAGGTTAAGTGACAATTGAAGATGGAAACAGGAGGTAGAGGAGTAGAAGGAGGGAGGGGATTAGGCAGTAGATGGAATAAGATAGGTGTGGTGGGAAAAAGGGTGTATCATTACAAGGGAAGATGGAGGGGAAAAGGGAGGAGGGAAGAGAGGTAAAGTAGTAAATAGATCGTAATGGAAAGGAGACAGGAGTTGGAGTGAAAAAAGGGTTGTGGGAGGAGGGGGAAGAATTGATAGTGATGGAGTGATAAGTAAAGATGGGGGGAATTATTATCAGACTGAGTGTATTTGCGTGTCCGAGTATGTGCGTGTGCTTCAGCATGCAGGTGTTTGCCCTGAATAAAAAGGCCGGGTGAGAAGCGAAACACGCTTTAGTGGTTTCAGCAGTTTGATTTCTGTCTGGCTCATTCTCTTTCCTCCATTCGCACCCTCTCACATCTTATTATACAGAACAATCTGGAGGAGTAAACATATCAGGACACAGTGGGCACACACACACACACACACACACACACACACACACACACACACACACACACACACACACACACACACACACAAACACAAACCCACACAGAGTAATGATGATGAAATGGTGTGTTAAGACTAGCCCCTGATAGCTTTTTGACAGAGGGAGGGAGGACAGAGGGAGAGTGCTGGGGGAGGGGGTGGAAGGAGGGAAAGCTGAGCAATGGCACAGCTGTAGTGACACTAAAGGCCTGCAACAACCTAGAAACTTAAAACTTCAGAGCAGCGTGACAGATGGAGTAGAACGAGTATGTGTCCAAGTGCCTCACCATCTCCTATGATGCCCAGAATGGCCAGATCAACGAGGCGTTTCCAGTAGGACCCTTTCTGCAGGGCGATACCGTAACCGGTGGTAGCGAAGATGTAACCGCTGCCGATGGTCACCAGCTTACAGCCGTCATCTCTGCCGGCCATGTAGTTCAGCACTGCGGCGTCGTAGATGAAAGCGTCCAGCTTTCTGTAAGAGAAGAAGAGTCTGGATTTACAGTCTAGAACAGTGGTTCCCACCCCTTAAAGGATTACAAGGGATTGTGAAATGATAACCATGAAAGGACAAAACCTAAAAAAAATTTATGTCTGCAGTCGATTTTCTGTGAGCTTTCATATTAATTGTTAAATTCTAGATAGTTGTACATACTGAGGCCTCTAAAAACCTTTCAAATGACAGTTGGGAAGCTCAAAACTTATACCGACAGTGTTGATGGTTCAAAAACATTAGACATGCTTTAAAGGAATAGTTCAGTATTTTTTACATAGTTCATGTTTTCATGTGTTTCTGTTTGGCTGTTTGTTCATCTGTAGGATTATGCAAAAAGTACAGATTTGTGCCAAACTTGGTGTGGATCTTATTAAGATCACTTTCTGTCATATTGTGAGACATTCATTTCATCAATTTTTTTATGAAATGTTGGATTTCGTTGTAAAAAATCTGACATATTTATGGTGCTGACATCTATGACAATGCAATTTGGTGCAGATCCAGAGAATAATCTGGGCACAGATTATTATCCAGATAGTTAGATCTAGATAATAATGTTAATAATGTAGTAATTATTTACTAGATAATACATAATCTAGATGCATAATAAAAGTGGATAACAACCTGGATAGGAAAGACATGTTGGCTTGTTTGGCCGAGAATATGTGTTCTACTTAGTGCCATTCTAGTTGGGAAATACAGCACCAGTCAAATGTTTGAACACATTTTCCCATCATACTTTTATTCACTTTCTTACAGGGAGTTAAATGAGAAGATCAATACCACTCTCGTATCTGTCAGTTAAATATAAAGCTGCTATGGAAACTCCAGGAGCTAACTGCACCTCCTGGAAAAAGTCCAGCACGTAAACAACTCTAAAACCACAACCCGTCTCTTTTACTCCTCCATTTTTTATGGATTAAGGAAATTATATATAAAAGTTAATTAGTAAGTTTCATAGGTGTTAATTGGCAGATTATTTTATTTTAAGAAAGCACCAGTCTTGCAGTTTTACTCTATTTCCAGTCGTCATGCTAAGATGGCTGATTGTAACTTCATATTCATCTGTTTTAATTAAACACGTGTGTGATTACACTGTATTTGTGATAGGTCTTCAATTGATGGAAAAACAGGGAAAGACATGACATTCAAATCGCCAGACAATTACACTCAAACTTCACCACTGACAATTGTGTACATACAATGTAGTGACTGTAACAATGTTCCTCAGATCCATAAACAAACCACTTGGATTACCCACAATGCTCTGGTTCCTTGGAACTGGATTTTCTCATGCAAATCAGATTTGGACTCAGGCTATGACTGAGACTACTCTCCAGTGTGCGTGCTGGAAGAGTAAATATTCACGCACAAGAGGATGTCTTTGTTCGAGCAGAGCTACACTCTTTCACTTGCAGGTTTTGTTATTATTCTGATGTGACATAGTGAATTCAAACCGATCCCCCTATGTGGGTCTGAAACCTCTGAGCTCAGCAAAAACACAAGTTTGATGTATGACTCTTAACCAAACACAATGTAACCAGGACTTGATGGAATTGCCCTATATAACAGCAGAGCCCTGTTTTTAACTTCATTATGAAGGAAAAAAGGTTTTATATAACTCAAAGAATTCACCCTGCTGCTGATCAATCTGCCCCAGGCCCTCAAAATATGTATGCAGAAATATAAAACACTTTGAATTAAACTGTTCACCACAGGGCATAAGTTAAATGAATACATCTGGTGTTGGAATAGTTAGAATTTTGTTCCTACACAGAGAATTCAAGCCTAATATTCATCCACGTATGTGTACACTGCTTTTGAAAACAATATAGATCCATTGTGGTTCTAAAACTTTTTCACACCAACAACCTCTAAACTAACAAAAATTAGATCATGGACCCTCTGGGTTATAACCTTTTAATCATATATGCTGTCATTGTGTTATTGTGGCTGGAAATATAGTGATGATATATTGCTGGTGACCCCTAGAAACCAATGCCATGTTAGGAACCATTGCATTACAGTATATGCAGTGTTTTACATGTGTTTTATAAGCTAAAGCCTATTTTATGACTTCACTGACATTTTGACTGCTGCGTTTACTTTTTATTTTGTCCAAACAACCTTTTTTTTTTTTAGAATTCAATTAAACACTGATGATTCTGCTGAATATGTTCAGTATACAGTTTTGATGTTGTGTAAACAAAGCCTCATATAAGAGATATGAAAAAACACACCCCATCTATTTGATATGCAGTATCAATAAAATAATTGCAGAAAGGGAAAAGCAAAAAGTAAAATTATGTTTGGGGAAAGTACTTTAAAGATCAAAGCACACAAAACTAATGAACAAATAAAAGCACTGCAGCCATCCCTCCATTAGCGTATGTTTAGGACAGAGAATAAAGGTGGCAAACTCCAGAACAAATTACACTCTCTCTGTTTTGGCAGCTCCTTCTTTCCAGCAGTAACACGACTCTATAATGAGCACTTGCAGACAACCTCTGCATTTTACCATCAGTGACAGAAACACTCAGCACAGTTACTGCAGCATTTTAGCATGAGCTGGTGCTGGGACCCATGGGGCCGGTTTCTGTGATGCAATGTCTTTTCACATGTTCTTAAGCATGCTGTCTACAAACAGAATTACCCTCTCAGGTATAATAACCCTCAACTTGATATGAGTTGGTGTGACAAGTTTACAGTACCCAGTCTTGAGGCTGATCAGTGCATCCTGGACGCCGTTCTGATGGTATTTGGTCATGTACTGATGCATGTCTGGGTAGTTCTTTCTGATGTTGCGCTCTGTGCTGCCGTTAGGAACCGTCCCAAAGCGAAATGGGGGGGAGTAGGAGTATGGACTCTGAAACTGCAGGGAGAAAAAGAAGGAAAAGAGAGACAGATAGTTTGAATAGGAAAGTGATAGGAGGATACAAGGAGACAAAAACAAAGAAGGAAAAACAAGGAGACTCAAAGATGAAGAAAAGGAATGTGAGACAGAAACACAAGTCAACATAGAAGAAGAACAAAGGGAGTCCAAGTAAAAGAGGGAGAAATAGTATTAAAGTGAAGGAGAGACGCGGGGTGAGGAGGGAGGGGGAAGAGTGGACAGTGACAAGAAGAGACAGAGGAGAAGGAGGAGGGAGAGACAGTGGAGTGGACTCATCAGTCATCATCATTGTGTGTCCAGTCTAGCGTAAGACTGGCTGAGGTTCTGCTGACACTGCCAGCCTCTGCGAACTACACAACCATACACATTCAAACACAAACACGCACACGTCTTTGATCTATGCAGTTTGTGTGTGTGTGTGTGTGTGTGTGTGTGTGAGTGTGGGTCTGCTGTGCTGGCAGTGTTAGTGTGGTGACAGCTACGGCCAGAGGGTTTGGGCTGCTGAAGCCCAAGGGCGCTCCCCGGAGAGTCCTGTCTGGCCGCAGGGCTGGCATCCATTACAAGAGCAACCCTGACTGTGAATGCATTTAGTTTCTTCTGTGTGTGCGCATGTATGTGTGTTTCTGTGTGTCCATATGTGTGTAATCCCACCTTCTTGTCAGACAGTCCAGTGACTTGGTCCACGAACTCTTCCTGGATCATGAAGGCAGCTAGGTTGGCAGTGTAGGAGGCCAAGAAGATGACGGCAAAGAAGGCCCACACTGATACGATGAATTTACTGGTGGTGCCCTTTGGGTTCTGCACGGGTACTGAGTTGTTGAACACCAGACCCCACAGCAGCCATATGGCCTTACCGATGGTGAATGATGGACCGTGTGGGTCTGAGAGAGAGACAGGGAGAGAAAGGCAGTGGAGCAGAGGGAGTAATAAAAAAGAAAATGTGACAAAAAAGAACAATGCAGGCAAAGGTGTATGAAACCAGAAATTCAATTTTTCTAGCTGTTGGTATTGGGCTGATATTGGAGCTAATGCAGCAGTGTACATTACAATACACATTTTTGTTTTTCCCCTGAAATTCATGCCTTAACGGTGCCTTTCAAGCAGCTGAAATAAATCAGAAAAAGTATCAGTACAGTGTTTTTCTATGTTTTGCGACTCATCACAAACCATCTTAACCACATAAAATCATCCCAAAGAAAAACTGCAATAAGGGCCTCATGTTTCCATTTGATGCATTTGGTATTAAACTGGTGTTGTATAATATTGTTGTTTAGATGGAGGAGGAGACTTTTTCATTTAATATGAGGAAGCACTGTAAAAACTGTGACAGTATTACTGGCTTTACTTTTTGTTTATGGCTATGGCTGACACATTCAGTGGTCATCATGGAGAACAGGCCTTTGTTTGGGTTCACAGGTCACATATATCAACCTTCAGTTTTAGCAAGGCAAAGCTACAAACAAATGTCAGTAAATAAGTAGAAAGTATAAAATATTTGTATGAAAAAAGAAAAAGAAAAGAAAAGAAAAAGCAGTGGAGAGGTTTGTACTTCTAACGTCAGCATCTCACACACAGGGTGGAAACTTTATGTGTTTTCTGCTCTGTATGTGAAGATAGATGTTCTCAAAAGCATCTAATTTTCACAGTGTCTTTGTCTTCCCTCACTACTGGTATCACTTGTTCACAGATTTTATTCATAGTCTCTCTCTTTTTATTTCTTCTATAAACATAAACTAAACTACCTCTCTCATTATGTAGATTTATTTTTAAGTTTAAAAAGGTTAATTCACAACTACGAACTTTAGAATCATTTGTGAACATCACTTTCTAAGATCAAAATCTTATTGACCCACAACTTGATCCTGTAGAGATGCTGCATGTAGATTTTTAAAAACTGACGCACCAAAACCTGCAAGTCAAAGGGTCAACCATCATCCAAATTTCACTTGAATTTGTAAAACAACAGGCCTGTTTATTTCAGAGTGGGCTGTAACTGCAGAGATGTACCACTGCAACACAATTTGATTTTCCAGCCTGGAGCAGCAATGCAAGCTGAAGTGACCTCCAAACTAGATTCAATCATTTTGTTGATTTTTTTGCATTTCAGATGAAAATGTTTGCACACAGGGCAAAGTCGTTGGCTAACTATTGAAGGAATCATTTGACATTTTGGTGAATTTACTTTTTTGCTGAAAATTAGGTAAAAAAACTGATACCACTCTCATGCCCTATATTGGGAACATGAAGCAACAGTCAGCAACTGATTAGCTGAGATGAGCATAAGGACTGAAGACTGATGATTCACCAACAATCTCACAGAGGTGACTGGTGGACTGAAGAAACACTCATACATAACTACATACAACCATAATATGCCCTTTTACATAGATTAAAAAAAAAAAAAAAAAAAGCTCATTAGCGAGCTTTAAAAGTGTAAAAGACCTTGTTACCCTCATTCACCCTCTTCCAGTCTGTATGCTAAGATAGCTAACTGGTTATTGTCTTACAGGCATGAGAGTTGCTCTTCTTAATACTCTCCACTAGATAATGAATAATTCTATTTCCCTAAATGTGGAAGATACACTATTCTCCTGAAAGGAAAAACTACTGGTTAAGGAAATTTTAGTTAGGAAATTTCATGGTTGGCATTTGATGTTCAATCAATGTGTTGATGATGATGAAAAAATAGTCAACTGGAATACATTGCACAGATTTACTGAACCATGTTCAGAAGTGTTCACGATAATTAGTCACGTTCTACACCTGGATAAGTGCAGTTCATTTAAATGTTAAATTAAGATTAATGTTGTGTGAACACAACATTAATCTCCAATTCTCTGCCATCAGTGCTAGCTCCAGGTTCAGATTTTTGATGATGCCTCAGATTACAGTTGATTTGGTGACTAGCTTCGGGACAGAGAATTTTTAGTGCTCTGTAACATTAACTTAACCGTCTAAAGTCACATTAATGATAGGTCACAGGTTTTGCCTCAGGGGGAGCTTGGAATCGTGCTTCTTGCTCTGGGGAGAAACGATTGGTGTGATATTCCTGATCGTGTGTGTGTGTAAGACTACCTTTGCCTTGGGCCAAGTTGCGGTTGAAGCCCAGCGGACTGACAAACTCAAAGAGGAAAACGGCGATGGCTGTGACGATGAGCAGCATCACAAACATCATCACCCAAACTGATGCACTGAAGGGCTCTGAGAGGATAGAGAGAGAGAGGGAGAGAGAGTTCAAATTGAGCACACAAGACTGTGGAGGAGCAGGAGATGCATTAAAAGTGAGGTATGGAAAGAGAAAGAGGAGATAGACTCGCAGAAGTAAAGGAGAAGAAGCCAAAAAAAGAGAGAGAACAGGGATGAGGGAGAGATAAAACGAGGAAAAGATGATAGAGAAGACATAGAGAGGGGGAGAAAGGGAGACAGACGAAGTAAGGGAGAGGAGGGGAGGAGAGGGAGAGTTAGTCACAGAGAGTTTGACGGAGCACATTTCCATATTTCTCATTATTCCCTTGGATGAGAGCTGAGAGAGGGAGAGGCCTGGGGCGGGGGAGATGGTTGAGGAAGGGGGGAGAGAGAAGGAAGGAGAGAGAGCGATCTGAGTGATCTGATGTGCCCTGCTATGGGCATGTGTATGTGATCTATTTGTGTGTGATCTGTGCGTGTGTGTGTGTGAGTATGCATGTGTTCGGTGTGTAGCAGGGCAGGAGTTCAGAGAGCGGGATGAGTACCAGAGACACTGAACCCAGACAAATTGTGTGTGTATGTGTGTGTATGTATGTGTATGTGTAAGTATGTGACTACCAGGGTCAGCGAACCCTGAGAGATTGTGCGCTGAGGTGCCTCTAATATGAGTGTGAGAAATACTGAACCGTCACTGATACCCTGGCCCAGGCTCAACACACAATCACTCACACACACATAGAATACGTTTTCATATAAACACACGCACACACAATGCATTCACCCCTTAACATACATATAGCCAAAGCACATTCATTCTCCACACACTCTTGATTTAATACACAAATGTCCTCATACATTCGTGCACTGTTTTTTTTTTTTCTTACACACATGCATACTGACACATGGCTTCATACACAGGGATCAACACACGCATGGTCCAATACATCCCCTCGCTCTATGCTTCGCTCCAATGACAATACAAGACATTAGACAAGCACAGAGGAGCGCTTCAGTTTCTAGTCATCTGAACAACTGGAGGAGAGGAGGAGGAAGGAGAAGAGTGGAGAGGAGGCGAGTATCAAGACTGCTTTGTCTGAGCTGACTTTTCAAAAAACAGCTGGCACGCTCCACTTCCTCTGCTCTGGTAGAAATATTAATGTGCTTAGGGTGTTGAGGCCCAGATAAAGTCAGAGTACAAGTGGAATTTGGCCAGCATATACTGTCTGAATAAAATATTCCATTTTATGTGCAGGATTTTGCCAACATGTAAGCACCTCCCTATTTTTTGCTCCCAGCAGTCGGGTCGCTGGGGGACAGACAGAGGAAAAAAAAAGAGAAGAAAGGGGAAAAAAAAGAAGATAAATTTATTGTTGAGGAAGACAAAAGGAAAGATAGATTTACCAAGGAAGGCAGAAGGGGAGACGGTCCCATTGCTACGAGACACCATGACGCTGATGCCAGTCTCAACAAAGGGCACAGAGAAGTCAATGACCTCTGACCTCTCCTCATTGATGGTCAATGAACCGACTGCCATTACTGCCTTTTTATACACCACCTGGAAGACAGAGAGAACAATAACTATATTGAGTCCATGACTCACTGTCTACACTGACAGATATAAATACAGTGTGCTCGGTAAATATTTGGAAAACGTCATACGTCATTGATATATTCCTCCTTTTTACTTTGGATGTGAAATACCACAGTGACTGAGGGTATGAATGCAGAATGTCAGCTGTAGTTGGAGGGCATTTTCTGGTCATATCAGATGAAAAGTAAATATACAACCGTCTTTTTATTGTGCCACCATTTCTAGGTGTCTGAATGTATTCTGACAGACTGAGATTCTGCTCATGAAGCCGTTGTTTTTATTATGTCGTAAAACGTTTTTTTTCTCTCCAGATTTAATTGTCTAAAGGCTTCTAGCTGTCTGCTCCCATAAACAGCACCACAATCTATGGACAATATTGTAAGGTACCATTATCAGATGTTTTACATTTCAGTTTCACCCTTTAAGGATATCACTGTGACAGCACTTAGCCTTAATTTAATCTGTGTTTGAATAAATCATTTCCAGAAAAAATAAACACTAGCGATCAAGTAAGCTTCAAGGAATCCCACTCCTGTTGAAGAGCTCCTTAATCTTTACTTTAAAGCAGAAACATAAAGTATTATTGACTGTATAAATTACAGGAATAAATCAAAGAGTGTGACTTAATGATGATGAATTAGCTTTTAGTGGTGACTCACAAGTGATGGTGTTTGAGAGAAGAAACAGAAACAGACATCAATGATGTTAAACAAACCTTTTACAGCATCAGGGAACAGTATATACTATATCTTCTAATGTCGCAATATGTATGAAAAGTATAAAAACTATTTAAAAGCACCTTCATGTCCTGTGGTGATCTGAGTTTGCTGGTGGGGTGACAACTTTTGTTTACAGTTGGATCACAGATTGTGACTTTAAAGGATAAATCTGACAATACTGTGTATTTTTTAAGTCAACAAATTCCATGTAAAGAACAAAACCAACAATAAAATTAACCTTCTATTATATATTGTTTGTGTATCCAAAGCCTGGGGTCTTATTCTTACTGTATTGTTGTCCAAAAGCTATTAAAAACGCATCAGTGAGATTCACTGATGCACAGGGTGACATGTTCCTTCAAGAGCATAAACATGGGCAGTGTTGTGTATTTTGCATCGATCCCAGATATACAGCAGTTTTCTTTTTTTGTTAAAGAAAAAAAAAAAATTAACCTGTATATTAATGACTTTTAAAGATTTGCTAGGAACAAAGGCTTAGGTCTGAGCGCCAAAGATTTCATGGTATTTGTTGAGAATAAGAAATATATAACGACACATTTATTAATTATTACATTTAGTGATAGATCCATATAGAACTTAACTGTAAGGAGGAGCAAACAATGCAGTTAAAACATTGAGTGGTGGTACTTTACAACTCAACAATATAATTTTCTTAAAAAATTATAACTAAGTGTAGGAAGGACTTTCGCTATTTTGAGAAACACTGTTATTTGCTTTCTTTACAAGATTTAGGTATCAGAATCGATTCTACCTCACCTGCCTCTTTTCTGTTTAAGCAACAGTCATCTTAATTTAGCATAAAGATCTGAAGCTACAGCTGGAAGGCTTGTTCAGGTGCTAGTTGGTGGATCTTTGCACATTTGCAAAGACCTGGACTAGATGTTGCCCTAAGTATCCAGCATTTATGCTAATCTAAGCTAATGGAGCTGGCTGGAGGTATTAATACTCACAACTAACTAATACTATTATTAATTACTATTACTTGCTATTATTACTGATCTACTAATACAATACTAATGTCAAACAATCTCTTAAAAGCATTTAAGAGAAGGCCAGAGAGGGTGTAGTAGTAGCAGAAAGACAGGTAGGTAGTACCTCTCCAACCATGCCGTTCCAGACATTGTTGATCTTCTTGCCGTGTTTTCCATTTGTGACCAGGTAGAGGTCGTAAGTAAACTTGACGTTCCTTGCTATCTTCTTCAGAATGTCAATGCAGAAACCTTTGCAGCACTGCTTAATGTAGGAACCTCCTGATGTGCTGTTACTGCAACACACAAACACACAGACACAATTAGGTCGTATATATTTTTTTGATAACAGAGGACATTTCAGTTATATACAAGCGAATGTGTGGTGTGTGATTGTAACTGTACTCCTGCTGCCTGCTCATTCCACATCTGCTGGTTCCATCAAACTGTAAAACTAGAATTATAACAGTGCAGTGTAACCATAAATACTGCTGAAGGGCAGACAGAGCTTGTACGTGTGTATGTATATGTATGTGTGTGTGTGTGTGTGTGTGTGTGTGTGTGTGTGTGTGTTTGTGTGTGTGTTTCCCTTAGTGCCAGCTATCCAAACCAGATGAAAACACAGGGGTACTGAGCAGATGCTGCTGGGCTTTAAATAGAGCTGGGCTCTGCAGAACAACCAACCCACATGATTAAAATATCAGCTGTCCTTCCCCTCGTCTCTCTCCTCATTCTTCCACTCTGTCCTTTTCCTCCTTCCTCCTCTGTGTTATTCTTCTGCCCATAAGGAGGTAGTTCTCCCAAACTCAGAGCATACCTACATATACCACAGCCACACAGGCAGGATGCACAGAATGGAAACGGATGTTTAAGTAAACTTTCTTGACAGCTATCCCTGAGGACGTTGGAACAGTGAACTACAACTGAATTGTTGAATCAAATGATTCTCATAATCTATTAAACCCTACCAGCATTTTCAAAAGCATTGCCATGAAAACTTAATTCTGCTCCCATGTCAGCCATCTTTGATGTAGCATGTATGGATTGGAACAGTTACTCCGTGACCTTTTCACTTGCCATTTCAGCTGACTCAAATTCAAGAGAAAGTTCATAAAGAACGAAGGGATTCACACACAGAGAACACAGAGACCGACCGTCAAAGAACTGAAACATCAAAGCATTAAAAGATCTTTTAACAGCAGTCAACTGTATCTGTGGCACAGCATACAGTTATATACAGTATATACATATGTGTGTGCGAGTCTACGTATGTATAATGTGAGCCCCAGGTGTTCTAATGCACACATACTGTATACAGAAACTCTTCCCAGCTGAGCCCTCTCTTTGTCCTTATGTCACTATGTAAACACACTCACATTTGCACACACACACACAGTGACAATGACGAACTCCCTGAGGTACGAATACAGTACATCTGTTTGATTCACGTCATAATTGTATCAACACAAAATAAAGTGGAAGTAGTGGCTGAGTAAATGTAGCACTTACGGATGGCTGGGTGTATCTACGCATGTATGGACGCACGGCTGGCTGGATGCAGAGGCAGCAAATGTAACGTGAACAAAGGCCTAGAAGAGACTAGTCATCTCGCCCTGTGACTACGTAAGACTTCTGCAGCGATCGCTCCAGAGAAAGGTTGAGAAATCCCGGGTCAGGTCACAAGTTAAACTTTCAATGCGCAGTGATTCAGTCGTCTAATTGTCCGTGCCTACAGTATGTGTTGTCATGACTACATGGATCAGAAATTCGACAGTTGTTGTGGTGCATCTCGTTCTCTCTGAGTCGCCCTGACAGAAAAGCTTTTAATATGGTGGATTCCATATATTTAAAAAAAGTCTATAGATCTTCAAAGAGAGGAAAGAAAGAGAAAAAGACTGTCCTGTCAGATTCTATCCTCCTCTATCTAATCCTAATGATTATCCTGAACAAATTTAACTATTTTCTATTGTCTAGTTGAAATGTTGACATTCATTGAATTTACCACAATAATACTGTCAGTCATGAGTAGAATACTTTAGAAAAGATGGATTTTAGTGCAGTGGCTACCGATCAACCACAAGCACAATACTGATGCAGATACTGAGCCGGTGACAAATAAATCTGCAGCAATTATGATTAATATTTATGTACTCTGGACTGGCTGTTTACAGATGAGCTGAGATGTGAACTGAATTGTAGAAATTAGCAGAGACAGGAAAAAAGCTGCCTTGTCCTGTCACGCAGGGGCTCTTATTGAGGTGTCCACATAGAGCAGATAATTGGAGCAAAACCAAAGATGTCAAAGAACCCAAGAAAAGATTCTTTAACAAAGTTTTACCCTAACTGACAATTTTAAAATTATTTCTGCGTTGTTTACACACTTCAGAAGGCTGCAACATATTTCAGCCACTACAATAATGCCTTTTAAGTTGTTTTTTTTTAACTGAAAAGCTTGCTCTATTGTATGATGTGTTGATGCTGAAAGCCGCTGCTAAAGCTTTCAGCTGGACAGATTTTTAAAAGCACTCATCATACATGTAGAAACTCACTGAAGCGATCCTTAGCTTACATATATGATGCGACAACGATGACAATCAGAGCCTAAATAAATCTATGTAAATGCTTCATTTGCAGTAAAATGAATTAAATCTACATATGATATTTAGTTTCATAGTGATATGAATTTAAATCACTTCAGTTGAAACCATTATCATTTGTAACAAAGGATGATTTAAGGCTTTCAGCCCACTGCTATTGTCGCAGTGCAGAAAGTGATATATATGCACAGAGGTGGTGAGTGGTGAGGTGGGAAAAAAACTGTCCATATACATAAAAAAAATAAATAAATCACATTGATGAAGTAACACAATAAAGTCAATGTGAATTTGTCAAACATTACCCTTCCATTAGCTGATACTTTATCTAGAGCGACTTAGCGCATCCCTGGGATCACATCAGACAAAGACATGGTAAAAAATGAGAAGAGAAAAATCCTGGTAAACAGGTATGAAATATGTTTTTAAACAACAGGTGCAGAATGATGATATGGGAAATGGGGATATTCAGGGGATTTTTTTATTTTTTTTTAACAACAGAATGGATATGGAATATTTCTGCTGTCCGGCCTCAAGTGGGAAGGACATATCACCATTGAGGAGCAGTGAAAAGAAGAGTCAAGGCCAGGTGAAACAATGACGTCGCTGCTGCAGGGAGTACAGAGCTAAGTGGCCTGTTGTAGCAGAGCACTGCCAAATGTCTGGCAAATACGGATAGACCATAGCCTGCAGATATGGTTCGTGCAATCTCTGAGGAGCCTTGAATGCCAGGACCAGAATTCAGAATATGATGTGAACAGCCACCGGCAGCCTGTTGGGAGGGGGTTGGGGAGAATGGAGAGTGTGGGAAGATGACAAAAGAGAACTTGGGGAGCAAAAAGACAAGGCAGGCGACAGTGTCCGGGATGGTTTGTAGCTGCTGAACAGAATACTTTATGAGCCTGGCTTGGTGGCATTGTAGTAGCCCAGATGGGAGATGATAAAAGGTGGGGCAGTGTGCCAGAGTCAGGAAGTCAAAAAAGGTCTTCAATATTTGAATCTTAACAGCGACAACTGAGAATGAAATTTAATCACTACTTGAAACACCAACATATTTTACCATACCAAGAACCATCTATCTAAATTAATGTGGTGTGGATTTTGCTCTTTGAAATTTCCAAATGTTAATTTCATATTGCAGTTTAGTATTGCAACTGATTGCAACTTTAGATTAGCTTTTGATAGCAAAAGTGAGAAGCTGAAATATGAAAATGTTGACTGACTGATTAATTAATTTCAGCTCAAGCATTATTAAGATAATTGGTAATTTTTGGATCAAAAAAACTCAAGATCATCTTCACATCAAATTTCAAGATGAAAATTCAACCATGAGGCTTTAGTCATATAATCCAAAAAGGAAAAGTTCAGATGAGAGAGTGTGTAAATCCAGTTTCATATCAGAATTAGAAACATTGAACATCCATAAACAAATCCAGCTTTTGTCCAGTTATATTGCATAACTTGAAACCAAAAAAATTAGATAAATGCTTTTCAGTGTTATTTCCATTCTGCAAGTTGAGTGATGTTTAAATGTCAAGTTTCTAATTGTATTTTTTTTGCCTACATACATAGCCAAATTAATTTAAATAATGTTGCCTCTCTACAGAATTGCACAAAAACAATATGTAAAAATGCAGAAAATAATCATGAATAATGCCTGAAAATGATTGTTACAGTATATAGACAACATGTACCACAGGGCAATAAGAAGCATTATTCATGAGTAATCACAGTATTTCAAACAAGTAACACCATCAGTACATCTAAAACAACACATAATTCACACTGAATTAATGGCACAATGAAAAAAAGACCACAATAAGTGACACATGCAATTACAATGGTAGCGGACACAAAAATCAAGTGCACCGACATTAGCATTAAGCTGACAGCAACACAGAGCAATTAATTATTAATGCTGTGAAACTGTTTTACTGCTGAGACTAAGAACATGTAATAGTAAGTGATGAGTGAGACAACCACTGATATACATCTTGAGTTCCTTAGTTAAGCTATGGATTTGACTTTACTTGATTAAAAAATATCTGTCACTTTTATATAAATATCTGTCATTCAACAGTTATTTGTCATGGTTAAGAAGTAACACACAGTATTAAGCAAGTTGTAACATGGATAATAGAGTTTGAATTCAGTATTAACTGGTGTTTCAGTGCTACTGTGTGCATATATTACAGCCACATAGATTTGGATTTCAGTCTCGAGGACAAACAGATGGTGAGTCATTATTATATAAAGTAAAAATGAGTGGGCCCAGTATAGATCCTTGTAGAACAAAAGTGGACAAGCAAAGGGCAGTTGATTGACGATTATGTTCTCAGACAGATTGAGACCAGCTTGAGAGGTGTGATTCAAGTCATTTAAGAAAGACTGAAAAAAAAAAAACAAAAAAAAAAAAACCCCAAAACAAAACAAAAAAAGTTAAAGCTGATAAAGTAGATTACATTGGAACAAACTCAGAGCGTCTTCCTCAGATCACGAAACAACACCACCTTTATGCAACTGAGATTTAACTTGTTCTGGGCATCTGTCTCACCTCCTATAACACCTCCAGTTTAATCCTGTTCATGGTACCTTTAAACAAGTGTGACTTTCAAATGGCTCTTGATTTCATGTGAGTAGTGGGTAGGTAGCAAAATGTGGGTGTATTTGTTCACTAACACATCGAGTGGGTGGGTACTTACTTTTTGACGTGTTTGCGGCAGGGCACAGAGTTTCTCATGCAGGTGCCGGTAAGAATGTCCACGTTGTCGACAATGACAAAAGGTTTCTCCTCCAGGGTGACGATGGAGAGATGGTTTTCATCTGCATCCTCATCCCCGTAGGAGTTGTACCTCGGCCACACAGGGAACATCAATGACAAAGTCCCATTTTCCCAGCGGCCCATCTGCATTTGTGCGCAAAAACAAACACAAAATCAGGAGCAGCCATCTTAATCAAAGTGTTTTGACTTTTTAATTTCATTGCTTTGTAAATGGACTGTATCCATTTGTTACCTTCTCCCACTTCCTCTCACTATTCAAGACGATGACAACCAATTTGGGGTTGGCCTGGTAACCATCTGGAGTAAAGGATAAGTCTCGCCCTTCGTTCCACACATGCATCATGTGTCTGAAACACATGGGGAAAAAAAGAGAATAGGAAGCTGTTATTTGCTTTTGTTTTGCATCCGTTAAAGTGTTTGTGAGCATGTGTGCACAAGAGCAGATACATTTGAAATAACAAGTTAAGCACTCTGTAATCACTGCAAGAGTATCCTCTTCAAATCAATTCTGTCTTCACCCACTGTGTGTGCATGCATGCCTAAATGTGTGTGTGTGCATGCATCTATTTGTGTGTAGGAGGGGGAAGAGTCAGAGGCCACATATCTCTCCCATCAGCATTCTGCATTGATTTCTCCACAGATATACGCCTGAAACACAAGCCACTGGTGCAACAAGGCTGCCCTCACTCTCTTACTCACTACAGTTATCCTGCATACGCAAACAGATCCTTTGCTGAAACATTTACACACTCACTAAAGTGAAGCAGTAGAGAGGAGTAAATGAATCAGTATCACACACAGTGATATGGGATTAAGAACACACTCACTCCGGTAAAACAATTATCAGAAGGCAAGGATGTTCTGAGTGTTAAGACTGAGATAATAGCATGAATTCCCACTGGAGGAAAGAAAAGCTGTCTAAGGAAGTTTACTAAAAAGACTAAATCACAAGAGGGACAGCAGCTACCCAAAACAGACAACACATTTTCCTCAATGCCTTGTGTTCTTTTTTTATTAGACATGGTTTGATTTATTTTGACACTGTGTCAAACACGATTGGTTGGGTGACGCTGTATGACAGAATATTTCAAAAGCCAGACATTTTCAGCTTTACATCTGCTTTACAAACATGTTTGAATTTGGCACATTTCCACATTTCACATACGCAGAGAATTATTTTCTTTACTCGTGAGTCTCTACTTATGAGGAAACTAAAACAATGCTTTTTAAGCCAGGCGGCTCCACAAAGGATTCATGCATAAACTCAAATATTGCGACAGGAAGTCAAGATGCATAAAGAAAATTGTGTGAGTGCTGTTTAACATGCGCCCTGCAGGTGAAAACTATGATAATTACACTCCAGTTCAAACAGGTGGGGTTTTATGTTGTCTCATCTGCAGGAGAGGTATTAGAGTCGACACACTTAGATATTGTTGTTGGACAGTGGATTAGAGAGTGGTACATTAATCATCTGTTTTGACAAAGACTTTTTCAAAGCAGGCTGCACTAACACTGAGCACAGAGTAAATAAAAGGTCCCTGTCTCCCTCACACAGGCACTGCAAAAATACCAAACACCTCGGCTGTGAGTATACCCTTTCTCTCTAAGCAAATAATTAAATAATAAACACAGTTAAATATAAGAGGCACCTCTGTGCTATATAACTGAACCATCCTGTTATTATAGATTACAATGCTTTTGACTATTACTGACATGTCAAGACATATATATTTTTGTGTGTGAGAAATCTTCATAGTGCAGCAGGTGATGCCCTTGTCACAGAACATTGCCACAGCTGAATACATATAGCAGAAACACTGTTGCAGTTTATTCTAGGAAACTGCTGTCTCCTCCTATTTCAGGTTTGTTACCATTTCTGGAGAAAGATTTTGATCTAAACAGATAACACTGGTATGGGTGTTTTTTTTGTGGCATGTAAAATAGGAAGATTCCACAAGGGGTTCAATGATTTTCTAAATTTTTGTGTGCAACATTATTTGCATTAACTAGAAATTCAATGAGGGTTTAAGTAGCAGCATCAGCTGCATGAAAGATATATATATTTATTAAATCCCCTTTAGTGTAAATGCCATCTTTAAAAATCGGCTTCTGCTGCTGCTACTATGCGTGGAATTTTTTTTCTGTTGCTGAAGTTCTTGGGTAGCCATTGTGCGAGCACTTTCTTTAAAGTATGAATGAAGAAAGAAGGGAGGCCCTTCCCAAATTCTGTATTTTGGCAGGGAGCATCTTTGCAGAAAAAAAGTGACAGCTTAGGGGTTTGCATGGTACAGTGGTTCCATCAAATAGAATAATATTTTGAAATTTACTACAAGGACAAACCTCAATAAAAACCTGTACCATTGTGGTGTCCAAATACGCAGAACTAGAGTCTGTGATATTAATTCCTGTCAGGCAAGAATGACAGGGAACCCAACGGGGTTGATGGTGTCTTTTAAGTGGCAGATTATGTTGTCCTACTCCTCTCCACCTCACATTGTTTATATGCACACTGCGGCAAGATTGTATCTAGACTAATGTATGCAGAATTCTGATCACAGCCTCACCACTTCCAAATCAGGGTAGGGAAATCCAACCTGTCAGTTTATAACCACAAAAACTGGCTGCAGTTGTTTTGACAAATATGCAAATTCAATCTAATAAGTTAGTGAGACAAACGACATACCTTTGACAGGAAGAAAGGAGATTGTTCTGAAAAAGATTTGAGCTGCTATTGAGGTCTGAGTTATATTGGATCAACCTGTCAACAACTGCAGTATTGTATATGCTTTGATATATACAGTTATGGGCTAATGGGAAAGAAAAATGGGATAATAAAGCCGTAATAGAGAAAATCATAGTGTGGCTCTCATTCTAATGAGGCAACTCATAAGTCATTGTAGATGTGCAGAGTCTAAAAACCTGACTTTCATATGTTTAGTCAGTTCCATATAGACCTCTGATTTAATCATCATATTTCAGCCAATGTATGCTTCATATTTAAAATGTAGTCACAATATCAGGCCAAAAAGCCTGTCAGGGAGCAACACCACTGACAGATGAGCGTGCTTTGATGTGTTAGTGTGTATGTGCCCATTTGTCCTCCTCTCTTGTTTAAAGGATTCCTCATCACAGGGATGTCAGAGAAGAGTACAAACATGCATACTGGTATGGACATGTGTCCATACACACAAACACACAGACACACACACATTGACCAATTCGTATGTGCCACCCACTGAGCCAAATAACAAGAAAAAAAAAAAAAAGAGAGAACAAAGCTTGTAAAAGCTGCTGTAATCCTGACTTAATGAGTGAGTCCAGTCATGTGAAGCAAGGTGCACACACACAGAAATACACATGAAACACACACACACACACACACACACACACACACACACACACACACACACACACACACACACACACACACACACACACACCAGATACATACTAGGATCTACGTAATACAGAGCAGCAACAACATGGACGTCTGCCCTACGTTCAGTTCTTTCTCTCAGGACTAAGGCAGAAGGAGCTGATACACTGGGCAGACATGTACACAACAGTGAATTGTGTTACATGTCATTAGATATCACAGTGTTTAACACTGCTGTCATCTCTGCTTCCTTCCACTCATCTCATTAGTACATTAAAAAGAGTTATGTAAGACCGCTCAACACTCAGCTACAAAGACAAACAGTTATGCAAGTCCCTAGACCTTGATCTCCTCACACTCTCTCTCAAACACACACACCTGCGTAGGGCACTAGGTGGGAGCTTCCCTGGGCTCCTGTCTGACGGTGTGCTGAAGCAGCTGCTCTGGGCCTCTGGCAGCTCCCCCTTCTCCCGCAGCATGGAGGTGGCTGCAGATGAAATGATGCCCACTCCATCCCTCACCCGTGTCTCCAGTGGGTACTCCCAGTCATCATAGGACACGGAGATCATACCCAGGGGAAACATCTGAGAGGATAGAAGAGGAGATCTGAGAAGTGGCACATATGCTGCGTAAAATTCAATTTGACTTCAACTTGGCATTTTCTGTTCCAATTTTAAACATCCATATGTATCTCTCAAAGGTGTCAAACGGATGATTTATCGGTTTTGTGTGGCTTCGTGAAATAATTCATAGCTGGCTATTAAATTCTATTAAAAGTCTGAGCACACTATATGTCCTGAAAGTGAATTGCTCATTCAGGTGTTGCCCATACCTTGCATCTGTCAAAATTAAATGATTTTGACAAACTAAATAGCTTCCCAAGTTTATCTTGCTAAACCAGACTGAGCCAACATAACAAAAATGCCTGCACAGTAATCTGTCAGTCCACCCTACAATATTTTGGTTTTATATTTTAATTAAGTGCTAACTGTAGAGTCAGATCGTTGTCTAAGAACAAAACCACGGCACAAAAATCCAACACAAACAGGAACGTTGAGTCGAGGAGAATGATGGACACGAGAAGGAGGAGAACAAATATTTGAGAGGCTTTTGAGAAAGGTAAGCAAACATTGGATATGTTTCCATTTTTAATGTGAGGGGAACATTTGAGCTGATTATAATTTGAATTATTTATACACATATTTATAAGCTTTTTGGATAATAGCTACCTTGCTGTCCTACATTTTGAGAGTGAATGTGTATGCAACACTGTCAAACATCCCATTTAGGGGCTGAGCAAATGTTGTTAGGTACAGAGAGTATGTAAACAAAGCAGTGTGAGAAGTGGTTGTTGCCAGATTCACCAAACTAAACAGATGATATGATATAATTATAGTTTATCAGTCACCATGATTTATCTCTATCCTGTCTTAGGCTTAAAGGAACAAGTTGTCATTTGGGGATATAAGCTTATTTGCTTCTGCCAAAGAGTTAGATGAGAATATCAATAACTTGAACATCTGTTGGTTAAATTGGAAATAAATTGGAGCCTGCAGCTTGTTAGCTTAGCTTAGCACAAAGACTGGAAACGAGGAAACAGCTGTGGTGCCCAGTATGATGGAAAGCAAGCCCCTCATCACATTCTGACATTCACAAATTAACATATTTGTGATGTCTGGATCAGGTACAATCCATTACAATTCAATACCAAAGCTCTGCCAAAAACCCTTTGCGACATTATTATGGCAGCATACATTTACTGTATATGCTTATTAATGATGAGGTCACAGCAGGAGACCACATCAGGTTCTAGCCCTGTCAGCCAAGAAGATAAATCTGAGGCTGCAGTGGGCACAGGTTCACCAAAGACTGGACCAGCTCAGCCTGGTCTGATGAATCTAGATTTCTGCTGAGGCACGCAGATGGTAAGGTCAGAATTTTACATCAAATGACCTGCTGGGCTGGTCTCATTGGCTCACTTTGGGCCTCCTTAATATCAATCAATCATTGTTTTAGGGCCACAGCCTGAGCATTACTGACCATATGCATCCCTTTATGGCAACAATTTACCATCTTCTAATGCCGACTTCCAGCAGGATAATGCACCGTGTCATAAAACAAAAGTCGTCGTGAACATGACAGTGAGTTTAGTACTTCAGTGGCCTCCCCCATCACCAGCTCTCAGTCCATTAGAACACTGTTGGGATGTGGTGGCACAGGAGATTGGCAGCATGGATGTGCAGATGACAAAGAAATTATGCGAGGCAGTCATGTCAACGTGGACGAGAATCTCAAAGGGATGTTTCAACATCTTCTGGAATCTATGTCATGAAGAACTGCGGCTTTTTTGAGAGGAAAGGGAGGCCATACCCTTTATCTGTATGGTGTTCCTAATAAAGTGCTCAGTGAGTGTATGAGATATTTCACAAAATGTTGAAATATTGCTTTAATATAGTGTTTCTCATCATCAGGGGATAAAGCAGAGAAGATACATAGGAGAGGCATCAGATGACCTGCAACAGCATGGAAGAAGAAACAGTGCTTGTCCTGTCAAACCACTCAAAAGTGGCCACCTGTTAGTACATATGGGCGCTCACTACCTCGGGGGTAAAGTCTGGGTTGCCAGTGGTAAGACTGGACACGATCCAGATGTAACCAGCTCCTATCAGGCCCAGGGACCGAGCTTCCTCTAGTATATACCTGTCGAGGAGTAGAATCAGAGTGTTAATAAATTTGGCAGTGTAGGATAGAAACAGCAAAATAAAATGAAATGCACAAACACTCACACAGCCTCATCCTTGGAGCAGTACAGCAGTATAACAGGACTCTGAATCCTCTTGAGGGCAATGTGTGATTTAGAGTTTGGGTCACCGTCTATAGCGTCTAGAGTCACCACACTCTGCAGGTCCCAGCGCACAAAGCTGTAACAATACACCATTAAATGATCCACGGTACTTAATCTTGTCAGCTGCTGTAAATAAAGGTTAAGGATGAAAACAGAGTGTGTGTGTGTGTTTGTCTGAGAACATGTGGGGGGTGTATTCATTACCTGTGATCCACAGTTACCCTCAGTGTGCTGATGAAGTCCTGGTACCCGGGAAACTTTGAAGTGACGATAGAAAAAACATGCCAGTCATACTCCTCCATGATGGCAAGCATGAGCAGAGCCTCCTGCTGCAGAGCCGCGCCGAACTGGAAGAACGTGGACTTCTCATCCTGCAATGACACAGAGTCCAGCAGCACAGACAGACAGTCAGCAGATTTGTCTGAGAAGCTGAATTAATTGCAGACAAGAAAAAAGGAAGAGCTGGAGTGAATGAGTGCAAATCAGACTCAAAAACCAGAGAGAATTAGAAGAACCGTTTTCAATTTTTGCAATCAGTGAGTCAGACCGAGAGAGGGAAGGAGATAAGGGAAAGTGTAAGTGTTAGAGAGAGGACACGGAGAAAGAGTCTATGGGAAAAAGAGGAAAAGATACTGAGTGCAAGATTCAGTCAACAAGTGAGATTGCAATGCAATGGAGTGACTGCTGGCAACTGGGGGGCCTAATGGTCGGAGATAACTGCCTCATAACTCACAAGTTTGATTCACTTCCAACCTCAGTAGCCAATATAACAACAACCATGCATTGTCTTGAAAGCTAAGTGAGCTGAGTACAGATAAATTGTAACATGCTGTATTATTGAACTGGTACAATGCTTAAAGTGTTACGCAATATTGAAATGTAATTTTAACTGCATAAAAAAAAAAAAAAGCTGTCATTTTATAGCTGTCTTGTTTGAAGTCAGACGATATCCTCCATAAACCCTGGCTCCAAATTTCACAGCATTAATTTACAATGCCACGTGCAGTTCAATCATTTAGCCTCGGCGTCGCAGGAAAACTCTGGGTCAGTGGGAGAGTAAGAGGCAGCAGTGAGCATTACCAAGACCAAAGCATCTATTAAATAGAATGAAACCCAAAGTGAGTGTGAAACAAGTTGCTAATGATTGCAGAATGTATGTTTGCATAAAGTGTAAGCTGAGCTTCCCCCTTGGGACACAACAAATATACAGCAACACAGCTCATCCACTGGAGAGAAGAGAGGAGAGAGGGAGGAGCAGTAGACTGGGAGAAAAAGAAAAGGCTGAGGGGGGCGAATGAGAATGAGAAAAATGTTCCAGTCTTGTGGGTGAGATTGAGATACCTGCTGCAGAGAGAGGTGGAAAGAGGAGTGAGAGTCTTGGGAGAAAAACTGACAGAGACACAAACATCAAGTCTCTTCACGAGGCCCCCCCTCCCTCACCTCTACTAACGCACACAGACACACACGCACACAGACCACATGCACACATACATGCTCTAACATCCCTTCCGCAGAGGGCATCAAAGAACGTGACACATTAAACATCAAAGCCCTCATAAACACACATGGAGAATCATCTGTCAGCTCCCGTCTCTCTGCCCTCAACACCCCCACCTTTGTGTGTGTGTGTGTATACATGTGTAGACCTTATAGTCTGGTTCTAGTCTTGTCCTTTAGTTTAACAAAAAGCTCTCTGGTCTGGCCATCACACTCATAAAGAAGGCCCCGCAGAGGTTTAACTCCCCTCACCCCACTGCTGCAAAGAAAAAAAAAAGAGAATAGAGGGAAAGAGAGAGGATGAAATTATACTTCAAAAAGATCTATCTCACTGTTTTCATCTGTGTGTGTGTGTCTGACTGTAGGTGTGTGCGACTTTACCCAGATTTAGAAATAATTAAAAAAAAATCTCCCTGTGTGGCAACAGGCACATCCTCTATTTTGCCCAGATAACACCAACACACACCTTCACTCTGACAAATGCACAACTGTACACTCCCATACAAATCAAGTTGTTTGATTATACATGTATGTGTGTGTGTGTGTGTGTGTGTGTGTTGCGATTGCTTCTACGTATGATAACAATACTGACTAATCAAGTTAATGGTTGAGATCTGGAAGCATCTCAACATTGCAACAAAGTCCAGAGGGATTATCTGAGCAGCCAGCAAGACAGTTGTTTATTTATTTTAATGAGGATGTGAAATTGAAAGTAAGTACACATAAGACACCGGTCATCAACTATGCTATACTTATTATGACTTATTATGCAATTTTCTACTATTCTTTTCACATTGTCTGTATTGAATTAATTAAAAAATAAGGATTTGTTAAATTATATTTGAAAATAATAAATAGTTGTAATACAAATATATGATATTAACTTAAGAACCCCCAAAAAAAGTGTCAATGCAGCTACTCACCGAAAGACAAGCCAATCCACACAAACACACACTTGCTGGTGGAAAACACTGTATTAATTTGATAATGATAATTTAATTAATTTGATTAATGTGATAATTTAGCAACGCTTTTTCATTAAGATTATACTTTGTTCACACACACACACACACACTCACACACACACATATGAATTGGCTTGTGACAGAATGGAGATACTGTGGAGATGGTTCTACATGACTTATATGTTCATAACATGCTTTTAACATATTTAATATTTACACCTGTCATCATGGTTTAAGATAGAGGAGAGAAGAGAAGAGGAGATGAGAAGGGAGGGAAGGAGAGAAGAGAAGAGAAGAGAAGAGAAGAGAAGAGAAGAGAAGAGGAGAGAAGAGAAGAGAAGAGAAGAGAAGAGAAGAGAAGAGAAGAGAAGAGAAGAGAAGAGAAGAGAAGAAGAGAAGTATGAGAGCAAAGTCTTTTAGAAGACTGAGAGGTGAAAGGGGAAGATGATAGTTGCTGGTGGTTGCTGAATTATAAAGGATAAAAAGAGACGTTGACACAGACCTGCATCTTCTCATCAAATCACACAAGTCCACCAAGAAGCTCACATATGAATAATGCACAAATAGAATACACACACACACACACACACACACACACACACACACACACACACACACACAAATGTATTTCCACATTATAACCCACATACCTAGAGATTTACTGATGACATCGTGCATCAATTATACAAATACAGTGAACTTCATGTACAGTTTCACATCCACCCACACATGTGCACACAGCACATACACATGTGTACATATGCACAAAGGCCCCTAAAAATACAGCTTTACTCATAAGACAGCATACCAATGAATAATACACCACCAAAACCATGACAGTATCTCTCTTCTCTGTCTACCCCCCAAACCCCCCTGACCCACACACAGACACTTACAGACATGCTACTTCATGTCAAATTTCATTTTTGTTTACAGCAATCAGATTAAGAAAATATGAAGGTGCGGAGAGAGCTGTTGAGATCCAGGCTAATGAGGGACGAACTGACACATTTCTAGAAATCAGTGAAAAAAGGCGTCATGTCGGGTTCAAGAGGAGGAGCTGAGTCCTGCGAGTAGTGGAGGTGGAGGGAACTGAGCAACCAAAAGCTAAGGAACTGTATTAGAAAGGCTGGCACACAATAAGAGGAAGGCGCTAGTATGCAGAATAATCAGAAATATATGGAGGTTAGGGGGAAGATGATGATGAGGCCAGCAATGTGGTTTATTAATATTTAATGCAGTAGGTCAGTTAGGATGGAGCAGCTACATTAAGTTGGCCTGACAAAGTATGGCCCCCAGATGCTGCTAAGTACAATCCCACTTAAGTCTGCATAAAAAAGTGCAAACAAACTGGCAAACTGGCAATAAGTCTTGTCCTGTGTCAACAAAGTAAAGCTCATAGCAGCTTCAAGGGTCACATGCAAAATGCAAAAATAAGTCAGTTGCCAAAAAAAAAAAAAAAAAAAGCGGAGGCTCAGTGGCAGAACTCCAAATGCAGATTTTCAGAATGAGATTCCACTTAAAGTTGGGATGTATAAAGATTAAAATACAGCCCTACATCATTCTGGTGAACTGAACTTAAAATTCATTGGCTACACTGTGCAGGAAAAATGCTTCCCTGAGGTATGAGGTGCACGTACCTGACAAAACATCAGAAGCTAATTTGGTGTGCAAGTTATTAGGGCTGAACTAAAATGAATTAAAATATTATTGAAGTTGCTTTATGACCAAATACAATATTCAATTCACAGGAGCTGCAATTTTTTTTCATCACAAGATACCATAACAGAAGTATTGTGGAGATACAGACTCTGGCCTACAAATCATATTCTCCAGACATATAGACCTCAGCAAAATTCCCATCATCACCATTTTTATATTTTTTAGTTTCCTCATTGAACACATTCACACATCCAAATGTCTTCGCTGCAGGTGTATTGAAAATTTTTGTGAGCACCAAAAAAAGCTACTTGAATAAATCTACTTTTACATCAAGTCTTTCTGTAGTAGTGGAAAAACTATATGTACCATGGCAGTAAAAACACAAATCACTGTCAGGGATTGAAAGAGACTCCCACAAGACATTAATTGTCACAATGGGAACACAATGGGAAGCATTATCTATTTAAGATCATGGTTGTATGAACTGTTTAAAATATCAAATATCACATCTGAAAAGGTCTACAGAGACCAAAATATGAACGATCAATATATAGTGACGAGGAACAAGAGCAGTATATTCAATGTATAATCTTCTTTTTAAGGCTATATTTTTTCAGTGGAAGTGATGTGCAGAAATCACCATTCCAACTTAAGTGGTAGAAATATTGGTCAAAATAATAGTCTGATTTTATATCGTTTAGCTCAATAAAAAAAGTTACCACCATGGTCATTAGCATATACAATATACTTCATCCAAATGAAAGTGATGTGAATGTGCTTCCATCGAGATGCACATTAAATAATAAAATCCTAGTTGAACTTAAGGTCATGGCTGTCTCATTCGTAATACAGGAATTCATGTGAATATTTTCACGGCTTCAAATCTGAAACGTGAGCATGTCAGTATGTCACTGAAAGGTCTGTTATACGGCATTTTCCCTTGTCATAGGAGGCGTTAAACTAGGGTGCCTACTCAAAACATTATGACACAGTATACCATTGACAGAGAATCTGAATACACATACTTAAGCATGTACCACAGTATATTCTGTTTTATATATATGTCATTAAAACACAAGAATGCACATGTGGTGCTAGTTAAGAACACAACACACACAAAGGAAGCTAAACTTTCCCTGTAATGTTGGGCCTCATTAGTGTAATTAAGATTAATTAAACAGTGCAGGTTAGTATGTTAGGATGAAAGTAGGTACACTAAACAAGGTCCCATAAAACATTAAAACTACACTAAAGAGCTACACTGGTAGACAGGACATATTTTCTGTTGCTGTCTAATTCTCTGTCAGTGCTCAGCAGATGTTCTGCAAACCCTAGTGCTAACAAACGCCACTCTAAATCCATCTGCTAACAAAGAATTAGCCCAGAAAAGCCACTTACAAACAAACATCTACTTTAGCCTTGCAGGAGTGGCTGCTGTCACTTGACCAGCATCAGGAGTAACATAGCCAAAGAACATGGATTCAGAGAAAGCTGTTCTATCACTGTATTTACTGAAAAATAGCAAGTTTTTTCAATAATAAATCTACATATGTCCATTGAATTCCTGGCATCTGAACTGTGCAGAGACTTCAGGAAATCGAGATATAACAGTTTTATGAGCATACATACATCAAACATGTAACATCAAATACCATTCTTTGAACATTTCTGAAAGCTGTGAACAGGGGGGACCTCGCAGTTGACAACCTCTATAGCAGAGACATACCATAAAAAATTCTCTTGACACTAACAGAATGTAAAGGCAGGTTCTGCTAACAAGCAGTGGTCCCTTATGCACTGAAAGCTCTTCAGTTTTAGAACATAGACATAGGTCCCAAAGCCCACAACCACTACCCGAACATAGACTTTCTGCATTCCCAGGATTGACAGACAACTATAGCATTTAGCTTGCAGACAGTGGCTCCCAATGCTAACAAAGGCTACTTTAGTATTTAACAAGAGGTGAGTCCCAATGCTTAAGTCTACTGTAGTATTTAACAGCCTCGCAGTCCCCGGGCAAACACAGAATAGCATTTAGCAAAGCACAGAGCCCCCAAGCTAGCATAGGCTAGCTAAGACTAGTGAAGCATTAGTTCTCACCACTAACTCAGACAAGCATGTAATGGACAGCAGCGCAGCCCTCGACTGACAAAGCACCGAGCATTACAGCAAAATAAGTAATAAGAGACTGGAACACGACAACACATTTTCTCCTTCGATTCAACTTTCCTCACACAAAACCTTCCGATGTTATTTACGATAATCAAAATGGACCTAGAGTAGAGGCCTGTATTTTTGCAGGTTTATAATTGCATGATTGAGACAAAAAAAATAAAAAAGTCATAATAATTAGAATTTTCTAGTTTTTATGGTCATTAACGGCAATGGGAGAAAATAGTTTTTATACCAAAATGGTAGCACATCCCTGAGGTAAACTGTCACTTTATGGACGACTAGCGACAAATAATTGAATAACTATAAATGTAACCACTAATAAATACTATAGAAGTTTAAATATCACTGAACTTTACTTTGAGATCTATTTATTACATTTTCTTGATTTTAATCTTTCTTTTTAAATTTGTAAAGGGTAACTAGAAAGAGGTTAAAAGAGGTAAATCAGAAATAACTAAACTCTTTGTATGACTGACATAATTCATGGAACAGATGTCCTTTTTGCCCAAATGTTTAAACATTTGAACTTGAGTTCTTCTTGAAAATGACCAGTTTAACCTGTGCAAATTGCATATTGTATATTGATACTGATCACTGTCATTGTCACTGGACATGAAAAGCCTTATATAAAACATTCAAATTTAATTTAAAAAAGCTTTTGAAATTGCACAACTAGAAATTGTTTATTGGGAATGGGAACCTTGCATATTCAGACAGATAGTTCTCAAAGGGAAACATTTCAGAGCTAAATAGTGGTGTTAAAATGTCAACATTAAGTATTCAGTAGTAATAAAATTAAAAATGCGTCAGTTTCTTAATTGACTGAAATCCTGATAGTATTTTTTTGCTTCCATAGAGAATTAGTGTATCTCTTATCTAGACACTTAGATTTGGTGCCTTGAGCATTTTTAGACTATATATATATATATATATATATATATATATATATATA
>CM076650.1:5908209-5941681 GCA_038496675.1 Rachycentron canadum | reverse complement strand
ATATATATATATATATATATATATATATGTGATATCAGTGCAATTTAACTTTTTCCCATTGTTACTAATAGCCATGAATTGCGAATACTACATTGTATTTGCTGCAGTCAGATACTAGTACACTGTCTTCTGCCTCATGTTTACCTTAATTATCTCAGGGAAGTCATAAACTCACATTTGTTGTCAAAAATCCATTAAAAACAGCTCGCAGACATTGCTGTGCCTTGAAGAAAGTACAGTCATCCATCATACACATGTAATATATTTCTTTCCTGTCAATGTGTCAGTTGAGATTTTTTTTACAGGTTTGTTGGCATTTTAGAGCTGCAAAAACAAATTATCAGTTACTAATGCATGATGAGATTAGCAAGAAATTAGTGATTTATAAATCCAGTGTCACACTCCTGGTAATGTGCCAGAGACATGCATACAGTGGTTGAACCGGGCAAAATATCTCTTCCCCAGACAACCATCAACACTAGCTTTTGTTTATTGTGTTAGTGGGTTCACTTTTATGTAATACTGCATATACTATGGCTGCTAATAATTTTATGTTTTTCAATTCTATATCTGACACCTGAGATATTATGCGTCAGTTGAATCAAATGAGTTTCTTAATTAGTACAACTATTCCCAATCTACTATTTTGTGAATAATAATCCTGATGTTGGAATAATTTCCTTTTGGAACCTTTCATTCTTCATTCAACTGATTTATTGTAGCAGAAATATATTTGTTTATTTTCTCTACCACGTTGTATTGAATGAAAAATGGAAATGGGAAATATATATGAAAATTGCTGTAGTGTAAAAAGAGAGCTCTTATCAGATGCTGACAAATAAGTAAAAATATGCCACTGTAACAGCCAACTTTTTAGGTTGAGTCTGTGAAACACAAACAGGCTCTTACAACATTTTGATTTAATTACCAAAACTTTCTAATGCAGATGTTCTTAGGAAGCACATTATTCCTAATTGGGACTGCAAGCAAACTGAGAAAGTGCTTTCTTTGCTCCAGATTAATAAATGTGAACATCATGATTGAATAGCTGCTCAGGTTAATACTCTATAATAATTTTATATTGTAATTTGTTGATAAATACCCCATATACAAGGCGGCATGCTTTTCAGCTGCATTTCTCCATGTTCCTGTACACAATCCATCAACTGCCCTCTATAAATCAAGAGCCACACTCTGCAGTGCTGACTCTATCACATATGGTGCTGCATCAGTGTGCAAAGACTCAACTAGAATATTGTAATGAAATAGCATAATTATTTGGCACAGGACAGGAAAATTAATTTCTAGCAGAACTTTAACAAAGCACATTGTATTGGATGGAAGAAGTGCGCTTGGCAAGCACCACCAATTAAATCTGTGTCCTGAGTGGTAGCCGATGGTTGTGTGCATGGTTGCCCCTGCCTATCCAAGTGTCAGAATGCTGCTCACGGCAGAGGCTAATCACAACACCTGTTTAGAAGAGATTACAGCAGGATCCGCCAGAGTGCTGAAAGGCCTCTGCTTTATTAAAACTGAAGTGTCTGTCCGGGGTCTACACGCACACGCACTCTCACACACACAAACACAACATACATATACAGGCACAGGATGTCTGCCTATATATGGTGTGCGTGTGTATGTGTGTGATGCTGCTGCTGCTTGAGTAATAATAACTGTTTGACTTATAGAGCGTCAGAGAGAACGAGATGTTAATGTTATTTCATCCCCCAACATGGAAAACAAATGACACAGGCAACCCTATTCCTCCCTCAGTTTCTCTCTTCCCCCATCGGTGAATGAATTTAAAACAGCCCAAGAACTGAGCAAGACCCTGCATCCTCCTCCCTCCTCTGGCAGCCTTCATTGGCAAATCAGAGAATTGCCAGTTTGATATTTATAGCTGAAGTGCCTTTGGGTGAAAAGAAAAATCTCACTCTCTCTCTTACTCTCTTTCTCTCTCTCTCTCCCAGCCCACTGATGGTGACTCTGTTGGACTTTAGAAACCTTAGGCCTGGTGTAAAAATGGCAGCAAGCTGTGAGTCAGCCCATCCCGACTGACTACCTCAACGTTGATTGCTGGACCATGCTAAACAGGCCAAGTGCCGCAGGTACGAGGACAGGACAGCCAGTCGGGGTTGGGGTCAGGGCACTTGTCCAGTGCCACTGCAAAACAAAAGGATCTGGCTGGTGTAGGTATACCACAAGCCAGAAGATTAATTAGACAATTCACTGTGTGTTAGTCTTTCTGCTGTTACAGAAGAGCTGCGGGGCCTGCTGAATACTAAAACATTGGTTTATCCCTTTTTGGTTGAAATTACATTAGCCCAGTATTTCTTAAGTAAGTTGTTGACAGCCGAGGCATAATGTTTACCAAATAACGCAGAATAAGTTTATCAATGACACAGGCATCCAGGGGGCATGTCTGTTGGGTGCAGGGTGGATTCTGGGAGGAATGCTGGAAAGTGGTGAAGGAGTTTTGCAGAGATTGTTTGTGGGTAAAGAAGGGGGGTTAGACAAATCACTAATTCTGCAGAGGAAAGAAAAACGCTAGCTGAAGGGGGATTCATTCATTATATATAAGTCTTACTCAGGTCTGTGTAAGCCTTTTTATACCAAAAACACTCCCCAATGCTATTGTGCACACACTCTCTGTTTCTGAAACACACACATAAAATGTTGTCGCTACATTTAGTTTAACCAGCAACAGGCTAACGCTCGTTAAGCCTCTCTCTCGCAGCCAGTGAGGGGTTTGTCCACATGCAAGTCCATTTCCTCCAGCTCCATACAGCCACTGGTTTCCCCTATTCCCCAGCTCCCCCTTCTCCCCTGTCCTCCCCTCTCCAATCCAGCCACTTGTTCTCATCGCTTTTGTTCACACGACAGTCACCATCCACCGTTACCATGGCAAATCAATGGTCAGTCTACAGATGGGAGCAGATTCATTTCTCCCTAGCGCACACACACACACACACAAACACACACACACACAAACACACACAAACACACACACACACACACACACACACACACACACACACACACACACACACACACACACACACACACGCCTGAACACTTGATGTGTTTGCTTCCCACTCTGGCATTCCACCACACTGGTAATGGATAGGTGTCTATGTGCTGTGAGGTTGAGTGCACGCTGGCAGATGTGTGTACGTGTATGTGTGGGTGCGCCTGTGTGTGGCCAATGTGTCAAAGATCAGATAAGTAAATCTATTTCCTTTACTAATTAAAGGAAGGCAGTGCTCTCCAAGGAAAAGAGAACATCCCGAATGTCAGGGCTAGATGAGAGTGCTAGATGTGCTAACCACAAACACACTCACACAAACTCACACGCACATATTCAAGACTTCTGCATGCACCCACACATGCACAGGCACACTCACATGTGCACAAATTACTTTTGGCGGTGTGCATTTTTGCTATGCATCTGTGGGGATGGTTTGTACATGTGTATATGTGTGTGTATGTGCTAAGTGTCCACTGGAGGAGTTAGAGCAGCTACATAGCAGATGCTTAAAGCCAGTGGCTATTAGACAGCAGAGCAGAGATAATAGGCTATGGCTGCCATTACCTACTACGCCCTATTAGCCAGTACCCAACCTGGAGACAAACAGACAGACACACAGACGGGGCAAATTTGTACTTGCGCATATGTATTTTTATGTCTGTGACTGTGGGTGTGCATGAGTGCGCTCTATTGGGCAGCGGATGCTTGGAGAGATGGATGAGAGAAGCAGGGAGGAGACGGGAGCAATAGAGAGGAAGAATTGAAGGGCTAATTTACCGGGCCTCCTATTAGTAAGACAGATCTTTCCCAGATGGGGAGGGAGGGGAGCAGAGGTAAGGCAAGACTGAGAACGGGAGGAAGTGGAGGAAGTGCTAACACATTCACAAAACAAAAGTGCGTTACAGTCCATGTAAGCAAGAAGATGAGCTAAGAGTTGACAGGGAGAGCAGAGGGGAGGAGGGGGAGGCATGGAGAGAGTGACAGAGAGAGACAGTCAGAAAGAAGGAGGGAGAGATATGCGAGAAAACCCCTCTGTGTGACATTCAATATAAAGAAACAAGAGGAAAACTTCAGTTCCCATATCTTGACTGACTGTGGTTGACGTTTCCTTGTGTGCATGCATGTGCTGAGGAGAGCGCAAGTGAGACACACATCACATGCTGGCTCTCTATATCCATCTGCCTATCCATCCAACCCTCCTTCCTTCCTTCTGTCACCAGACAGTTTGATGGTGCAGCTCTCGATGCAGACTTTGCCAACGTGGCTGCTCCTGCTTGAGCGGCTTCAACAATAGGTAGAAGCTGCAGTGCTTGAGACCTGGGGTGGGGGGTTTACTCCACAGAAAGCAGCCTAATGGGAGAGTATCGAGAGGCTTAGTGATGACGACGACAATGATGGTGACGACAACGACGATGATCAGACACTGTTTTCACTTTCACATCCTCCTCTCCCTCTCTCCATCCCTCCTCTCTCTGCCTCCCTCTTTCTCCCTTCCTGCTCAACACACTTTACAGAAGTTTTGAGCCACTGGGAGATCATTAGCACAGGATCAAACCCCAACACTCACTGTCCGCACACACACAGAAACACACACAGGCAAAAACACACAAAGCACACACACACACTCACACACTTAGAGAGCGAGATTACATAGACCACACACCCACACACACATAAAAACAAGAAATGGGGGCACACAGAAGAGCACTGCAGCTTAAAATCCAAAACACAGAGTGAGAGAGACAGTGTGTTACAGTGTGTGTGTGTGTGTTACAGTGTGTGTGTGTGTGTGTGTGTGTGTGTGTGATGAAAAGGACAGTGACTGGAGTTCTGGTGAGACTGAGGGAGAAAGAGGATTGATTGAGCAATATTTCTTTGTTGGAGAAGAACAAAAAGTGCAGTATGGGTTAATCTGGGACAGAAAATACAAGTTTACCTCAACATACTTGACAAATGTGTGCGCACACTTCGCCACATGCACATAAACTGGGCAGCCACCCACACATCACAAGCCCATTCAATGACTCCAAGCTGCCTCTCTCTCCTACACTCATTCTCGCACACACATAAAGAAAAGTTGTATGAACCCAAATGCACACAGAACTTATATTCTCCTCTCTCCCTCTCTAGACAAATGCATTCATGCACGCGCCTACATGCACACATGCACTGCAGTGCCCTGAAATGCAGAAACACACACACACACATATACACACACAGTCACACACAGTCTTTCCATCAGGAGTGTGTTCAATAATTCAGTCTAAGGAAAGTACACAAGACTGTTAGGAGTGTATTCAGCGCTGGCCTGAGGGCCGGCCACTGCTCTAAAAGCATGATGTCACTGTCAGCCTTCTCCTCCTGTCCCGTTCCTCATCCTTTTTATCCGTTCGACTTGCTTCTTCCACCCTCTCCTCCTCACTCTCATTCCACTGGTTAAACTTAGTTTTGACGGCACATTTGATGCTTAATTGGGTCCAAAATCATGATGTGTGTATCCAACTGAGCATGTGTGCACAAAAGCTAAAATAGAAAGAAGTTTAAACAGTATTAGAAGTTGTCATGGTTTAAAAAGCTTATTTCAACAATCTGTTAAGAGTCAGACAAGCCACATTTTTCTTTTCTGCTGCATCCACTTCTGTCTCTCCTAATTTCTCCCTCATTCGTTCCATCTCATCCTTTTTTCATTCCTCCCTCCTCTTCCTTCTGCAGGTTTGCCAGCTGTTCTGCTGATCCACCAAAGCCTCCCTCAGATGTAGGTCACTCTCTCAATTAAGGCAATTAGCAGCAGCCGGGCGAGACTGAGCCGCTCTCATTACAGCAACAGGAGCCATAGGCCTCCATCACATGGCTAGCATTTAACACTCCACTTGGCACCTACATTAGCCTTGGCTAGCGCCAATCTGCCAGTATTTACTTGTACCAGCACCGAATTGGCCCCCGCAGTAGAACCGAGCCTCGTTGTTCAAAGTATACCACTAATTCAAACTGGATTAGTTCAACTCTGTGCGTAATTTCACAGATCATTCATACAGGATGAAGAATCTCTGCTCATAGCCCCGATGTAAAATCCCCCATCCTTTCTGCTCTGTCAAGAAAGGCACAACTTTAAAAAGAAAACCCAGGAAACTCAAGTCTGCACACTGACACTTCCACCTAACAGAGGCGATGCTCGTCTTTGAGGTCAAAAATTTTACCGCCTCCAGTACATATGTAATGACAATCTGCTGGCTGCCACATAGGAAACCCATTATTACGATTATGGTGGTGTCACTTCGAACTGGATTGCTATTATCAGATGACATTTGAGTTGAGTTGTTTGATATTTTTTTTATTTTCCATACTAAAGACCACAAAGTATAGTTGAATGCAAATAGATTGTTTTTGTTCACATTCAGGAATGAACTTCCCAAAAAGACAAGACGCCATAGATTTATTTAGGAGTTAACCAATACCAATATTTTACATGTCTGAATTGTCTGAATCTTACAGTGAAACCAATTAAATGTACGTACAACATAATCTATAGAAAACTAGCAGTACACGTGAAGCATCTGCAGTGTGCTGATCTGTATGCAGTCTTTTAGGATGTGTCAGGCCTGCAGCACCCCTGGCCATCATTAACTGGCTTTAGTGATGTAGGCCTCTCTCAGACTACACCCGACCCAAATCCTCTGCTAGCTAGCCTCGCACCAATAACAGCTGATTAGTACTGGTCTGGAGAACAATGTTCTAGGATGCATCACCATCAGCTAGCCTCCACACACCTCTGGCCATCATTAAACTGCTGTAGTGAGGTAGGCCAACTTCCTCCATACACACACAGTCACACGCTGCTGGGATTCAATTAATAACAGTTTAATTTTTTGTTTGCGATATCACATTTTCAAATGGTCATGTTTATACAAACAAATCCACTTTTGATATTCAATGATTACATCTTTTAGAATTGAAACATTTTATATTCTCCACACAGTTCATTAATACCTAATGCTGTATTTAACTGAGGAACTTAGACTCCATATGACTGTGAAAGGAGTTCTTTCTAATGCTTTGATTTATTGCACTCAACAGACTTAAAAATGAGAGTTATTGTGAATATGATGGAGAATGTACATTAAGTAGGTTGGCTAATAGATTGATTGAAGACAATAATTAATTGTTAATTAATAGCTAATGACTTATCTGACACCTGTCAGACTGAGCCACGTCTTTCCTGATGTTACAGACAAAACAGAATAAATGCGTTTAATATCCCATGATGCTCTGGGGCATGTAAAAAAATGCCAAGCAGGTGCAGTTGATTCTGATTATGTATCAAGTTGGCGAAATGAAAAGGGGTAAGTGAATTTGGGGGAGGGTTCATTGTTGGGTCACTGATGGCAGGGGCATCACTCACAAAGATGCTCAAGTTTCAATAAAACAGTGACTAAAGAGTCGTCCGCATTTAGATCTATGGGAAATACCATGGTAAATAGGGTCAGAAATTGTGGTTGACAGCGCACACTTCATGACAGTGATGCTTGTGAATTAGTGTCAGTGCAGGATGTGATCAGACTGTGTCAGTAACAACAGTCCGTCCACTGTTAGCGAGGGATATTACAGGAGGGTTGCAGCTCATAAACCCCTCATTACAAAGATGAATGCACAGTTGAGAGTTCAGTGTCACACTGTTCTACAGTGATAAGGAAAAAAATGATATAGTCAGATGAGTGATCCTATAATATATTCTTGACAAGTGGGTGAGTGCATGTGTGGAGAGCACCAAGAGATGGGTATATCTCTTTAACCTATGATGAAACCTTTCTATCCTGTGGGAATGGTCTCTTCCAGGATTACAGTGCCCACATCCAGAGGGCACCAGGGGTCACTGAATCGTTTGATAAGTATGAAAATGATCCCACCCTTCTCTTTTCTTATCTTTGAGTGTGGATATTTTGAACAGCTATAATCAGTTTTGATTTCTGATATTGTCTGACAATGTGTGCTTGTTCAGGCTAGCTTTTCCAAAATCCACCTCTTAAAATCTTTTAAAAACAATACATTTAAGATTGTCATATCTGTGTCTCACTGTAAATGTATATGTTCATTATGTTGGGGTTGAATTAAAACAAAGTCTGTTAGAATTAGGTGTTGTGCATGTAAGCAAAATGATCTAAGATCTGATGTTTGGCAGTGATGAGCTGCTGCTGTATCTTTACACTATTAATCATCTTCCCTGTGACTAATGCTGATGGTGTCATACAAGTACCGCCTGAGACAGGCCATCTCATGACACCACACACACACACAACCTCTCTCTCTTTCTCTAAAGGGTTCATACTGTACATCTTCACATCCATTTCTCTCACACTTGTTCTTTCTCTCGCTCATCCTCTCAAATCGCCTCGTACTTAATGTTACCATATATGGTTCAAATATTCTACAAGCCCTCTCAATCTCCCCTCTCTCTCTCTCCCTCCCTACAGTTCTTTCCTCTTCACTCCCTCTTCCTCTTAAACATCTAATATCACTCTGATCAACTGTTTCTCCACTTTCTCTTTCTGTCTCTCCCTCTCTCTCTCTCCCACTTTCCTTCCCCCATGTGTCCTCCATCCCTCCCCTGTTTCCCTCACCATCTCTTTCTCTGCTGTTATTTCCTCCCTCATCCTCTCTCTGTCTCTTTCTCTCTCTCTCTCTCTCTGATCTGCTCTGAGAGTGTTATTTATACAGCAACAACCCACGCAGAGTAGAGCAGAGCAGAACAGAGCAGTGAAGGGAGTGTGACTTGCCAAAGTGGTCATCACCTCAGAAACACAACTCTTCTCTCCTTTACTCCATCTATCCTTACACCACTCAGTTTTTCTGTCTCTCCAACTCATCACAACTTTGCTGTTCATACTTTCTTATTGAGGCTGTGCACAAAATATTCAATAGTTCAAGGGCAGCAGCTCAAATGGAGAGGGGAGCATCAGTAGTACATCCACGGCAGTGGGGGTGAGCAATGAAAACATTAAACACAAGATTTAACAAGGAAGCCTTCTGTACTGAGCTTTTTGTACTAACACAGCATGTAATATGGAAGGAAATGGGGTGTATTTGAAGTTTGATAAAATATCTTTATTTTCATAAGGAATTTACAGCAAGGTTGTTATTGAAAGCAGCTGTAAGGTTAACTACAGAAATGCTTCATTTTTTCCATGGCACATTTTTCTCATTTGGATATTGAAATATCATATTATGTGAAGTGAGTCCGAGCTTGGTACGGAGGTCAGAGAAGTGGGACAGTGACTCAAAGGTTGCTAGTGTGAATTATTGACTGGCTGGGAAAATCTAATGAAAAATAGCATCCATACTCACTCAACTTTACCTAGATAAAAATAGAAAAATAAATCCCACTACCTACCTTGACTAATACATGTTCCCTACTTCTCCCCTCTCATTTGTAATCTTATTCTAAGCTTATTTCCTTTTTCTTCTTTCTTTTCTTTTTCTTATTTCTTAAAGATGCTGCATTTAGTAGCCAATTTTCAACATGTGCCCCAAATAATATAAAGATGCTGATAAGCCTCTAAGTTTTTTGTGTCATTTTAATACATTTAATAATTAATCAATAACCTGAATTTGAGGCAAATAACATTTACCAGCTAGATGTTTATTGCAAATGGAATGAGAATCTGAGGTCACGGCTGTAACTAAGTTATTGTCCTTGTCAACTATTACTCATATAGTCTACAAAAACATCAGATAGTAAAAACTTCAAATGTTTTGTGTAAAACCTGAAGGCAGTTAAATCGAAATGATACAGAAAAAAGGAAAACAGCAAATCTTCAGAGGTTAAAACAGGAGAAAATGCAAGATAATAGAGTTAATTGTTCATTGGTTAAAATAATTGTTGATTGATAGCTTATTGCTTATGTTATTCACTACTGTAACTACTACACCTACTGTTTGTCCATAGGCTCAGAACGTCCATTTATCCAGTTCCTATAGCTGCTGCTCCTTTTCAAGGTTGTGGTTAAATTTGATCAAATATGGCGGACAAGAGAGATTTTTCCCAGATAACTTCCTCCACCTACTCATCAAGGACCTCTTGGGGTTGCCAGGCCAGCTAGAAAATATAATCACCTAGCCTTCTTTCGTCTTATATGGAGTCTCTCTCTTCCAAGGTGACACCTCCAAAGGGAGGCACCAAGGATGCATCCTGCCTAGACACGAAAAACATGTTTTTTGTTTTCCTGCACAGAGTGAGGCCAGCAAACCTGTGGAGAGGCAGCATTTCTAAAACACATATCCACAGTTTTCTTCTTTTTGACACAGCCTCCAGCTCACGGACATACAGTGGATTAGCTCGGTTTTTACACCTACAGCACAGAGGCAACAGCACCCGCCAATCTCCCGGCCTCTTTTACACTCATACGTGACTGTGACCCCAAGGTATTCTCTCCTTCACCTGATCCAGCTGCTCCCCTCTGCTCTGAACGCAGCAAGTCTCCTTGTTTTTTGAAAAGAACCACAACCTCAGATTTGGAGGCGCTAACCCTTTTTCCCAGCCGCTTCACACTCAGCAGTAAAAGGCTCAACTGCACATTAGAGGTCACGAGCAGATGAAGACAGAAGGACAGCACCATCTGCAATTTGCTGGGAGGACACGATTATGTCCCAGAGCTGGAATTTTTTTTCTATGCCACAGCTGCAATTCACTGCCCTTTCCATAAATGCAGCCCTGCCTCTTAGAAATTATGTTCATATACTACTAAATTGTGGCATCGGTCTCTGGATTGTGTTCATAGGTTTAGACCCACATACCTGAACATTGCTCCAAATGTAGATGTATGAATCGCTACATTAACAGCAGTCTAGTCAGCAGGAGGTGGTTGGTGGTCGGGTGGATGGCAGGTGTACAAAGCACAAAACTGTCACACCAGAGACCAGGCTTTGCATCCTGCCTTCTGTCTGTAGTTAAGCTTAGAGCAACAAAAGCACTTGGTTCTGGTTAAATGTAAATAAACACATTGTGTTTGAAGTCATTATGAACTTTTTTCCTTTATTAAACCAAACCATGATCTTTCCCTAACCCTTAACCAGTACTTTAACATAACCATAAATAGTGTAACAATGCTATAGTCAATACAAATGGGATTATACTGAAAGATTAGTAGAAGATAATTGGCGGGAACTAATACGTTATCTGAGAGGACTGTACTGATGCCTTAAGTATCACTATCTTTGCCAAATGCATAAAAACATGTCCTCATTATATAAAATGTGATCCAGTTGCAATTACATTTCCGCCAAAATGTTGTTTCTGTTGCAAATTTGTTGTCTATAATTGTTGTATAATTGTTATTTCTATGAGACAAGGTTGCATAAAGTCAAGAACAGCAGTGGGAACAATGCAAAGCCTTATAATGTCTTGAACAGAGGAGACTAAAATGCCCCATATTTTACACCTTTCACGCTTCTTTCTGAAGTTTTAACAAGAACCAGGTGTTTTATGTCGATTTCTGAGCCACTATTCTTATTGGCTGACTGTTTTCTGACGCACAGCCAGGCAACCACAGCCAAACAGATGGTCACATTTGGACCGCAATGCACCGGGAGATCAGAGAAAATAAACTTTACTAACTGGTCTCTAATATTACTGATCAGGGTTAAGATGTGCAATGATATATTTGCTTCCTGTCTTCCAATAATTGCGCAGCATTTCCTCAACATTTTTCTCTTGTAGCTTGATAGGTCAGTGATGGAAAAACCAACTGATGTTGTGTTGTTAATAAAGTTACAATTACAACAAGATCAGCAAAAAAGGGCCTGAACAGATGTCTCCTTTTAAGTCACAGTTTCTGAATACGGGTTGTGTGCATTTCTATGTGAATTGAGCACTTTAATACTTTCACAGTATTTATGCAGCAGCTTTATAATAAAAAACACAAGTAGACAGTAGACAGTAAGAAAACACAGCTTTCACTTCTGTTTACAACGACCAAATGACTTGGATTAAAGTCTTCAATATGGTACATATTAGAAAATACTTAGTGTTACATATTGCACCTATGTTAACTACGCCTCTGTTCAATATCCCAGGTGGTGAGGCCACAAGACAGCAGCAACCTGCTGCTTCCTCAGGCTGTGCTCAGACAGGCTATGGGGGCTACTTGAACAACAGGTGCCAGGAGTACAGCTTGGCTATGAGCTCCTCTCCCCATCCTGGATCCAACAATGGGAGCCAACATCCCCATTTTTGTTCATCTAACTGCCATGACTACTAAACATAAAATTCCACCCAAACAATATGGAAAAGACTAATTTAATGAGTAAAGCTGAAGAGGCAGTGTCTCAAACTGCTTCAGCAGCCCCACTCGTGTCATGTAATTATTAGTGCTGTCCAATTGTATGTAATGAAAAGACAATTTTCCCAGAATACTATGGAAAGGGGATAGAGGATCTGCAAAAGACTAAGCAGATACAAGTTTTTCTTCCACCTAATAATCATGTCATTTCACTAATTAGCTGCACCCTCTCAGCTTGAAGGTAGCTCATCAGTGCTATCAGCTGCTGTGGGGTGCAAAATCCCAGAATGCCAAACTACTGCAGGAAAGAGTTATCTATAAATGATCATTGAGTGAGTGCTCCTCTCCTGAGCAAGTAGAGTGACACTTCCCTGCATTTTAAGAAGGGCGGTGAGCTTGATATTGTTCATAATCAATGACTTGCCATTTCGACTCTCTCTGCACTGTAAGCCATAGACTAGATAAAATGTCACGGGGGACACAGGAACAAATACTGAGAATGAGCTCAGTTGTTTGGTTGAATGGAAGCGCTGCATGCACAGAAATCAGCTCTCCATGGTATATAATTGGACATCACTGCTGCATGTAGTGTAATGTTAACAAATCTATCACTCTGCTTCTATTTGTCTATCTCCCCTTGTCCCTGCACTTGCCTCTCTATTATTTCTATCACTTGTATCTCTTCTTCCCTCTCGCTCAGGGCCAGCTGGTGTGTTTTCCCTCTGAGGGAGAGAGAAACTTCTTAACATGGAGGAAGAGGAGTGGAACTGACACCAGCACGGTATAGCTCCGACACAAGCTTCACTCAAAACCCCTATTTCTTGTCTCTTCTTTTGTCTTCTTCCCAGCCCACCTTTTTCTCCTCTCTTTCTACCTCCCTCCCAGTAGAAACACGTGAAGCACATAGATGGTGGATGCCTCGAGGCATCTGCCTATGCTCTTAGCACATATGGCAGCATGTCTGTACAGTAGATGAGGGTGAAAAACACTTCTATGCATGTATGCAAGTGTAATCACTTGCTGCATCTGTCTATTATGTGGAGTGGCAGCTTATCTGTGCAACTACTTATATCAATATTATGTGTGCTTGTGTAACTACACGTCATCGAGCTGATTTAGTAGTCAAATAATTCTACTGTTATCATCTTCCTAGTTTTTTTAACATAATGTAGTGATTATGTATCTACAGGATTATGTTTATATAGGATCATGTACAGAGGAAAGGGTTGGGTGAGGTGTTACATACAATACTTTATTATTATTCATATTCCTCTCCACTGTTGCCAAGTGCTCGCTCATGATATTCTCTATCTCTCCATAATATTATGTCTTGACATTACTCAGTTAAGTGCCGGGAGATAATGTATGTATGTATGAATAAAACTAGATCGAACTGAATCTAAAAATTGTTCTTGTGAAGGTAATTTTAACAGTTTTTTTTTTTTTTTTTTTTTTTTAAATCTCAGCTATATTTATACAGAATGGATTATTTGAGCATACATGCCCAGTTACCATTTATACTGAGAAATGAATTAATAACAAGAATATCATATCATATATATATGATAACAAAATATATCATAACAAAAAAAACCAAACAAACATAAAAACCGAATAATAGAGAAGAAAGAATGTATAGGCTCAATTAAAGCAGAAACAGGCAGGTGAAGGATGTTCGTTAAGTTGCTTGTGGTGGTAAAAATGTATGAAATCACATATTTCAACTGTAACTACAGTTTAGGAAATAAACATATTTAAAAAAAAATAAATAAAAAAATATCACACTCACTTATTTCACTAGGCATTGTTTGTACTTGAGAGATGACTGATACGAGACAGTGAAGCAGCTTTAGCTGGGTCCCTCAAGTCCTACAACTTTGTCAAACACTTCCCTAACTATGATTGATTGGGTTGTATTCCTGTTGCGGTAATTGGCTTATTAGACAATTGAAAAGCTCTGAGGTAGTACTCTACCTATAGGGAGTATTTGCTCTGGAGAATACATCCCTTTGTTCACATACCAATTAAAGTGAGTGAGTGTATTTGGCAATAGCTCTGGAGAAGTATCAAGAATTACAGAACTTTTTAGTCTGCCACGTGTCCTCGTTTCAGACGATAATCAGGTAGTCAATAGTTAGTGCTCCTTGTGGACAGTGTCTGAGGACACTGCTAAGCATAGAAAAGACTTGTAGTATTTTGATGTTGTTATCCTCATCAAAATGCATGGTCTGTCCTTGAGGCCAAACAAACCTTTCACTTGCCTATCCATAACAAAGCATTAACCAGTAATCCCATTGTAAGCATTACCTTAAAGTGAGTATTTTCTTAGTTAATAGATCAAAACAGTTCTGTCTAAGAATTGTTGTATTTGTGCAGAGCTGAAGATCTCAAAGTGGGGTGTCATTGTGGCTTGGCACTGCAGCCTTACAGTTCAACCTTGGTTTTATTCATGTTGAGCATTCTGTGGTGTTTGTACATTTTCCATTTTTTTCTAACGTGTTCCAGTGTCTAAGTAAATGCACAAATTTATATGTAATAAGATAGAACTACTGAGAAAAGATTTTGCAAACATATATTCACTATGGTTTGATGTTTATTAGATAGTTGGCGGTAACTGTCTTCATTTGAATTCCCATTGAAATCTCCCATCACTGTCTACCAATTTACATGGGAAATGTTTTTTCCCAACGATGGCACTTTGGGTAATGCTGTTTTTCATCTGCACTACTGAGCACATGTTAACACAAAAACAAATGTCCTGAGTGGAATCACAGAGAATATATTCACACAGTAACACTAAAATTAAAGGAAACTCTACATGATTAGTAATATTTTGCATGTAAATTAGACAATGCAGACAAACACTGCAGTGAACAGCTTTGTTTTTCAGGGAAGAGCCACTTTAATTATACAGCAGATGTTTACATTATTAATGCAGATGTTATTTTTCTGTACCTGTGTTTACTGTTCATTAGTATGTTTCCATATAACATGAATATTGCATAGAGACTCTTTTTAATGAAATTACAATTACAAAAAACAACCCCTGTTGTTATGATGACTATCACATCTTGTTTCTCTACATCAGAGATAAAAAGAGCTCCACTACTCGTCATCATGTACATCACTGTCATCGCTATCATCATGACTGTCACCATTGTCATCATCATTATTGACATCACTATCATTATCATCACAATCAACAAATGAGCCTTTGAAATAAGAAATAATCTTTATGTCGAAGAGCCTGGAGTACTGTGACATAAAAGGCGTCAAGAGTCTTTGTTCTGATTGGCAGGATCTGTGGTGTGTAATCAGCAATGCTATAGACAAAGTAAATATATGGCTGAGAGGCTATTAAAGTGATAGTTCGGGTCATTTGATGTGTGATTGTGTGAGGTGGTCACACGGGAATACAGTAGTTCAGCATCCTTTGAGTCCCAGAGGAAAGTGCTGTTTTAACGGGAAGAAAAATCGCTGAAAATATTCAAAATGAAGCTTACATTTAAATGGCTATTTTTCATTGTTTCAGTGGGCATCTTTTACAAGTGCATTTTTTTCTGCCGGCCACGTCCACAGCAGCACATCCTTTGCCTCTGTACTGGTGCAGCTGGCTGATTCTCTAAAATGGCAGCAAACTGATCAGACACCCACTGAAGGTAATACACTGACTATGCATGAGAAAACACACTCAGCAGATCAACACTATTCCCAAATATAATAGGAGATTCCAATAATCTATGCAAATTTAGAGAAACTAGATCTCTTGGTCTGGGTGCAGTGGTTTGCACTGTTGCCTCACAGCAAGAAGGTTCTGGTTTTCAACCTCAGCCCTGGGGCTTTTCTGAGTGGAGTATGCATGTTCTCCCTGTGTGGGTTCTCTCTCGGTACGCCACAGTCCAAAGACGGGCACATTAGGTTAAAAATTGCACGTAGGTGTCCACTGCTGTGATTGGCTCCAGCCCCCAGAATTGAATATTTGACTTGACACTGTATTGCATATTTAACTAGATAGTGTTCACTTCTGACTGTGATATTTGTCTGCATTGTTTGTGTTTATTGTTGTGACAATGTTCTTGTATATATCTATATAGTCCTCAGGATGTAGGAACCAAAATTTAATGGGAGGGAAATACATTGTGAGACTCAATAATGAACAACAGAATGTTAGTCTTGCGACGGCAGACCTTACACAGCAAATTTGGAGAAAAGATGAGGACAGGCCAACAGGGAAATACAGGCTACCTTCCTGGATGCTTTTGTTAGCCTGGCAGCAATTTACAATTCTAGCTGCATGCAGGGCAGACCGATCCATATGTGCAAGGAGTTACAGTAATCCAGGTAATCCGGAGTGGAGGAGATAAGAGGCAATGGCCTCAGAACTGGAGATGGGTTCTAGATTCTGTGCTGTAGCTGCCCACTGCTCTCAAAACACGATTGATAGGTCAAATGTAGGGAACAAATCTCCAAGCATATCAGCTAAGTGAAAATTAAAGTCCCCCTTCAATCAGAAACGTCTTTTACGACTTGTTAATTCACTTGAATTTTTGACTTCGACTGTGATGTATATGCACAGTTACAGCCATGAGCAGCCTGTTTTCACAGTCTCCTGCTCTTCACCTTAAATCTGAGTTTAAGAAGGAGTAGATGCAAACCTACTATATCAGATAGTTTTGTCCCTTTGGGGGCAGTGGGTGGAAGATGTCACCACAACATTGACCTGTCAAAACCTTTTAAGTTGAAATACTAAACTTGTTTGCAAGCTTATTTACACATCCAGCAGTTTCAGAGTCACATTATCATTTATATCGAGATATTATTTGCTCTCTTAAAACAATATTTTGGTCTCCAATATCTGGCTCTTCATCTGCTCCCTACTTAGTCACCAACTGTGTCCGTCTTTTTGGGCCTGAGCAGTTAGTGTGAAAACAAGACTAACTGAGGCCCTGTTCAGACCTGGTTTTAACGTTTGGTGATCCCATCTGAGTGGACAGCTACGTCCAATTGTGAACGCACCCAAAACGCATTGAGGACGCATTGGAAACGTGATCACTCAGGCTACATTTGGAGGTGATCTGGGCCACATGTGGTCACATTGTTTTAGCAGTTTGCAATGCAAATGTGTCCCGGGTCACATTGAAGAATGGCTTACTCAACTGACGTTCCCCTGCCACAGTCTGTTTAGTCTAAACACAGATTTATTATGAACTTAAAATATATTTTAAATGGATAAAACATTTAATTGAAGAGCTGTGCATTGACTTGCTCAATCCCTCCATACCTCGTTCTCTGTTGCGTTCTCACTCTCTCTCACTCACATATACACAGAAACACATTGACAATGGTCCCGTGTGTCAGATTAGCTAAAAGCAACAACACATACATGTTGGGAAAGTGAGGTCCAATCACAAGTAGTCACTCCAGTCTGATGAGCTAACAGCTGACAACTTGTGATCGGATCACCAAAGATGCATGTTAATGCCGGGTCAGGTTAAGAGGTGAGAGCGGTGAGAGGAAACTGAAATAGTAAAGTTGCAAGTAATGATCTTACACTAACCTTAATACAGCTTCATAAAGCTGTGGGGAGCTGTAAATTGAGTTAATACTTAAGTGACTGTTTCACATTGTCACCTTGTTTTCATACTGTCATTTTAAAAAATATTGGTAATAGCCCCTTTTAAAGTGAAAAAAAATGACTTTTTTAAAAAATATATAAAGATCTTTCATCTACATTCATCTGTATGCATTTCCCACAGACAGAACACTGGATTACTTGTTACCATTGTTGCCTCACAGGAAGAAGTCCTTTGGATTCGGAGCTGCACAGCGCGACCCACTCCAGGATGGGTCAAATACAGAGGACAAATTCCTCCACTGGGATTACTAAAGTTTAAACTAAGTTTAATTAACTTAGTTGGACATTTTCTCCCAACTCTCATGTTAAATTGAGTGTGGAGAGCTAGTTCCAGGTTTAACAATGGCTGATTAAATAAAAATCCTTCCACAGAATGATCCCTAACAATATCCACCCTCTTTGTAGTTCAAATATCATTTCAGTTCCCTCTTGACACCAAAGGGCAATAATATGTGTAACATTATAGATTATAGCTTATACATATATACACAGTATATATGTATATAAAAAGCTATGATCCATGACTTTATAAATATTTTTTAACCTTCAGCACAGCTGGTTCCACAGTCAAAGAGTTAGTATTTTTTGATGAATAAGGCAGACAGAGGAGATTCAAAAGCTCATGTTAGTCAGAAAAACAGTTTTGGGGTCAGTGAACAAATTGTCAGAAATAAAGCTTTTAAGAAATCTTAGTCATGACTAAGTGATGCAGCAAAGGAATGCAGAATTATTTTGAATCAAAACCAGAGGAACTCCAACTGCAAGAGATCCTTGACACAGTAGATAGATGAACTCCTCAGTTATGACATGAGCTAAGCCAGGACATAGTATGTTTACACTATCCCCAAGCTTAAGATAGTCAATTATGATGGCATGATATACCATATTGACGGCAGCACTGAAGACTATGAGAAAAAGAACAGCACAGCCAGAACCAACATTCGGGGAAAATTTGTTTCCAAACAGTCAACTCCTGAAACAATACAAATTTCCATAAATGTTGTTACCATTCAAGAAGAAAGAGACATGTAGCACTATATACAAAAAGAGCAATGTGGAGATGGTCCTGAAACTGCTGAAAATTGTATAATTTTTTCAAGAGGCAGGCCTACTGCATGTATGAAACACGATGGAACAGCCCCAGTGGCCATAGAGCTATTTACAGTGGAGATGACACTTGGGCCAACAATATCAGGAAAGCCCTGAAGGAGGCTTATGGGGATAATGACAAGAGGCAGGTTGTAGATTTCATGTAGGAAACAGTCTCTATTAAGGAAGAAAGCACTCAAAGCAGCTCAGGACAGCAAAATGTTGCAGAGGAATAAAACTGCCGGGGACAGTTGTAGGGCACACAACTGGTGCTAGTGTGAGGAAGGAGGGCGCGACACATTTATTAGTGTGGAACAAGACTCCTGAGACTGTCCACTCCAGAAAACATCAGCACTGGTCATTTATTTAAACAGCTTCAAACTGCCTATGTTTTGTTCAGTGCTACAACAGCTGTGGAGGAACACAACAAAGTAGTTTTATAGCATTGTTCCCCTATTTTCAGCTACATTAAGAGACTACACCACTACATTACAACAAATATGTATATTTTACATATGTCTGAAGGCTGGAGTTTCATTTTACAGCATACATTTATATGTTTTCAGTACCTGAACCTAATTACAGTAGGTCGACTATCAATCTATCCCTCCCTGCTTGGTTCACATGTTGTGGTCTCTCTGAGCAAGAATATGAACTCCAGGTGGGTATATATGTGGAAAAAACATGGAAAACATTTCTATCGTCTTCTTATGGGGCTATTTGTAAAGTCTCTCTGCTGCTGAACATGGTCTGCTGGTAGCGGGTGGGAGTGATTATCGCTTGACAAGAGCTTTGGCCATCGTTGTCTTTATAATACACGAGGTTTTAATATGCCCGTATGTTGACAATTGGAGGCTACAGTGAGTCACTATCAGAAAGTGATGAGAGAGTGACTAACTGGTTAACATGCTAATTTCAGTAGAAATAAAGAAGTATTAGAAGCAAGATTTAACATTGGCTTTGCTTTCCACTGCTAAGGACAGCTCAAACAGTTGTTAATGGTTATGCTGGATATGTAGTAATAGCAAAACTTACAAATAGCTCTTTTAAAAAGATGGTTTAGTAACCTAACTTTACTAAGAGCAGTTCCTTTCAGCATTAGAGAATGTTTTAGCTTATCGTTTTGGTTCTACGCCCTGAAACTTTACTGCTCTGCTTCACTCTCACTCCTCTCATCAACCTTATTTCCAGCTGCAGTAGGCAGCTATTTTCAGCACTACTTGCCCTACACCAAATCTCGGAGAGACAAAGCACCTGGCTGTTGAGCATAGTAGTGGATTTAGCAAGCTAAAGAGCCAGATGTTTCCCTTGGGAATTGGTAGATATCAAAACAACGCTAAAAGGAGAGTAAATATTGGACTTATATTTGTCGTGTTTCCACAAACATGTATGCAAATGAATGCTAATGCTGTTCTGTGCCTGCAGGATGTGTAAATAGGCAAGTGTTTGCTGAAACAGGTGCTAAAACAACTTTATTAGGTGATAATAAGTCAGAGTTGTGTTTACAGCTTCTTCAGCTGCCCACAAGCAAACAAATGGCTCAATCAGTGCGGCCTCAAGATTAATTACTTTGCTATCGTCTCTACCCATAGCTAGCAGTTAGAGGGACAATCGTCTCATTAAGTAGTTTGAAGTCTGAAGCCTTGTTGAAGGTGACATCAGGAAAGTTCATCTCTGTCATGAACTTGACTTGTCTTGTGATGTTTTTCAGGCATGCATTAAATTTGTGAAAATGTTTCACACCTTTATCTCCTAGAGGTCCAGGTGGAGGCAAAGAGCCAGGACTGGTTTCTCTGCTCATGTTTCCTAAGGTTAAAAGGGCCAATCGTGTTAGAGATGGTGGCCAAGGTGCCAGAGCCAGTACATCTAGAAAACAGCTCCTTTGTGCCAATAACAGATTTACATGTGAGATAAGACATCAGACAGTTCAGGACCGGATATATTATCTTGCTGAGGCAATAATGAGCTTGCAATATACTTTGAGCCAGGTTTACTGCCAGGTTTATTGTTGGCTTATTGTCTTGAGATCTACCCTGTTTTATTAACATGGCATCAGCTCTTCTAAATATTCAGCTTGACTTTTCCTTGAGATTCCCACATTTATGTGACCCAGGAGAAGGCAAATGTGCAGATGAGAGCTGGGAATGGCCTCTGAGAAAAATATCATATAAAACAAATGCCCAAATCAATTAAAATTCAGATCAGTTAAGTCAAAAGGGGTTTTTGTTTTCCAGCTATACAAATCTGCTATATCAAAATAAGCTTTTTGATAAATTTGTGCAAATAATTTCAACAACTGCTAAAAGTTGTGTTATGGTCTAACAGGAAAAGAAACACATGCATGCAAACATACCTAAACACTTTCTCCCCCACAGACTCTTTACTCCCAAACACACAGACTCAGTGCACAGTACATGGACAAGCTTTCCCCTTGAAGCTTCTTTGAAAAGGTTTATAGAATCTTAAAATAGCAGTGTGGTCTGTGAGCACAGGGATTAAAAAAGAGAGAGCTACTATAGAGCTGCTGTAGTGACATCACACAGACAAACACATATATATACACACACACACACACACACACACACACACACACACACACACACACACACACACACACACACACACCACAACCCTGCCATTGCCATCTCATTGTACTCCCCAACTGGGGCGTGAGAGAGGGAGGAGAGCAGGGGGGATGACAAGAGAACAGTAAAGGGGATAAGGTTGGCAAGAGGTGACAGGAAGAAAGGGAGCAAGCAAAAGACATGGAGGGTGACTGAAAAATAAAAGGATATAAGAGAATGATGCAAGGGGGGGAATCTGGGGAACAGAGAGTGTGTGTGAGAGATGACAGTGGTGAAAGCAGGAGAAAAAAAGAATAAAGATATAATAATATAGGAGGCTGATCTGTGTGGAACCACTGCGGCAGAGTGGTGTGTTTGAGGTTCAGTCGAGATGACTGCTGACAGATCTGAGTGATTCATCAACACTCCTGCACACACACTTTTTCATAAACACAGGTGCAAAGACAGCAGGTCCAGCTAAGGTACTTCTCTCCACGTGTGCGAGTCTGAGAGACCTGTTGGCTGGTAGCGACATCCTGCTGTTCCATCACACAGCACAGGCAGACTACAGGACAAACCAACACACCCGTGATGTATGCTAAGCAGCTGCAGCAGCTCTGCTGTGGAGAGATTGACATCTTCAGCAGCCGGTTCCAACAAGCAAACAACAATAACTGAGACTCACTGCCAACACAGACAGATAAACAGAACACAGACACACATAAACAGACAGTTACACAAGTGCTGTTAACACTGTCAATGTTTTCCGTTGGAATTTAAGCAAGATACATGTTGCTTTACTTTACAATCAATACGTTTGGACAAGTGACACGAGTAATGAGTCATAAAATAAAGTTAGTCATGGAATCAAGTGATATTTACTGCTTTGGTGTTTGAACTGAAGTAATGTTTTATTGAATTTGATGTTTGATAGTTCAAGACAACTCAGATCAATCTGGTGCTTAATCAGGGCATCTCATCATGAATCTGATTATTCATCTCATATTAACTCTGGGCATCTCTTATGGGGCCAGACACTTTTCTTGCCCAATCAAGGCTTTTAACTGTCAGAATGGGTATACTTTAAGTAAATCAATGATTCTCTATCTCTTGACATAAGTGAGCACTTGCGTTGACAATCAGCGTTAACCTTCCCCGCTCTATTCTGAGAGGTTGGTCTGTCTGGTTTAGAGTCTGGGATAACTAAATGATGACACGTAGCTTCAAATACACAAAAATATATGTCACAACACTGAGCATACCAGTGATGGACATTAAGTAGTACTGGGTTTTATAGTGGCAGAAAATATTACAGAATTGGGTTACCCACACTGCCAGTAACATTTTTGCTGAATTTTCAACCTTATTGCTGTGGATAAGTCAAAGAGGTGACATTTTTTGCCGGTTATCACTGTGGCCAGATGTAGCAGTGTGGTTCAAGTCCAGTGACATATTTTGACTTCACTTCATGATGAAAAAACTGCAGGTGGAGTGTTTTTTTTTTTTTTTAGATAACATTGGTTTCCTTCCCTCCAACTCTGATGAACTCAGAGCACTCGAGTTGACAATGGCATTTCAAACAGCCAAAATGACTTCCCGCTATAGGCGCACAGATGACGCCATGGATTATTTCACATTTGATAATATATTTTCTGAAATGTCTTGCTGAGGCAGTTTTCAGGGGCATGGGCAAAAAATAAACTTAACTCTAACTCAAATGAGCCAGAGAAGGTCATGACCTATGAGAGGGTCATGGCAAGGCCTGGAAACTTTTGATTGCCAGTTGAAAAGGGCAATTTGCACCCAAGAGGAAAAAGGGCAACCCAGTCCTGCCCCCATGAACGCCAGTGGTTGTCAGTGTCAAAGCTGACTTGTGTGAGCCAGACTCACCACTGTGGGAATAAAACACAGGCTTGGGCTGTTGTGACTGGGCAGAGGCACCGCTAGCCACAACCATAAAGACCGAGCTGTTGGATATCAGCTGTGACTGATGGTATTTTTGCTCCAGTTGTCTGGCCAGTGTCAACATAAACCACACTCACTATGATGCAGAAAGTCTTACCATAGGCTGTTTTTGGATTGTTAATCCAACACCAGTGTAAAGAGATAGCATTTGGTGCTACAATGGGTGGCTTAAAACTTTCTTCAAATATAGCTAAAAGAAACAACCAAGAAAAAGTTCTGGTGACACCATAAAATGACACAGCATGTCTTTGCATGGTTCTAGAAAGTTGGCACCCAGATAGCAAAATGAAAAGCATTGCCCAACAAATGCCTGACTCCTTCGTACAAGTCTGGCCCATATACTCCACATCTGAGCACATTCAGGCTGTTACCCTCCAGTGCTGTCCAGATAGCCTGGGGATTTTTTTGTGTGCACCAGAATTGGTTCAGATGGAAGCTGCATCTGAAAACCATGCTGTACATGGCCCTGATGAGGAACTGGTTGTATACTGGGCCAGAAAAAACACAAGCATATGTCCCTAGAATGGGACAGATTTATTTTGCTATCTGGTTAGCGACATACTTGCATGGCTACTTGGTAAATACATTAGCTGGTGAACTAACATCAAACACACTAGCATGCTGCCAACATGCTATGGCTCATCAGCTGTGAAAGCTATCTGAGCTTCTTTCTATTTTCCCTGTTCTGGGCCATTCACTCCTGGGAGAAATTTAGTTCTCAGCATTAGACTACATCTAAATCTCTCTCTCTCTGAGCTAGCAATCAAGCTAACAAGTTCCCACAGTTTATTTTAAAGATTTGTATTTGCGCATTGATTCCTGTTTTATAGTGGTCTGCAAACTACAGTGTGGAGCACTGTGGAGCAGCTGATACTTCAAGAGAGGAGGTTAAACAAAAGTGAATAATGCAACACAGTTAATAAGATGCGGTAGCATTCTCCATTTTGAACTATTGGATAGTACCACTTTAAATGCTGGAGTGACTGAAGCAGTTGATGTACTGTAATGATGTGCATGGTTTAATAGCCTAACACTGATTGTATATGGCCAACATTGTAATTGGAAAGCTGATGTTGTTATTGCTGGAAATGGCTAACACACAATGGTAATGTTGGCTGCAAATATGTGTTACTGTGTGTGCATACTTGCCAGGCATGCATAAATACATACCTTCTATAGGTGGACCTGATTAGGATCTTTCAACAGCCACATCAGTGCTCTTATTTTACAAACTGGCCTGGTCTTGATAGCCACACATACAATACTGCTACACAAAGGAATAGAGGGATAGGCTCTTTGTGTAAACTGTGATGTCTTTGAGTGCCACCTTGACAACAACTTCACTGGATTGTGCTGACCCTTCAGATTTCATGTTCACGTCATTAGATGCAAAACTTTTTCCCCTTAAAGTACTAATGTGCTACAGGGTATGTGCAGAGTGGGAAAAGAGTGTTGTGATTTTGGAGCCTGTAGCAGCTTTTTTTTTCCCCCCAAACCAAAGGCATTGCTGTTCTCTTATCCTCCAAGACAGTGATCCATTCAGCAACATTCAGATATAACGCAAAGCAATTTTTGTATTCTGTCTACATCTACGATTTTCCCAGAAAAGAAAAACGGGATCTCCTACGGTTGCCCTGGGCAGGCTGTGCAGAAACTACTTCTTTTTTCCCATTTTTCAACAAGATTTTTTTGTTATCATCAACATTTCAGTTACAGTGCAATGAAAACCACTTCAGCGATAGCAGAAATAAAATTGCAGTAAATAAAAATGTGTAAAGTGCATCCAGAGCTCTGGAGCCGCAATGCAAACCATGAGAGCAGAAATTCAATAACAGTATTATTTTTCACAAGGTTTTTGTTATCTTACGCCTGTCCTTCAGTTGCCTTCTGCTTGAATTTGTATTTTTCTTGGCACTTAAATGTTCACAGGAGGTCCACCCTTGTGAAATGTGATTGAATCAGTCAATCATATCCTTAAAATGCCAGATATTTAATCGAGTCAAAGAGAGGTACAAATGCGCATTTAACACTCGTGTTTAAATATTTAAGACACAATCTCTTTAAGAGATTGGGGAAGTTCAATCATCTGTCATTTGGTTTGAGGCTTATTTAACTCCTGTACAATTCTCCTGGCCAAGGCAAATCTCCACTGAGCTTTGGTAAACAACAAGCTAAATCGTCTCTGATGTCAAGTATACAACTGTAATTCAGCATCAGGAAAAGACGGGCTATATATAAAAGAGTTTAGGTTGTTGGGAGCACTGATTGTGACCATGGCTGATGGGAAAAACAGTCCATTGTACAGAAATTCAAACTTGATCAACACAAAGTTCAGGAAAAAGGAAGGTGTGCTGGAAGGTAAAGCGACTATGAATGAACATCATCATCCAAAGATGAAAAGGACTCAAACTTAAAAAGAGATGATGAGGAGTGACTGTCTCAAAGCCAAAAACTACAGCAAATATTCCAATTGCCCCGCAAAGATGAAAACGTATCCAAGAAAAGACAACATGATGAGGCACGATGCTGCAGCTCTTTTTTTTTCTAACTTCCACACAGCACATAGTGTCATTGCCAAGTTATAAGTACAAATATTCCTAACACAAGGAAGGCGTAGATTCACTTCTGTTTTACATGTTTTTCTTTCTTTCTTTTTTGTTTCGTTTCAAGCTGTTTGCCATTGTTCGCAATTTACTAATTAGACTGGAGCTGCAAATTAAAACTTGTGTGTGTAGGTGTGTTTGTGCGGGTTTTAAGAGTTTCTGTTTGAGTAATGCCCACGAAGACTTCATTTACACTGTCTGGTAAAAGTGACCTACTTTGGAATGGGATATTTTAAAATCCATCTTAGGCCATATCTTTTGAATAAATATGGTATTTACTGATGCATCCTAATGCAAACATGAGACAGATCAGAATTGGATTGGTAGAAAACAGCTGAGTTCAAGTTTATGAAGTGTCAGTCACTCACAATAGTAAACAGTGTAACTGTATATGAATTTACAAGCATTTATTATATTTGAAGCAGTAAAATGCATTGTAGTATGTTGTAGGTGGTGGTGTCTATTCTTTTATTTTCATTCATTATTCCCTCTGACTACCATACCAGTTAGCTGAGCGCTACCCTGGCAGATGTTTGCCTCCTCTGCAAATGAAGATTTTACTGCGCATTTAGGTTAAGTCAGTGTCTGTTCAGGAAGTCTATGTGATATTCATATACATAGTACTATGCAGGTTTGTTTCTAGGGTAGCCATAAAATGACCCACAAGATGGATCAGTTTTCAAATTTTTTAGCCTGCTCGAAGGTGTTTCAACCAACCAGAAGCAGAGAAAGTGTTTTTCTCTCCATTTTGACCCTCTGACTACACGAAGCCAGCATGTTTAATATTGCTAAACTGAACAATCGTCAGAGTGGATAAGGCCAAAGACTTAAGGGAAAATAGAGCTTTTGGAAAACATTGGTGTAAGTAAGGGAAGTTATCACTTCTGTTTCATTCACAAAAGGCGTTCTGGTGCATCTCTACAGTTTAATAACTAAAACATTACATGTCATTGTTTAATTTGTACAAAAAATTAACTGCAAATGAACTGCTGGTTGCCTAGCAACCTCATAATGACAATAAGAAATAGCCAAGAAATAGTCTTGTACATAACCTCACGTATAAAACATAACATTTTACTTCTACTTCTACTATCCATACAAATTTAACAAATAACATATATGCTAAGCTAAGCTAACTAGCTGTGGGCTATAGCCTTTTTGCAGACAGATATCATCTCTGTCATCCTCTGGAAATTTCCCCAGGCTTTTTTTCCCCAAAATGTCAGACTGTTTTGAATTTGTATTTTTGTTGATCATGTAAGATGTTTCCACAATCATAAAATAATTTGATATCTGATATTTTATATCTGAATTTTAATTTGAATGACGTTTCAGTGCAGTAGCACTACATAAAACATTACTTTCTGTGTGTTTCAGTTCCCAGACAACAGAAACAGAAAAAAGCAGACTATGAGAACAACCAAGTTAGTAAATTCGGCAGCATTAAACACAGCATACGTGATCAGAGGATGTTTTAAGCAGCTGTGATTCAGCAGAGTAACCAGGCTTTATGCGTCCTGCTGCTTACCAGATGTTGACTGTGAATCACAGTTTTGTTGTTTTTCGAGCGAAATGGATGACGACCTTTACAAAAACAACCTGAAAACGCCAGTGTGGACAAATGCGTCATTTTCACACATTAACAGCATTTCAAAATTACCCATCTTTGCGTGGAGGTAGTTGGAGTTGTTAGTGCAGACACAAGGACATGATCTGTCAGCTTCACAGCTTCCACTTGTGTTCAGTGTGGTGCCTAGCCAAGCTGGAAGGAACTGGGCATCAAGACCTGCGGTGTAAACGCAGCCAGAGAACCTTAACAGCCGGCAGAACAGAACTAAATGCTGTGGTCTGGTTTAGTCACCATAGTAACCATAGTAACCCCCCCCCTCTCTTCTCTCTCTCTTTCACACAGACACACAAACCCATCATCCAATCTTGCTTCATAGGGGTTCAAGACTAGCAAGATGTCCCAAAGCCTTCTAACGTATCTGGTTGTTCTTCTCACAACCTGAGACTCCAGAGAATAACAATTGTGGATGCAAGAGCAGGAAGACACAAGAAGACACAGAGACACGGCTGAAAATAAAAATGGGTTGCCAATGGAGAAAGGGGACAGATGGAAGCAGGAGATGAAGCTCAGACAGAGACATGTGGCTGGAGGAGACAGGGACACACAAAGAAAGCAAAAGCTAGAGAGCAAGTGAAAAAAAATTAGAGGTGAAAGTGGGGAAGGACTCTGTGAGTGAATGACACAGCAGTGTATCTTCTGCAAGTGACAGCAGGTGAGGGGAGCAGGTGTTAAATATTAAAGCGATTCAGCAGAGAACCTGGGCAAATGGCCCCACTGATATGGGACATCCCAGGCTGGGACACACACAGTCACACACACACACATGCATACACACACACAAATACAGACACCAAGGGGCAGCATCCCACCACAGAGGCAGAGCAAAGCAGAAAGAACATGCATGTTTAATTCACAACTTTCCATTTCAGCATGTTCGTGTTCTTATGCTACACACACAGTGTGACCCCCCCCCCCACTGCCAACCCCCAACCTCTATCCCCCACACACCAAGAAGAAGCAAGTCAAAAGAAAGATGAACAAGGTTGGGTGAATGAGTGAGCACATATGGGGGCGAGGTAAAGCCAACAACATTCCTTATTTCCCACAGCGGTCCCACTGTAATGGAAGTACAACATTCCAAACTGGTTCCTCTCCTGGGCTTACACATGCCCTTTCTCCCCATCTATTCCATGTTCCCTAAACATGTCTCCCTTCTCACAGCACACCATCCACCCTCCTGTAGATTATTCCTGACTTTTCCACACTGACATTGTTTACACGGGATGATGAGAAGGCAAAGACAGGGAGAGACTGAGAGAGACAGGAACCTATTGTAACAGTGATCTATTTGTTTTCATTAAGGGGGAAAAAAAGGGTTTTGCAAACAAAAATGGATGATTCCTTGATTTGTTTGGGCTGGACCAATTGGGGTGGAATTTATTTTGAACATTGCCGATCCTGGCAGCCGCACACAGAGCACAGGGTACGCAAAAACAAACACTGCAATGCAAAAAACAATATTAGTGTCAGCAAGGTTTCCAGGGTTTATCCCAGGCCAGCAGATCAAATTGTTTTGTGACTAAATCACACACAATGGACAAAGCCCACTTATGCAGTCATTAGCCTATTAACATCTCCGTGACATAATAATCTGTGGCTGTGAGAATGCGTGTTGAATGTGTGTGTAAATCATCTGAGGACATCTGCACACTGTGCACGAAAGGAGGCTGTTTTTTGCCCCGAAAACTGCTCATGCTAAACATCTGTGAAAGCTCTTTATATGGGGGTCTGGGGTCTACTTCTTGCGAGCTGCTGTTTGGTCTGAAGCAGCCAGTGGATAAGACTTAATCTCAGCCCAGGAGTTAAAATGATGGTAGACATTGGTGGGGTCTTGTATCTGGGAGCAACAGCTAAGGGACCCCCCAGGTGTGAAGCTTTTTTTTATACAGTGTATATTTATACAAATATAAATATTACAATTGTTATACTGCAGTATTATAAAACTGCTGATATTTGTATTTTTGCCAAGGTGGAGAAATGATTGGTTAGTTAATAAGCAGACCCCAGAGTAAAATCTCAACTATGGCAACAAAAAGGCAAAGTGCAGCTCTGGTAATTGGAACCAAACCACCCACAACTAAATAACAAACACTGTGTTTCACACCACTTGAAATTAACATATTTATCCCCAATTGAAAAGCATCTAAAAAATATTGTAATCTCTAGAGAAAAATACTCAAATCGTTAGTGAGCTCAGAAGGCACATGGTGAGTAAACTCAAGAAAATCTAATACAAGTAAAAATGATCCTTTTTTTAGAACCTGAGGAGTCGTTGCAGTGAGTCGCTGCTCTCCACAATCTTGTTTATCAGTTTTCAGGGATGCCTGCAATGCCTGCTCCTGTTTACGTGATACTGTGTGATGGCTCTGCGGCCAGCTACTGATAAAAATGACAACTGGAGAAAGCCTTTACTTGAGATGTGACATAATCATGACAGTTAAGTTTGCATTTTGGCAGCTTAATGCCGCTTTAACACCAAGCATTTCACACTTGCACTGCCCACCTCCATGTATATCCATTATTTTAGAGCACTTGCCTGCCTGCTCAAGTTTTTTTCCCTGTATTTTCTTGGCACTATCTTCCTGTGTTTTGTGCTCTCCATCTAAAACATGATATGGAGAATGTGATACTCAAGGCACCACAGAATGAACTGCTCATTTTTCTCTCCTTGCTACTATAGACTTGATTTTTACATTAACAGAGTAACTGTGTGTGTATGTGGAGAGGCAGAGAGCGCACAGGGCTCTACCCGCTCCAGCTGCAGAAAGCACAATATTGTTTGTTAGCCCACAGTAATCAGACTGAATTGTTACCAGCCCACTGGGATTTCTTTCAATTCTCCAGATTATCACTACACCACTGACAGCAGGTATGGAGGCAACAACCAAGAGGTATTACATTATTTCATGGAGCCAGGTATTTTTATTTTTTTTTTGTTTCTTCATAGCAAATTATGTTTGTCGGGTTTGGTCTTTTTTTATGTGCATCATATAGTGAAATTGTAGAGAGGAGCTAATGTAGTTGAGAACATTGCAACAGTGGAGCAGCATGTGTCAGCTTCAATGAGAGTCCTCATCACCTCCAGAAGAGGCTGCTTTGCTGCTGTCACCAGGCAAGATAGAAACATGCTTCAGTGCACCATCGTGACTGGTGCTGAAATGATTCATTGAGTAATCAATTACTTAATCAACAAGAAATGAATTGCAGACAATTATGGTAATCTGTTAATCCTTTCAGTTATTTCTCGAGCAAAAATAGCAAACTTTAACTGCTGGGGGCTTCTAAAATGTGGCAATTAGCTGTTTTTTCTGTTTTGTCTGTTATACATTGCTGTGGCTTTAATATCTTTGGGTTTTGGACTGTTTGGTTTGAGAAAATAGGTATTTTGAAGAGGCCAGTGGGATCTGGGTTAAGGTGCTCTGCAGTTTTTTTTCTATCTTTTTATTGAGAATCTGACTGATATTAATTATATCTATCAAGTAGCCCTTTATTGTAACAAAACAAACACACAAAAACAGCAGGTGTTACAGCACAACACACTCTACCTACATAACCTGAAATAAAGAGAATGAGCACCACCAGGTTTTATCAGGACTACAGTGTCCATCAGGACTACAAAGTCAGTTCTGCCATTGTTAGTCAGAAAGGGGATGAGGTCCAGACCAGAGGGGTCCTAAGCATCTGTTACTGGTTGCTATACATCTATGAAGCTCTTCACTTGATGTGTAGGGTGAAAAGTCACTACCTCCAAACTAATAACAGTATTCTTAACACTAACCTTTCAATAAAGGAGTATTTTCAGGAATATATAATTGCTTTGAATTATGCTATTTGTTTTTTTTTCTGTTTGTGCACTGTCCACATGAGCTGCTGACAAATACTGATAACTCTGTATAATATCCAATGTGATATCCAGTCCATATATTAGAGGGACCACTTCACTTCCCTACAGAATGTATGTATTCCTGAGCTTTTCCAAAACACGTGTGCATATTAAAGACATGTTTGTAATGTATTTAATTAGATAAATACAGATGGAGGAGCCTAAATTTAAGCCTAGTTTGTCTCTCTGACAAAGGAGCATGTGTTTTTAAACTATTTTAACTACTTTTAATTTTAAACTATGTCTCTTTATCAGTATTATTGCCAAGAAAAGTGAATGTGGTGTCAGTTGATTTTTATCTATTGGTTTGTATATGATTTATAGACTCAACAATTAATCAAACAACACCAATTGTTAAGGAAAGCAATTCTTAGTTGCTGCCCTATATCATGACGTGGCAGAAATGATTTGGCTGTTATTCATATCTATACTCAGGATGCAGATGAGGAGAATCATCAATATCCTCTCACACCCTCTGCCCACAACCATTTCCTTTGGGCAGGTCGAACCAAAATCTAACAATGATTTTTCAGTGATTTGCTGACTCACTGGGGTTTCATACCTGCCTACCAGTGGGCTGCTTTTGCCCTTAATTTACAGCAGGCAGGAAGACATTTTTTTTTATTTACAGGACAAGCCTGCAGGAACAGTGGCAGGGGGGCTGGTTAGTTACAGGATGCACACACTCACGCTCACACCTGGGAGCTGCCAGGAATGACCGCACTCTTGTGCTATTGGCCCCCGAACAGTTCAATTAGAGCAGCAGGGGGTTAAGTACCTAGTTTAATGGCACATCAACAGCAGTAATTGAAAGCAGGAACAACACAATTTATCTGTTTTGCCTTGCATATCATTATGGTATCAGTGGGGGGTGGGTAGAGCTGGGTAATCTCCATGTTGCAACCTGACTCTCCTAACCTTCATCCAAGTCTCACTGTTTCTCTTACCTTCATTCCTCCCTCTCTCTTGGCCTCTTTTCTTGCCTTTTCACTGTCTCTCTCTCTCTCTCACACTAACACACACACACACACACACACACACACACACACACACACACACACACCCCCCATCAACTAGTACTTCAAAAGGCTGCTGTATTGCGGCAGTTATTGGTTCCTGTGTTTTGGCTGCTATGCCCTAAGAGATTTAAAAGCTAAAGAACCAGTTGTGTTTTTATCAAAGCTTCTTCAGTCTGTCTGTCAGTCAGCAAGGTCTACAGAGTCAGTACCAGAGAGAGAATTCTACTAAGAAAGATATGTACTTCCCTATCTTTGCACTGAGCATCACACCAAAATAAAAAAAAAATCCAATCTTGAAGGATATATTCTCTTTTTTCTTTAAAAAAAGAAAAAAAAAGAAAGAAAGAAAAATAACTAGAAATCCTTTCTGTCATCCTACTGAGCACCAGACATGATACAACTACATACAGCTGGATTTTTGTTTTTTGGGGGGGGGGTTGCATAGCTCAGTTTTAGACAAAGAACAAAACACATTATTACATATTTAAACAATGTTTGATCATCTGATCAAACATTGTTTAAATATGTAATAATATATATATATATATTAAAATAAAAAATAGCAAAGAATGTTGCACAGTCTATGGAAAAACTTCTGCTGACCTTTTGAATACTGTACTTTTAAATGTGCATTATGAAACCTTTTAAAGGGCCAATTAACATAAAATTGCTTGGGGTGATATCAGCCATCAATTCAAATACTGATATAAATTCTTCCAATTTATGGAGTTGGCAGCTATTCAACTTGAAACTTAAATAAAAAAATAATCTGACAGTGCAGCCC
>CM076650.1:5887851-5908184 GCA_038496675.1 Rachycentron canadum | reverse complement strand
TGTCATCCTACTGAGCACCAGACATGATACAACTACATACAGCTGGATTTTTGTTTTTTGGGGGGGGGGTTGCATAGCTCAGTTTTAGACAAAGAACAAAACACATTATTACATATTTAAACAATGTTTGATCATCTGATCAAACATTGTTTAAATATGTAATAATATATATATATATATTAAAATAAAAAATAGCAAAGAATGTTGCACAGTCTATGGAAAAACTTCTGCTGACCTTTTGAATACTGTACTTTTAAATGTGCATTATGAAACCTTTTAAAGGGCCAATTAACATAAAATTGCTTGGGGTGATATCAGCCATCAATTCAAATACTGATATAAATTCTTCCAATTTATGGAGTTGGCAGCTATTCAACTTGAAACTTAAATAAAAAAATAATCTGACAGTGCAGCCCTGATTGCACAAACAAGTTTCCACATCCTCCCAGTGTCACTCTCTAATCTACAACGTGCTGACTGTAACAGTTTATATATGACTTCAGTGAACCATGTCCATTTTTAAGCCAAAGAACCTCAAGACATCCATTAGACATCCATTGGAATGAGCTTACAGTTGCTCACTTGAAGCAAAGATAACATTTATCAAAGGCTGTGGTTTGTCATTATTTCATATCCCCACCAGCTGAGGACACTTCCCCCTATCTGTAAAGTGGACCCATTAAATATATATTGAGGAGCGTGTCATTTTTCATGCTGTAGCTTGGTGGATTATGTTAAATTGTGCGTTTCAGGTGGGTTGAGTTTGTAAATACAAAGTCTGTCAATGAAATAAGTGTCTGACCTAACGTGCCAGGACATATGAGAGAGAAAAAAAAAGTGTAGGTTGAAAAGTATTATCCTTCAGCATTTAGAGCTGACTGAGAGGAGGGATTACAACCTCCTTAATCTCACTTCCCAAACACTAACATAGTATATACAAAAAGGAAGGAGTATGGTTGTGTTTGTTTGTGTGTGTGCATTTGAGCTTCTCAGTGCTTATGTCATGGTCACTCACCTTGTCAGCCATTATCATAGAGGAGCCTCCGTGGACTCCCAGAACTGGAAGCTGTGTCTGAACGGAGAGGAAGTCAAGGATCTGGGCAATGGCCTCCTGATCGGTGCCATCGGCAAACACAATCCCATGGAGACGAGTGCGTGACAGAAGCTCACACACCTTGGGACATAGTGAAAAACAATCAGTTCTCAAAGAGGGACTGTGTGTGTGCCTCACAGACAGCATGTGCATGTGTAGTAGTAGTGAATGCTCGCAGCACTTCTCACCTGTGTAATCACAGACTTTGGGTCTGTCTGGTTGATCCTCAGTGTCACCACAGAGATGTCAAGGGCATCATCAGGGCGCCGAGGTGGCCGGAGCTCCTGATCAGAAACTAGGCGCGTCTGGCCCATGATCACACCCACACTGAGCCCCGGAGGCTTCTGGGATGCCACAGGCACCATCATCTGGGAGAGTAGGAGTAACATCCAGCCCACTACACCCATCATACCCTAAAAACACACACATACACCAAATGAACACAATGAACGGTACCTTCTCAAGAAATTGTGACAGCTTCACAAAACCAAACATTTTCAAACCTGAATTTATGTTACCAAGCTTTACCCAGACAGTTTTCTGCCTGCTATCAGCAGCCTGTCACAGGCACAGATGAGACACATGGGACAGCTTTGTCAAGGTAAAAAAAATACAGAGATCATCTCATTTTTCTGTTTTCTAACTGTTTAAATTCTTATCAAATGTGTATAATTCAAGTGACAAAAACATTGCAAGATTTGATCTATACCCATGTCCTTATGTTTTCGATTCTTTTTTATTTTTGTATATATAACATAATATATTCTAATGTATACACACATTATTCTTGTCCTGCTTGACAAACAAGAGCTGCCTCCTCTTGCCATCTTTGTTTGTTTGAATGAAATTAAGTAAAACCTTTGTGAAATGAGTTAAAAATCTGCTTCTCTTTGTTATGGACAGAATGTATTTTGAACCAGCAGGATATACGAGTCTCGCATATCCTGAACATGTCTTCAAAAACGCGCTAAATGCTGTGAAACGACCCTGCTGGGTTTTTTAAAGATTGGCTTGTATTTATCTTTGAGAAAAACAGTGTGACTCAGATATGTGACTTGATTTTTAATCATTTGTGCAAGTCTCAAGTGCAAAAGCAAAGATTACATGAACTGGGAGTTGTCAGGGCTCTGAGTTTACAGTCCTCTTTCTGTCATCCACTATCCAAAAATCTGTTCATTCTGTCTCAAAGTGGGCGACCATTATTTGACCAGGGTTAAACCTGACGTTATTTTGGCTAAACCGCTAATCGGGGCTTAGAAGATGCCCTAAATCTCTCTTCCACTGTCTGCCTTTATTTGAACATAATCTGTGCCTGTAGGCAACTTTCACAGTCAAGTGCCAGCTATTAATGGATAAAATAACCCTGAAATAAATGTAATCTGATTTTACCCCATTCATGGGGGTATGAGGGGAAACATTCCAAATTGCTAAAGGCACTCAAGTGTCTCCATCAATCAATAATGTTCACTGAGATGAAAAATGACATTTATTTCAACTCTATAGCCTCACCAAGTTTCAGTCTAATACAGAGGAGTCAAAACCCTGGTCCCCAGTTTCAGCTTACTCTGTTACCTTTTCCTGTAATGTGAGCAGATCTAAGAGAAGCAGATGAGTAGAGGAAATGCAGTGTGAAATGCCTTGGGCTGAATGAGAGCTAATGAAACCATGATGTGAATGCTACGTTGCATCTCAGCCAATTTCTTACACCGCCACAGTCCAGCAGAGCTGAAAAACACCCCAGGAGGAAACATCACGTCCACAAAATTAACCTACTGTCTCTATATCGCTTCATCTTCCACTCTCCATATTTTCTAGCTTTGAATCCCTGTCTGTTTATCGTCTCTATCTATTCATTTTCTCTTAATGTATTTTATTATTTTTACTCTAATTCTGCCAATCTGTCTTTGCAGCTGGGTTAGCGTTAAGTGTATCTGATCCATGTCATCTCACACCCAGTCTAATCAGGCCAGTTAGTCAAGTCAGTACTTTCCCAGCTTGCTCTCTCTGCCCTGGTGCCCACAGACTAGCCTGCAGCTCCAGCAGCACTTAGCATACGCCGCTAAATCACACACCGCTACACTCCTGTCCGAGGGAATTAGTGTCAGCTCCAATCAATGGGGCAGGATTACACTAACTTCCCCTGCAGTTAGCATCAGAGCTAACATAACTAGGAGCCATAGTGTGCTGTGCCACAGCTTCTAAAATGGTCAACATAGCTGGAACACTTTGGGTCACCGAGTGCTCTCGCTGTCTTACAGTATTTGCATTTGCCCTTAAAATCATATCTGCTGACTCCTGTGATTATTTTCCAAAAGAGATGTCATGAAGGGTAACTGTTTCCCTCTGTGTTAGCATTTATGGTAATGTTTTCACGCTACTGAAAAATCTTAATAATGTAATAATATTTAGCAGGCCAAATTTTCTACTATCCTGCCAACACTAAATGAGTTTTCACTCTATAAAAATGTGTTATAAAGGTGAGATATTTTTTTAATAGCCACTTCACGGCAATAAAAGGATGCTTTTGTTTGTCCTCATTCAAACATGTTTCCTAAATTGTAAGAGTTTGCCTTTAAGCAGCAAATTAGTCTTGTCCAAAACTGTTTTATTTTCATGGCTTGAGCTACATCTAGATTTGTGAGAATGATATCTCAGTTGAAGCCAGAAACAACATGCCCGGTGCTGAAATGGGAGCTGGCATTAAGAGGCCCTCGAGCTGCTTCAGTGACAATGAATCAGAGGACATCTTTGTGCACACTGTAACATAACCCAGGGTGATTTTCCTCAGATATAAGCGCATTTTTTGGTTCAACAATGATAGCCCTAATGCCTATTAAATAAAGCTCATGTGGGTGTAATTGCTTAAATCTATCAGTCCACAATTTGATTCTTTCATTCATCGCCAGTGAAGCAGCTCTGCATAGTGTCTCTAGATGACAGCACAAATTAGGCTCTCGTTATGTGGGCCTTGTTTCCCCAAAATATCTTAAAGTAAGACTCCACCCAAAAATCTGTCTTCGCTGGCTTGTAATGGGGTTGTAGGTAGTTAGTTTGCCCTTAGAGAGACGTTAAATTGACTTCAGTTAGCTACAAAGCTACTATGGAAAAAAGTATTAAAACAGAATCTCTCAAACAACATATTTCACTTCTCTACCATCCATCCATTAACTTATCATAACCCAGTCACTCTTTCTTTTATACATATAAATATATTTGGGTAGTTCCACTGTCAAATGCATCATACAAAGCAGTTTTAATTTGTGACGATTCCAACAAGTGTCTGAATTTGTGACCATCTGCAGCATAATGATTTGTCTAATAAAATTGTTTCTTATTAATTTTGATCAAACTTGTTTTCCTATTTTAATGAGCATTAATTGTATCTAGTATATGGCTGAAACATCTATAGTCAAATCCTGACTAAATGCAACAGTTTCAGTATGAAGAACATTATTTATTATCTCCCTCTCCCTCCCACTATACTGCGCTCTCTTACTTGGTGTGTTAGATGGTTATTCCTCTGCCTGCCTAATTAAGAATGATAAAGGAAACTGCCAAAAACAAGAGGTATAGCTCTAAGACATTCACATCCACCATGTCCAGCCATGTACTGGGTTTATATATATAGTCCTGTTTGAAAAAAGTCTCTAAATCTAGCAACAACACACTACATTGGCAACACTGCAGGCTGTAAATACCCCCCTAAAAGAACCCGTTTGCAGCAGAAACTCTAATTCAATGATGTGGCATTCAATTGACCGGTGGTGGAAATATGAGTCAGTCAGTGACATTCCAGATTATATATAAGCAACAACAAAAGAAATGGGTGGTCTGAAATGCAACCGCCCTTGATTCAATAATGATATTGGAGTTGTAACTGAGAAATGTGTTATTCAACCACAAATGTTTTACCCAGAGAGCGTGTAAAAGTGGTCACCTCTTAATCTTATAATCTTAATCACCTCTATCTCTTGGGTTATCAACATTTGCTTAAGGGCACGTTCCATGGGTAAGAGAAAAAGTCAAACTTTACATTAATGTGAAATCCACAAACGTATGCCTATTGTACTATATAAGATAACAGTTGTCTTTAGTCTCTAGGGCTGAATAATGTAGTACGCCATATCATTATTGCCTTTGTGTGCAGTGGCACAGCCACTGGGGTAGCATAAGGTAGCAGCTGCTATTCTAAAATAATGTCGTGCCACCCAGTTTTCTCCAGTTTCCTCTCTTGGTTGTAAAAGAACATTTTTTTCACTTTGGTTTGTTAATGCCCATATTACCCAATTCCTAACTGAGTGTCAGGGCCAGATTTATGTGCATATTTGTGCTGGCAATCTGCATGAAATTAGCGTCTTATTTACTGAAGCAGTAGCTAATTATCAGTAACCAGGACGGTCTTTTAGGTGCATTCTGCAAATAAACAAGATCTGAAAAGATAGAAAGGGACCCGTTGGGGTAATGAATCAAGAAAGAAATCAAGCCAAGACAGAGAAATCAAAATGTAGTGACACTGAAATAAAAATCCTCATTAAATGAAAATTTAACTTTCCAAACCATTTACTAAAGCCTCGATTAAACGCTAACTCTAATTATTTGGGTGTCTATTGCGATAAAATAATCGTTCTGTTGGTAAAACCAGTGCAGTAGGAGCCAACATAATTAGAATATGTGGACAAACAAATGAAATCGCCATTTTGCAACTGCCAGAACACATTAGCTCAGAGAGATGTCAAGTTCAAGTTTAGATTTAATGACCACAAAACCACAACTCTCCGTCCTATATTTGTGTAGTGTAAAAAATGTTGCAATATTGTGTAATATTTTTTACTATTATAGCTTTTCCTTTCTCCTGTTATCTGTGTCTCCCTCCTTTAAACGCTAAATAGATTTGCCTGAAGAGGAGAGGCACACTTCAGTGATCACACGCAAGCTGCGCCTCAGATGGCAGAAAAACTGCACTGGTGCGCCTGTTTGATAAATAACACTCACATCAATTTAATTTTATTTTGGTTAATGCCGTCGGTTTTTTTTGTTGCTACGTCACTTGCCAACACTGGCAAAGTTAGCAGCACTGCCCTAAGTAGCTAGCAGCCAGTGCGTAATGCATGTTTGATGCTCATACAAATGCATGATATACTGTACCAGACTGTATCAAAGAGAATATACAAATAGTAACCAAGGTTAAAGCAGTTTTTTCAATTAATTTATATAAAAATATAAACTATTATTATATTTTTGTTATTATACATTTGTTTTCAATTACAGTTTAGTTTTTATTAGTTGTTAAAGCAGGTTTGCTTGTTTAGTTTAGTTTTTAATTTATGAAAATGCTTAGTTTTACTACAACTATAAAACCAGAAAAATTAAACATAGATTTCATATCCCCCCAAAAAATACTATGGGCTATATACTATAGGTATATGACTAAAATGAGTTGACAAAGACTAAAACTAAAGACATTTCCTCTATTATTTTATTTTGTTTCAGTCATTTATTTTCTTTTTCAGATAACAGAACTGTTTTCACATTTAGCTTTCATTATTTTGTCAGTTTTAGTTAATAACAATGACCCCATTGATTAAATTCATTAAATACCTATTTGAATCATTATTATTATTATTTATTTTGTATGTTTTTCAGATATAGATTATACCCATGAGTGAACCTGAGTTTAGGGTAGAGAGAGCATTAAGAAGAGAAACAAAAGGTAGTTGGAGAAGAAAGGTCTGTTTTCCCCACTTGCGGTGTGGACTATTTTAAAAAAGAGAGCAGTTCATTGTGATGTTTGCTGGGAAAGATACTTAGTGTACAGAAGTTAAAAGCAGAGTAGGCCACCCACCTTTATTGTTTCTTAGTTTTATTTGGCTGCAACAGTGCTGTGAGAAGCTAGCCAAGCCCGTCACATTACTGAGCACTCTGTGCTAAGTTGTGTCTCAGTTTAATAAAACAAATAAATTAATACAAAATCACAGCACATTGCAGATGGTACTGTGACGTGTTCAAGGACATATTGGAAAATGTTTTAAAAGGTGCAGAAACCTTGGTAAAAAACAAAAAAAAACCATGTTTTTCTTTGCATTTTTTGTTTTACAAATTGTTCCTAGTTTTAGTTGGTTGATTGGCACCCATCAGTCTAATATATTAAATAATTTGAACAGTTATTTAAGTTACTTTATGTTTTGTAAACTCACAGCAAAAAAGCACTGCATCGTCACCATTAGTACAAAGTTTATAATAATTAGACCAGTACATGGTATGAATTTTTTGTGGCTGCTGTGGGCATGTCAGGTATGGTCTTGAGTAGCTGAACATGTAAACCATGGCATCAGTCAGCCTCAGACGATGAGGGGAGGGCAGGTAAGATTTTGAATAACTTTCCAAAGGGATTCACACAAGACTATTAGTCACAGTCAGAAATCTGACTGCAAGAAGGAAACTTTTTTTTCTTCACTTGGGGGAAAAAAAAAAAAAAAAGAATTCTGGGATTTTGTTAACATGGAGGGTATTTCATCTGTTTCCTCTCCACATTTGATTGTGATGACAATGTTTTTTATAATGGACATCTAAGAGACAATGCTATAAGTCTCTAAAAGCCAACTGAAGTGAATGTTCTGCAAGACTACAATGTACATTGAACATACTTGTTGTATGTTTATCATATGTGTGTGTGTGTATTAGAGAGAGAAAGCTTTTGGATATTTGGATAGAAAATCTTGCAAACAAGCACAGTCACTCAGTCACACACATACAGACACACACACACTCTCCACGCTATATCTGGGTTTAATGGGTTTGAATAATGTCTCTGATACTGACAGCTTAACATTCACCCATGTCATTTAGCATTTAATCAATTTGAACTGATAAAAATGATATGAAAAAAAGTCACTGGAAATGTTGCACTTGAAACGACTTTAAATCCTCCACAACTACAGGCCAAGTCCTTTGTATATTACACGTCGGAAAAACAAAACAAGGCATTGTGTCATAATAAGCAGGCAGCCCCACATTGGAGAGCTTTATTGATCCGGTGTTATTACAATGATGCAACTAATCTATTTCATGGGCCCTATATTAAAAAAAAGCCTTGAAACATGAAGCTCAAGTTAGACAAAACAACCTGGTTCAGGCTGAAAGCTTGGAGTCATGTTGGCAGGTGTCAGTTCTTACCGCTTCACTGGCTTCCAGTGGACGACCGAGCACGTCATATTCAATTAAATACAGGACGTTACATGGATGGGCTCCCAGCTACAATTATTTTGGGAGGGCAAGAGAAGACTTGTTAGTATTCCCCAATAGAAGTTAGATCTCATGTTGTTTTATTTTTATACTCACTAATATTTGAATCTTGAACAATGACTGACAAATGTAGTCATTTTTGAAGTGATTTTTTTTTTATGGGTGTCTATTGTACCTTTCAAATTGTCTGTTTCCTGAAACAATGTATTGATTGTTTGTTGATTTGATTATATCTTCATGTTTTTGTCAATGTTTTTCAATGGTCCTAATGTGCCTGTTTTTGTCTTATTGGAGGTTAGCGAACTGTGTAAGCATCACCAACAGTGATGAAAATGACTTGAAAGGACTCCTAAGTCACATATGTTGTACTTCATAAAACATTTGAGGAGATCCAAACATGCTTGATACAGAATCTAATGACTCTGTGCATTTAGTAAACATTTCTTGCAACATTATACTAAAACAAGGTGCAATTTTTGTTTAATTTAAAGGCAACAACAATGTACTTCGATATGGACAATGACAACGTTCTTAGTAACTGAGAAACAAATACAACTTGCTCTGTAATTATTTAAAAACCAAACATTAATTCTATTTTACCACTACTACAACTACTAACATAAAAGGATGCATTACATTTAATGAACCTGCACTGCATCACCTCTGAATAATCTTAATACAGATGCTCTTTCACACTAAATACTTAAATATACTTTTTCTGACCTGGGAGTGCCAGGTTTCATATTCCCCAAAGATTGCTCTGCATTTACTGCAGCACACTGTGTATCATTATCCGCCCACCCAGACACTGAAGTGCAAAACACAAATTTTTGTTGTCTTAATTCGACAGCAGAATATGGTGAAAAGGTCTCGTTTGAAATATCACATTTCTATTTGTTTAACATTGATGTAAATTCCAAGTGCCTTCCTGCTTGTCCTCGATAAAACCTGCCTGCCTGCGCCCTTTTCCCCAAGACACAGTCTTTTAACAGCCCAACAGCCTTTTTCCACATCAAAATTTCAGCAATGCAGAGAAATGTGTGTACATGTGTTAGGGGGACACACTTTTGGCCAATTCTTTTTTTCTTTTTTTTTGTGCGCCTGTGGTACGTGTGGAACCAGGGGGACAGAAAATGTCCGCAAGAGTTCTGTCATTCATATTTCATTGGTAATAAATATGAATAAACAAGGACAATGCCAAACACCAGAAAGGACACACTCCATGATTCATTGGGGGACTGCATTGTGCGTTTTTGTCAGTGTGTTTGTGTGTGTCTATATCTGTGTTTGACTTTGAGGGTATTTGTGTTTTTGTGCAGCATGATGTGAGGGAAGAGAAAGACTGAACCCCTGCAGAGAAGACTAAAAGGCAAAAGGTGAGGGTGGAGCAAGAAAAGGAGGAAAGACCATTAAAACAACGTTATTGTGAAACTATGCTAAGGCGGGAAAGTGTACAGAGTTTTGGGCAGGATAGTTGGAAAGATGGCATGAAGTAGCTCCACTAGATTTTGCATTAGAATTCCTTTTCAATGTATTATGTAATCGTGTTAAGTAATTATGAAGCTTAAGGTGTGGACACTTGTATGTATAACAATGATATTATATATATTTTTAGCTTTAGATGGATAGAAATTTGAAGGATTTGTTTGTTTACCAAAAAGAACTCAATAACTGAAGTTTACATGCGTATGGGGTCAACTGTAACTGACCCCACACTGTATGAACACTATGCTTACAAGATCATGGCACAGCATGAGACTGGGCCATCCGTCCTTATGAATATACGATGCGATTTTTCCCTCTTTCAATTATTGAAAGAAGCTGAAACATTAAAATGACAAAGGGTGGTTGTAGACAATCATTGGTAAGCCTAGTTAGACAGTCTGATGTAATGCTGGAATAAATTCTCCCTTTAATTTTTAACCAAAAACTGAATTTGTACTCATTTTCATGCATGACAAGCACACCAATCTCTTGAACAATCTATTATTGATGAAAGTGAAGACATTTATTAATCCGTCGTTTTTTCCTAAAGACTACATATTGATGTAATAAGTTAAGGCAAAAAAAAAGTACTAATATCTCATTTTCAGACCAAATTAAAACATTTGCAAAAACAAACTGGTGCTCACTGTAGGTGAATTCTGTTTTACAGAGGTGGTCCTGTTCATATCTGCTTTCATATATGGAAGATTTGGGGAGAGGTTTTTTTTTTTTTAACCTTTCCATGATGACACATGGTCCAAGTAGCATGTTCTTTCCCACTTTCACATCCTCCTGCTCAAGCCCCTTTCAAACATGCATATAATCACGTAAATGTGATGCCAGCTTTACATGTTAAGCTCACATTTGAACAAGTGCCAGAGCCACTTCTCTGTAAGAGTCACGACAGCAAGCTAAACAGCTCCAGCAGCACAAGGTTAAATACATAGACTGTATATAAAAGTGGACATTGATTCCAGGGCTATAAAGTGAAGCCAATGCCTTAAACCTTTAATGACCATCAGAGGGCAACTCCACTATGTGTCTATGTGAAAATGACTTTAGTTCTCACTTGATTAATTACCTTAGGAAACGTTTTCCTAATCAATTTATGGTCTCCATCTCTAGTTTCAAGTCCATACAACATGATGATCCTTTCGAGATTATGGTCCCATTTAGAAGAAAATAGACTATAAAGCAGGGTATGCATTAGGGCGTGGCTACTGTGGCTACCAGAATAACTAACAGCCCAGCCATGTACCTCTCTTAATCCTCCCAATTTTTTAAATGACGTTTTTCTGCATAGATGTAATTATTGGAATAGCAAAATTTTTTTGCAACATGTTAGCAAATTAGAATTAAAAATGACAGTCTTGACTTGTAATTCTGTGCTTGAACACTATCAGATACTGTATCTAATAAATTGTCAAACTGATGAGAAAATGTATTAGGGGATTTTTTACTGAGTAGTGGGGGTGAGTCTCCCTCATACTCATGATGGTCAATTAATTAAGACTTCAATGGCAAAATAAGTTTTAAATCCCATCACTGATGAAGCCTGTGAGAGACCTGAAAACACTCATTATTTTCCATCTCATCAATGTTGGCTCTTTTCATAATAGTCCTGTCATGTTTAAACAGAACCCTTCCAAATATTCACATTAGAAGACCTGCTGTGTGTTTGAAGGCAAAAAAGGCCAACACTTTATCAAACGGATGAAGCCTGCAGATATGGCTTACACCGTACATACCATTTGTCTTTTTTCTCACTTAAAAAAAAGCAAGTTGGTTTGGGGAGGGGGGATATATTACTTTTAAATAAGCAATTTAGGTTTGTGGTCAAGGCATACATTTGATGGCAGCTTTTCAAAAGCCTCCAACATGTACTCTATCCTTGATCATTCATCTCTGGGCACCAGTGTCTGGTCAACATATGTTTTTTGATGTGTTGCTCACTGACGTTAAAAACTGCACTTGGCAGGAGGAGACAGAGGCTTCAAATGTTCCCACATCACCAGATGCCCTGTCTGGCTGAGACAGCACCTGTCGCAACGAAGGGGAGAATTATACCTGGAGCGATATATTTTGGATGATCTGTGGATGTTTTGGGAACATTTCTGGCCTCTGCATCTTCGCCCTTCTGCCTGGCTGGGTTCACAACAAGATCATGTAGAAAAAAAAGAATGAGAAGTGGATAGACACTGACAGAGTAGATCATGTAGTGACCACAGTCGTATTCATGTGGAAATCTGGTAAAAACTAACCACACGTTGAATTCTGGCAGATAGAAGATTATTTCATTTGACAATTCCTCAAAAACTGCACTGCATTTATAATGAAATACGTGTATTGCATAATTATTGATCATCACTATAAAGGACATTTAGTGCAAATGTGTGTTTACTTATTTATCAAATCAGTGTCCATCTCCAAGGTAAGCAGTACATCCTCAAAAAAAAAAAAAAAAAAAAGCACAAGGGGATGTAAGTATAAAAGGCTACTAAGGCACCACCGTGCAACATTTAAACATTTAAAGGCCTGGGCTTTATTAAAAAAAAAAAAAAAATGCAAACAGATTTATTGGATGATAATTAAAGTACTAATCATTTTTATGTAGCACTTGTCAAACCACAGCTCAAGAACAGAACCAACAGAAGCAGAGTCAGTGCATCAGGAAGTCTTATATGTGCTGTGTTTGTACAAATTGGACACAAGACAGAGACCTTTGACTGAGGTAAAACCACTGAATTACAGAAGTCTAAGCGAGAGGAGATAAAAGGATGGATGATTTTTTTCCAAATCAATAATGGATAAAACAGCTCAACTTTGATAGCATTCCTTTCTTGGAGAAAATAAGCTCCAACAATTCTTAAACTATTCTCAAAGTAAGGAATTCATATTTTATCATTTTCTCATCAAGATACCCATCTCAATGCATCTACCTGGAGGTGGAGATCGTATATGCATTTAGCCCATCAAAACCACATTTGCATTAAGCAGCAAAGTATCAGTGGCATGGCAGTGATTGTGACTGGCAGGCTGTCAGCAGGCTATGACATGAATATAAAAGAGTCACAGATATACAGCAGCAAACCTTAGCTTGCTGGCTACAGTGTCTATGAGTATGAGCATAGCAGCCAGCAAGAAAAGGGAAGAGGTGCACACGTTAACATTGTCATGTCAGCTACATATGTAGCTAATTCAGCTGTAAGAGGTCAAAGGGCTTACAAACAGATCAGCAATGCCCCCCTATGCACAAAAACCATGCATGCGCAATATCCCGCACCAGAACTGGCATTCATGAATACAGAATATGCAGCAAAACTGTGCACACTTCACGCGTTCATTTGATCGTGTGTGTAAATGGTTTTTTAGAGAAGGTCGGGTTAGTTTTATCAAGTTAGCAGAATTTAACCTGATCCTCCTTATTTATTGTCAGTGAGATTATGTTTCTTTTTCGTTGTTTTTTGCCATGCCTGATAACTTGTGGCACAGACTATTCTTGTCTGTAAGATGATGGCTTAAGGATGTGTCTCCATCCATCTATGGCTAATAGTGGGAGTGGAATTGAGGCTTGTGTGTCCAAAATGAGCGACATTTATAAACATAATCACGCATACACACACCTTAACAATTCTGACGTAAAGAATGCATTTTATAAATTGGACTCCTCGCGGTGACATCTGTATATGCATATCTTGCATGGTTTAAATTCACATAGAGCACATTACAGACAGTGCTATTGGATTAGACACATTCTTAAGCTTCATTTTTAGGAAAAACAGTGCCCCTGCAAAAAAAAAGAAAGGCTTCCGATAACTCCTTCCACAGCGAAGGAAAAATAGAACTTCTCTTGACCTGGAGCATGTCTTGTTTGTTGACAAATCTGCCTGCTCCACCAACCTAATTTGCAAAATCACTGTATCGACACAACATGAAACTTTATGACAAGACAGACATTGGCCCAAGAATGTATTTTCCAATTTTAAAAAAATTAGGAAAGAAGAATTTGATCCATTTGGATTACATTTAGAAAGTCTAGAAGAGTCATATCATTGAATAATTTTCAATCATCATTCGTGTGTGGAGGGAGCCAATAGCATGTCAGTCATCTTAGCTAGTGGATCTAAAATGTGTATTTATGATTGGTCTGTATGAGAAGGGCTCTGGTGCAAATGCTTTATGGGCCCAAGAAGTGTTCAGTTTCTCTGGTTTAGTTTACATTCTGTCTTGCATTAAGTAATCCTGGATATGGCTCCAGAAACCAAATTTTAGTCCTTTAAAAAGAGCCAATTTGCAAGTTATTTCTGCTGCTCAATGTAGTTTTATGCTAGATGCAGATGGTGGTCATTGTCACTTGACAGGCGCTGTGGCCATTGTTGTCTTACAAGAGGTTATAATACACCCCATGAGCAGAGCTCTGTCTTCAAGGCAGTTTGGAGACTGCTGTGAGTCACATTAGAAAATGACTAAATGGGCTGGGGCTAGCTGGTTAGCATGCCAACTTATTGTATAATAAAAGACATCAAAGAGACAAGAGTTAAAAAAGCTCTTGGTGAGTAAAGGAATTAAGTTTGATCCTGAACTCACCATGTTTCCTCTAGACTAGTAAGTAAACAGCTGTTAATGCTAATATTACCTACGTAGCAAAAGCAAATAGTTCCTTCAAAAAAATGTACACGGTAGGAAAAGAAGCTCAGGAAAGAGTCCAGCCGGGAATCAAACTGGCGACTTGCCTGCTTAGAGCATTTGCACCAACATGGCATGCGCCCTAACCACCTGACTATCAAGCCACATAGGAACCTCTATTTTCACAAGAAAAATAATATGGGGACGATAACAAAGCCATTTTACATGTTCTGAAGCTGACTGATGAAATTCCTAATGGACTTAACATCATTGGCACAGCTAGTACTGAGCACACACTGCCAGACTTTCTTTTTGGTAATGTAGCTGCTGGCTTATTAAGAGAATTATAATAACTCTTCTTTTTACACACTCTTTTGCCAATAAAACAGTAGAATATTATGTAGCTCCATAGCCCAACAATGTCTGATAATTTATTGTAAAATATATTAATCATCCCAGTAAGACACTGAGCTAATTGTGATGTAACATATGCAATACATGATATTATGAGAGAGGCAAACATCTTTCATGGAATCAGTGAGACCTCAGCCACTTACAATTATCCCTGTTGGAGAGAAAAAGATAAAATAATACTGATACATTTATGTAACTGATTGTTCCATGTAGCCATAGGAAACTTAACCAAATTGGATTTAAAAAGCTCAAGAATGTCTTAACTAGGACAGTGTTATATCAATGTGAACTAAAGTCTGGTGTCTGTAAAAGCATAAAATTGGAATATGGGTTTTGGGAGTTAAGTTGGCCAAACTGACAGGGCCAGGCTGGCCACACTTAGGCACCTCCTAAGCCTCTTTTAGAGCTTGGAAAAACCCTCAGACTGACAAAGTGTAAAAGGCATCATTTAAGGTAACAACTAAGCTTCCTAAGAAGCTGGAAATGTTCTCACTCTCAAAGCCACATGTTGTGCTTAATACTAATCAAGCTAATTCAAAAGCACAGTATTCAAATAGCCTCAGTGGGGGGTTACAGTCCAAAATGAAACACCCACCATCTTGAAAGCCTTAAGCCTTTAACTGAAAGATAAGCACTGACATCAAAGAAGAGCACATCTGTGTGCTTCTTATTTTCAACAATGACCACTGACTAGCAGTACTGAGGTAGCATTTTCGTCTTTCAAAAAGGTACGTGGAGCTTTTACAGCTGTACTAGTTAAATTTTTTTATTAATTATGGATCAAATGGCCCTGTAAACTGTTGAAAGTGTCTTCCTGTGACGAACCCACTGAGATTTTTCACCCATATCCAAAGTACTTCTTAGCTCAATGGAGAGCTATTTATTTTTCTGTTATTGTTTTGATTTTCCAGCCAGAAAGTTTTAAGTGAAAAAGCTCTAATAAACCCAAGATGTACTGCCTGCCCAACACTATATGACAGTGAGATACCAGCTAATAAACATAGTAAAACCGCCAGATATTTCACTCAGAACTTTTATTGACCAAAATAGAGCAAACATGAGTGAATATTGGACTTACATTCCTGAGCTATCTACAGTCATATCTCGAAATAAGTGCTAATATTGCTCCATGTCTGGATGTGTTACTAATTGTTTACTGACACATTCACAAACTTTACAAGGTGATAATTTGTCAATAGTGTTCACAGATTGTTTTGCTGCTGTCAAGTGGCCAAGGGGAAAAAAAAATAAATGAATTAAAAAAAAAAAAAAAATCACCTAATCCAGTTTTAAGAATCATTTATTTCTCATGATCCCTGACCTTAACCAAACAGTCTCAGTTCAGTATCTTGGCAGTATAGCTTCAGGTGTTTTACGCTTGTGTATAACATTGCTTCAGAATAGTAGCTCACAAAACATTTGTTTTTCAACCCAATAAGGGAGATTACCATACAGATATTGTTTGCTCTTTCCCCTGTTTAGATGCATTCTGGTGAGTCATAAGCTTCTGTGAGCTGAGCCAGAGACCTATAGACTTTGTTGCAGGTCTGACTAATTGTCAATACTGTTCAATAAAACTTATAGATTACTCAACATCTGTTTAACCTTTATCTGACCGTGTCTTAGACAAATAATGTTATCAATAACTGCATTCTGCCTGGCCAAAAAAGACTAGAGTGAGCAAAATGACATTCGAGTTTAAGACCAACGTAATCCAAAAGAACCCTATTCTGCAGAATGTTAAATTGAAGAAAAAAAAAACATGTAGTATAATGGCATTATAACAACATGAATGCTAAATTATTTACAAAAGAAAAGAAAAAAGGTTCAAAAAGACATTTCATCGATCATCCAGCTAGTCCAGTTGTCTCCAACAGTGGTGTTTTGATAGATTTGTTGATTAAAATAGCAACATTAAATTCTACTATTATTTCATACTCAAAATGTATAGGTAGCAATTTCTTGGTTACAGCTCTATTATGCTTCTCATGTCTCTAAACCTGCCCTGAAACCACCACTCAAGTAGGATCAAGATTATCCTGATTTTCAGCATCAAATGCCTCTGAGTCATGAAAAACACAGATACAAGTTTTAAGATTGATTAAAGGTAGGATTTGATTTTCAAATCCAAATCCTAGCCTGAGCAATACGAATTATTATTTGTCGGGTTTGAAAAACCCAATTTTCTGATTTATTCCAACCAGATTACTAAAATCCCATCAGTGAAGTTTTAAAAAAAGTGGGCTGGAACTGGATAAGACCTATCTGGAATCTGAAGCAGATGGAAACACTTTAAAACCATTAAAGAATCACTGAAGGTGTGTACTACTAGCTATAAACATTTAGTCATAAACCCATGTACAATTCAAACCAAATGCTACTGAGAGCTGCATTGTGCAAACTGTAGGATGCTGCATAACACTGTAGCCACTACACACTGTAATGGTAAATACTTCTATGATGCAGTTATACAAATCTTATTAATGAATGTAAATCCAGCATCCTTTGATATATTTTTCCCCTAATATGAATTCTACAGGGGTTCACTGTGGATTGAGGAGCATCCACTGGAGATTTTCAAAAAGATTTTTAAATTGTCAGAGTTTGTAAAAAAACTGTGTGCTTGTGTTTTATGGCACGAAATGGTCAGCTTTACAAATACAGAACATCACCACAAAACATCAACTTCATTCTGAAAATATCAGTTCAAAAACCTGTATTAGTCAAACCCTACTTAATATCACTATGGGTGACTAACTCATTAAATGAGATCACCAACTGTGTTTTGATTAAATGATTAAATAGTGCACGTTCATAAGAGGCTTTTGGGTTATTAACTTGTGTATGAGACTGCACTATTACACATCAATATACAGAAGATCAGTGGGGGTCAAATGACTCATTATCATATGTCACTCAGCCCTTTTCACTGGTAATTGCTGGGAACGAGAAAATGAAAACACTAATTTTCATCATCTCAAGACTCATGTGAGCAGCATTTGACCTGTGATTGTATGTGCAAAGACATCAACTGTCAGGACAGGGCATTTCCGTTCTTCTAACAATGGGCAAGAAAGGGAGTTCAATTTGTTGGCCACAGAGTTAAATCTAACCAAATTTTAGTGGTGGATGTGCTCAGGATGAGATTATCTGATGCAACGCAGTACAGGCACAGTAGCAGGTTTAATTGACTTTAAAAAAAAGCACTCACTCAGCAGATGACAGCTACAGGCCATGCCAGGGGCTTGGTGGCTGCATGTGGTTAGGCGTGATATTCTAGGTAGAAACCCATCAACAAAACCTTTTTCTTTTTTTTTTCTTTTTTTTTTAAACATGCAGTTTGTCAACTTCAGTGGATAGTGAGCTCCAACTAAAAATACTTTACAGATAACGGGATTATTTGCTGTAGCTCTTATCACAAGATATGTCAATACCTCCTTCAGGACAAATACAGCTACAATGCAGGGCAGGAAGGTGCATATTCCGCCCACAGGTTCTTTGGCTTCTCTCTTTTTTAAGCATCTTTATAATTATTCTTCATAAGCTCTAGGTTGCAATCGTGAGTGCGTACTCCTACCTAAAATCCTCTATTTGTTCGTGAAAAAGGGAGAGGAAAAAAAAAGAAAAGAAGAGGATGAGGATTCTTAGTTGGTTTTATTCTGGTATGTGTGACTGAAATAACTTTAACTGAGCTACACAAGACAACGTGTCTAGTTCTAAAAAAAATTAACTGAAAGTTCCCATAGCACTAGTCTTGTAGCTCAGTAATTACGGGTTACGATCAAAGAGCAGATTTTATGGTAAAGCTATTTTGCTGATAAGCTGTACTGACTATGCCACAGTGAATGCACAATAATAATTGCAATACTTCTGGATCACTTCAGTAAAACTAACAGTTTGACAGAGGTAAAAACTTCCCATGTATCTTTAATGAAAAGAAAAGACTTCTGCATGATTGCTTTCTGAACCTTCCCCCACTTGCAGACATTTGTAGATTTCAAGTCAATTTTGGGCTCAAGCTCTAAAATTGGCATGCACACTATTAAAAACCAAAACACTGAGCCCACAATGAGAAAGAGTGCTCACCTTTTGAAGCCCTTTCTCTGCAAGAGACCTCTCAGAGTAGCCTCTTTTAAAATATGATCTCACAAGAAAACTGTGTTTTGCAGAGCCATAGGTGGGAATGACACCTTTTACATATCTGTCCCCAGCAAAGGTACAAAAACTTCCTGTTTATGTGATCATCACCAGCTTTCCTTGGGTGCCATCATAAATAATCTCAAGAGGGCCATCTTGTTAAAGGCTGCACATCATGTTGGGAACGGCACAGTTAATATTAAGGATTAAATCCCTTTTACTGCAGATAAACACAATACTGTCTCATTTCTGACAACACTGACAAGCTGCTTCCACACAATGAGTTGTGAACTACAGTACCTGCTTTTTCAGCGATAGAGATGGTTCAGCGAGCAGCTCGGTGAGATTCCTCTCGACACATAATTTCAACACTATGTCATGCTGGAGCCAAAATGGGACTCAGAATATGTTATGCATTGCATTATTGAGAATCTTACATTTTATGTTTTTCCTGTTTAGCTTTGTTTCACTTGTAGTTTAATAGCAGACTGAGGGAGATGATAATGTGCGGCGTAAGTGAGGAGGAGAATGCTCTCTAGAGTGATAACAACATAAAAAATAAAAGTGAATAGGAAAGTAGGTCTACTATAAAGTACAGTGGAGGTTTGAAGGTGTTATGACATCACACATATTTATATTAATGAAGATAGCAACAGCTCTCGACACTCACTGCTCCCCACTCTATTGCGTTTATGCCCTACAGAGTTGATCTCCTTTTGTGTCATCCCACTACTCAAGAAAATAGGCTACTGCTGAGCACATCACCAGTCTCTCTTCCTAGTTCTCTACAACATCACAGAGAGTCTGGTATGGCACGAATGATAGTTTGCCCAAAATGATCATGATGAATGTCGGCTCCACAAGTTCACAAGATATTTAACGTTGGGAATGAGCGATGTTCCTTTGCAACCAGGAATAATTAGTCTGATAGCGAATTATGGGATTAAGGGCTATATATTCTGTCATGTCAGACTCCTATAGCCTACTCAGATATGCCAGACTCTTATAGTTACCCCCCATGTAACATCTGTGTGAGTGTGTGTGTGTGTGTGTGTGTGTGGATGAGTGTGATGGCTTCCATGTCCCTGAGAGGAGGAGAAGACACTTCGTGTGTCAGACTTGGCACGGGAAGCGGGAGGAAAACGGAAGAAAATGTGTTTCTACAACGTGACTGCATTCAAAGCCTGAAAACTGTAATTTGAGATATGAATTCATTACAGGGCCTCTCATCAGCAGCCGGGGATAATGTGATGCAACAGCGCCGCTCAGCGTTGCACGGCGCTCCGGCTGAGCCGCTCTGACGGCGCGACACCCCCCCACCCGCCCCCTCCACCCG